>CADEHL010001058.1:3343059-3488059 GCA_902827135.1 Harpagifer antarcticus
ATATCAAGATGCGATTAGACAGCATGATTATTGCACAGGTGTGCCTTAGGCTGGCCACAATAAAGGGCCACTCTGAAACGTGCAGTTTTGCTTTATTGGGGGGGTCTGGGGGGGTCACGAAAACCAGTCAGTATCTGGCTGTGACAACCATTTTTCCTCACGCAGTTGCAACACATCTCCTTTGCCATAGAGTTGATCAGGGTTGTTGATTAGGGAGGTAACGATACCAAAAACTCACGTACGATAATATCGCGATAACAAGTCCACGGTACGGTATTTATCGCGATATTGAATAATAAAGGAAAAATAATATCATATATCAATAGCATCAAGCAACATGTCCAGGGCCCCACCCACATCAAAGGCCACACGCTGGATCTGGTGTGCTCTACCGGCTCTCCGCCCTCCTGACCTACAGCGCCTCGGACCTGGCTGTTATCTGACCATCACACCATCCTCTTCACTGTTCCGGTCTCGCTGCCCAGGCAGCATCCTAACGCACCATTATGTTAGGAACATAAGACTGTGAGTGCACCGGCCCTATCCGACCTGATAGCTACCCACATGGCCTCGGGTCCCTCCGACTCCACCGTGGACGGCCTGGTAGCCCACTACACACACCGTCCTATCCCTCAGTCTCAACTCTCTCGCCCCCATTAAAAACCCGGACTGTTTCCTTCACCCCGCCCTGCCCCCTGGTTCACCGCTAACTCCGCCGTTTGAAGGCCTCTGGCCGCCAGCTGGAGAGGCTCTCCAAAAAAACTGTCCTCACGGTCCACCTCCTGGCCTTTCGTGAGCATATCAAAATGTATAAGGAAGCTCTCTCCCATGCCAAGACTCACTACTACTCCTGTCTCATTGGTGCTCAGCAAAGCAACCCCAGAAGACTGTTCTCCACCATCAACCGCCTATTACGGCCCCCTGATGCCCCCCAGCCCTCAGGGGCTCCCGATCTATGCTCCAAATTCCTCGACTTCTTCCAGGCGAAAGTCGAGGCCATCCATCAGCAGCTCCTGGTGACTGGCCCTTCCCCCCTACCTGCACCTCAGACATCTGGTAACGCACCCCAAGCGCCGCGCCCTCTCCCACTCCAACCTCTCCTCCTTCTCCCCTGTGGATGCTCTCCAAGTGGCCAAACTGGTCAGCTCGGCCAAGACCTCCACCTGCTCCCTGGACCCCATGCCCACAGCCCTGGTCAAGGACTGCCTACCCACCCTCTGTCCCTACATGGTGGTCATCATCAACGCTTCTCTGGCTTCTGGTACAGTCCCCACCAGCTTCAAACTGGCCTCAGTCACCCCCATACTCAAAAAACCTGGCCTGGACCCCGACGACCTCCAGAACCACCGGCCGATCTCCAACCTTCCCTTCCTCAGCAAAACTCTGGAAAGAGTAGTCGCCGGCCAACTCCATCTGTACATGTCCAACCATGAGCTCTATGAGCCCTTCCAATCCGGCTTCAGACAGCAACACAGCACTGAGACCGCCCTCATCAAGATCACCAACGATCTCCTCATTGCTGCTGACTCTGGCCGCCTCAGCATCCTCATCCTCCTGGACCTCTCTGCAGCATTTGACACCATCTCTCACAACATCCTCCTCACCCGCCTCTCAGACCTCCTAGGTGTCACTGGCACAGCGCTGTCCTGGTTGACTTCCTACCTTCACAACAGGAAACAGTTTGTCTCCATCAGTGGCTCAAACTCACCCCCGGCCCCAGTCCACCACGGTGTACCCCAGGGCTCTGTGCTTGGCCCCCTCCTGTTCACCATTTACATGCTCCCCCTCGGCCAGATCATCCGACATCATGGACTCAATTTCCACTGCTACGCTGATGATACCCAACTGTATCTCAGCACCACTCCATCCTCCCAGCTCCCCCCTCAGTCTCTCATCAACTGCCTGCATGATATCAAAACATGGATGTCTTCCAACTATCTTAAGCTGAACAGCAAAAAACAGAGCTCATGGTTGTGGCACCCAAGGCTCTGCTCCAGAAGGTTGGTGACTTCGTCCTTGAGGTTGACGGCTGCTCCATCTCCCCATCTCCTGAAGCCCGCAACCTGGGTGTCATCCTTGATTCCACCCTTTCCTTCCATTCCCACGTCAAGTCTGTGACCAAATCGGCATTTTTCCACCTGAGGAACATTGCCAGACTCCGACCGTCACTCTCGGAGTCGATTGCCGAAACCCTGGTGCATGCGTTTGTCACCACACGCTTGGACTACTGCAATGGTGTCCTGTTCGGGGTTCCCAACAAAACCCTGGACAGGCTCCAGTATGTCCAAAACTGTGCTGCTAGGGTACTCACACACACAAAGCCGTGGCAGCACATCACTCCCACCCTCATCCACCTACACTGGTTGCCGGTCAAGTCCCGCATCACCTACAAAATCCTCCTCCTCACCTACAAGTCCCTCCATGCCCTTGCCCCCCAGTACCTATCGGACATCCTTCACCCACATGCCCCACCCCGGAACCTGCGGTCCTCAGACTCTGGCCTGCTTACCACCCCCCGCACCAAACTGCGAACCTTCGGGGACAGAGCCTTCAGCGTGGCAGCCCCCACCCTCTGGAACGCTCTCCCTGCGGAGATTCGCAACATCCCCACACTCGATGCCTTCAAAGGGGCCCTCAAGACCCATCTGTTTGCCAAGGCTTTCGGCCCCTAAATCGATCTGTTGTTTTGTCTGTCTGACTTTTGTTTTGTTATGTTTGTTTTTTTGCCCTATTACTTGTAAAGCGACCTTGGGTCCCTTGAAAGGCGCTATATAAATCCAAGCTATTATTATTATTAATAATAAAAAACGATTTTTACTCGGAAAATGTTTCTTTATTACATAATAAATCTGATTTGTAAAGCATTTTAGTAGGATAGCAGTATTTTAAAGTGTCAAAAACAAAGTGACAGTAACAGACTGGAACAAGAAAACCAGTGTGTTTGTACCTATAGTACTACCAAACAAAGTAGGCATTTTCTTTGTGCCACTGCATCTCACAAATAAACAAGGACATTTAATAATCAGACCCTGCAATAAAATAAATCAAGTGTCCCTTTTGTTTTTCAAGTAACTCAACTCAAACTCACTAGTCACTCACTCGGCATCATCAGACAGGTTTTTAGGAATATGAGAATGTCCACATTTCCAGGTATTTATAAACTGGGATGTTTGGGCATTTACAATATCCCCTGCTCTGGAAAAATCTCTCTCGCTTGGTACTGGTGTTGCTGGGACAGCAGTGGTCGCGTTAACCGAATATTTTATTTATCAATGACGGAAAAATCTGAAAGCAGTCTGTCATTTTGACAGATTAGAACAAACTTGGCATAACACCGCCCCCCCCCCCGTTGACAGTTCACGAGTGTCCTCTCTCGTGAACTGTTCAGACCCGACGGGTAATAAGGGATTATGACGGATATTTTACGATCCTGTCTGTCAAAATGACGGACAGCGAAAAAGTCTAACGCCATCTCAGTGGGACGGAGAGATATGCTTTGGCCATGGGTGACAGCAGTGGGTCAAACTGTGCATTGTCTCTCCACCACTTCAAAAACAATACAGTTTTTACCAAGAAGGTGAGGCTTATTGACAGGGCGAGATATAAATATACTGTTGGTACTTGTCAATGTCTCTAGGTGTGTAAATGTAGCCCTGTAAATACCATGTCCTTTTGTGTTATCTGTTGTTTTATGTTCATGTTGTAACCTACTTGCTGCCATGTTGGACAGGTCTCCCTTGAAAAAGAGATCGATGATCTCAATGGGACCACCTGGTTAAATAAAGGTTTAAAACAAAAAAAAAGTGTTTAAAAAAAAAAACGTTGTGTCAGTCTCACGACGGTATTGGGACGTTTATTGACCGCGATATTCGGTATATCGTTAGATCCCTATTGTTGATTGTGGCCTGTGGAATGTTGGTCCACTCCTCTTCAATATATATATATATATAACCATAAAACTAGCAGTTGAAACATGTGTTAAAATGTAGATATGCACCACCAATTTAGACGGGATGGATGTCAGTTGTTTGGCCATAACTGGTGACACAACCAATCTCTTGTATGGCCAGTCAAATTATTACAATGAGCCAAATGATAGTTTAACGTTAGACAAGTTAAAGTATTTCAGGAATGTTGTACCATATTAAGATTTGATAGAAGATTTATAGCGTCGGAATAACATCCTGGAACAGTGGTGCCCACACTTTTTCGGCTTACTAGCTTATTTTAAAATCACCAGGTGAAGATGTTGCACCTGTATTAAAAAATGCTAACTATATATTTATTTATTTATGTACTGATTGAAAGGATATGTAACCATTTATTCTCTCCAGCCAGAATCGGCACAACAGCAAACTAAGTAAACGTTTGGTCACCAGGGCAGTGTTACGGTGTGTGTGGGAAGTAGGACCCAAATGCAGATTATAGTGACAAAAAATGACTCCTTTATTTCAAGGCTACATAATCACAAAGACAGAACAAGACGAACCGACAAGACAGACCAAAAAACCAGAATCTTAAATACACACAAGACTCAATCACACAAACAAGACACACGGTGAGGAGGGAGGAGGAAAACACAGGGACACCAGGTGAACACAATCGGGTAAATTAGACACACCAGGGAAACTGACAGGGAATCACAGACAGATTACAAACAGGCAGGAAACGGGGGGTGAAACACTTTACAAAATAAAACAGGAAACTAAAGACAGAAAACAGACAGACAAAACACAACACGGACAGATCGTGACAGACCCCGATTACCCCACCCTCAAGGGACGGATCCCAGACGTCCCTAAACCCCAAAAACAAAATCCCACACAGTCCAGCAGGGGTGGGTGGGGGGGGTCGGGAGGAGGGACGTATCCCTAGGCCACCAGGGTGGGTGGAGGGGGTCCTGAGGACGGGACTAAGCTGACCACCCAGGAGCCCAGTAGGGGACCAGGAAGGGATCTCGGGCGGAACGGCCCGGGGGCAAGGCAGAGTCTAAAGTGGGGAACTCGGGCGGACGGCCCGGGGGCAAGGCAGAGTCCAAGGTGGGGGTCTCGGGCGGACGGCCCGGGGGCAAGGCAGAGTCTAAGGTGGGGAAACTCGGGCGGACGGCCCGGGGGCAAGGCAGAGTCCAAGGTGGGGGTCTCGGGCGGACGGCCCGGGGGCAAGGCAGAGTCCATGGTGGGGAACTCGGGCGGACGACCCGGGGGCAAGGCAGAGTCCAAGGTGGGGGTCTCGGGCGAACGGCCCGGGGGCAAGGCAGAGTCCCATGGTGGGGAACTCGGGCGGACGACCCGGGGCAAGGCAGAGTCCAAGGTGGGGGTCTCGGGCGGACGGCCCGGGGGCAAGGCAGAGTCCATGGTGGGGCGAAGGCCACAGCGGGCGAACTCAGGGGGCCGAGCATGAGGGCGAAGACCAGACAGCTCCGGAGGCCGGCAGGACCCGGTGTCGGCCGGACAGGAACCCGGAGCCGGCGGGACAGGCTTCGGCAGGATCCCCCACGGAAGAGGACCAGGAGTTGGCAGGACCCCCAGCAGGAGGGTGGACGACGGGACCTCCAACGAGACAGGACAAAGGGTTGGCAGGACCCCCGGCAGGAGAGTAGTCGGCGGGGCCTCCAACGGGACAGGACACAGGGTTGGCAGGTCCCCCGGCAGGAGAGTAGTCGGCGGGGCCTCCAACAGCACAGGACATAGGATTGGCAGGACCCCCGGCAGGAGAGTAGACGGCGGGACCTCCAACGGAACAGGACATAGGGTTGGCAGGACCCCCGGCAGGAGCGTAGTCTGCGGGACCTCCAACTGGACAGGACACGGGGTTGGCAGGACCCCCGGCAGGAGACTAGTCTGCGGGACCTCCAACTGGACAAGACATGGGGTTGGCAGGACCCCCGGCAGAGGGCTAGTCGGCGAGGCCTCCAACGGGACAGGACAAAGGGTTGGCAGGACCCCCGGCAGGAGCGTAGTCGGCGGGACCTCCAACTGGACAAGACATGGGGTTGGCAGGACCCCCGGCAGAGGGCTAGACTGCGGGACCTCCAACTGGACAGGACATGGGGTTGGCAGGACCCCCGGCAGGAGGACTAGTCTGCGGGACCTCCAACTGGACAAGACATGGGGTTGGCAGGACCTCCGGCAGAGGGCTAGTCTGCGGGACCTCCAACTGGACAAGACATGGGGTTGGCAGGACCCCCGGCAGAGGGCTAGTCTGCGGGACCTCCAACTGGACAGGACATGGGGTTGGCAGGACCCCCGGCAGGAGACTAGTCTGCGGGACCTCCAACTGGACAAGACATGGGGTTGGCAGGACCCCCGGCAGAGGGCTAGTCTGCGGGACCTCCAACTGGACAAGACATGGGGTTGGCAGGACCCCCGGCAGAGGGCTAGTCTGTGGGACCTCCAACTGGACAGGACATGGGGTTGGCAGGACCCCCGGCAGAGGGCTAGTCTGCGGGACTCCAACTGGACAAGACATGGGGTTGGCAGGACCCCCGGCAGGAGACTAGTCTGCGGGACCTCCAACTGGACAAGACATGGGGTTGGCAGGACCCCCGGCAGAGGGCTAGTCTGCGGGACCTCCAACTGGACAGGACATGGGGTTGGCAGGACCCCCGGCAGAAGACTAGTCTGCGGGACCTCCAACTGGACATGAGTAGGGGCTTGAGTGGGGACTCGAGAGAGGGCTTGAGAGGGAACTTGAGAGGAAACTGGAGAGTGGACTCGAGAAGGAACTCGAGAGTTGACTCGAGAGGTAACTCGAGAGGAGACCTGAGGGGAAACTTGAGAGGTGACTCGAGAGGACACTGGAGAGTTGACTTGGGAGGTGACTCGAGAGGACACTGGAGAGTTGACTCGAGAGGACACTGGAGAGTTGACTTGAGAGGTGACTCGAGAGGACACTGGAGAGTTGACTTGAGAAGGAACTCGAGAGGTGACTCGAGAGGTAACTCGAGAGGGGACCTGAGAGGGGACTTGAGAGGGAACTCGAGAGTAGACCTGAGGGGAAACTTGAGAGGTGACTCGAGAGGACACTGGAGAGTTGACTTGGGAGGTGACTCGAGAGGACACTGGAGAGTTGACTCGAGAGATAACTCGAGAGGGGACCTGAGAAGGGACTTGAGAGGGAACTCGAGAGGTAACTCGAGAGGAGACCTGAGAGGGGACTCGAGAAGGAACTCGAGAGGTGACTCGAGAGGTAACTCGAGAGGGGACCTGAGAGGGGACTTGAGAGGGAACTCGAGAGGAGACCTGAGGGGAAACTTGAGAGGGTGACTCGAGAGGACACTGGAGAGTTGACTTGAGAGGGGACACGAGAAAAGACTCGAGAGGGGACCTGAGAAGGAACTCGAGAGGTGACTCGAGAGGTAACTCGAGAGGGGACCTGAGAGGGGACTTGAGAGGGAACTCGAGAGGAGACCTGAGGGGAAACTTGAGAGGTGACTCGAGAGGACACTGGAGAGTTGACTTGAGAGGGGACACGAGAAAAGACTCGAGAGGGGACCTGAGAGGGAACTCGAGAGGTGACTCGAGAGGTAACTCGAGAGGGGACCTGAGAGGGGACTTGAGAGGGAACTCGAGAGGAGACCTGAGGGGAAACTTGAGAGGGGACTCGGGTAGGAACTTGAGAGGTGACTCGAGAGGGGACTTGAGAAGGGACTCGAGAGAGGGCTTGAGAGGGAACTCGAGAGGAAACTGGAGAGGGGACCTGAGAGGGGACTTGAGAAGTGTCTGGAGGGGAAACTTGAGAGAGTTGGTTTGCCAACAGAACACGGGGTGCTGGAGTCGGCCGGTACGCCGACAGGACACGAGGAGCTGGCGTCGGCCGGTACGCCGACAGGACACGGGGAGCTGGTGTTGGCTGGGGAGCCAACAAGAGACGAGGTGCTGGAGTCGGCCGGTACGCCGACAGGACACGGGGAGCTGGAGTTGGCTGGGGAGCCAACAGGACACGGGGAGCTGGTGTTGGCTGGGGAGCCAACAAGAGACGAGGTGCTGGAGTCGGCCGGTATGCCGACAGGACTCGGGGAGCTGGCGTTGGCCGGTAAGCCAGTCCTGGAGCCGAAACTGGAGTCGCGACCAGGGGTACTGGAGCCGGTACTGCAGCCAGAACCATGGCTGCTGGGGCCGGAACTGTAACCGGAACCATGGCTGCTAGGGCTCGGGCTAACCTGGCCTTGCGACGACTCCTTTTAGCAGCCGCCTGAATACTCCGTGGACCTCCATAAGCCAGACGAGTACCCGAGAACGGATCCTGGACAGGAGCAGGAAATGGGGAAGAAGCCGGGGCTGACTCCAGACGGAACCCACCAAGGCGTATGGTGCCAGGTTGGGAATCGGGAGGCAGGGAGCTAGCATGCCCGGGGCTAGCAGGCCGGGAATCACACACCGGGAGGATCTTTGAAATCCAGCCAGGTAAGAACTTCACCAAACCTGGTTTCTCTCTAGCCATTTGGCGCGCCTCCGACAACACAGCCTCTCGCTGCTGAACTCCGGGTGCTCTCTTCCATCGATCCGAGCAGTTAGCCAAAAAAAAGGAAAAATTGAATAATTCCCACTCGAACGGATCTGCTGGGCCCATTTCTGGTCGGTTCGTAATGTTACGGTGTGTGTGGGAAGTAGGACCCAAATGCAGATTATAGTGACAAAAAATGACTCCTTTATTTCAAGGCTACATAATCACAAAGACAGAACAGGACACTCACCGCAGACCAGGTCATGACACAAGACGAACCGACAAAGACAGACAGAAAAACCAGAACTTAAATACACACAAGACTAATCACACAAACAAGACACAGGTGAGGAGGGAGGAGAAAACACAGGGACACCAGGTGAACACAATCGGGTAAATTAGACACACCAGGGAAACTGACAGGGAATCACAGACAGATTACAACAGGCAGGAAACGGGGGGTGAACACTTTACAAATTAAAACAGGAAACTAAAGACAGAAACAGACAGACAAAACACAACACGGACAGATCGTGACAGGCAGCTTTCCAACCATTTTTTTTAGCTCAATCGCTGTTGTATAACTAAACAAGGTGAACATGTACGAGGGACGATAAACAGTTATATATAGTTAGGTATATGGAAGGTTCTGACTTAAATAATACCCCAGTAGTTCTGCTGTCACTTCTCAATTATGTGAAAATCACACAAAATGTGCTTCTTGTCTCACGTCCTGCACCAGCACCCATCTCCATTGTTTTGCATCCGTCGCTTAAAATAGGATTCAGGCCATTTCCCCCATAACCGGCTCAGCGGTGGCTCTGGGGGAATCCGGCAACGATGTGCCTCGTCTAGCGTGGCACATTTTGAAGACACGCTGAGTAGATCGAGGAGGCGAGCTCAAACCCTCCATTTATCTTGATGTGCAGCGAGGACACAGCCTTGATAATGATGGATTTCATAAAGTTCAAAAAGCTCTTTATTTTTCTCATACTGCCTGTGTTGCAGAAACTCTTTTCACCCTCTGTCTGAAACCAGAACCCAGAGATTGGTCAACCTCTTAGAGATGTCCCGCCACTTAGCCTATCACGTACAATGTGTTGGACCACTAGCCAATATAAATGTGAATGTAGCACAGTGATGTCATTATGGAAGTAAACAAAGGAGTCCAATGGAGGCGTTTCAGGCAGGGGGGAGTGACTGAGAGACAAACTCCCTCTGGAGGGAACACAGGGATTTTATCATTTGGTTCCCAATCACATGCACAAAAACATATAACACACTACAGTACAAGGAAACCCCCAAAAGCATAATAGGGCCCCTTTAATCTTTCTCTAAAACCCTGTCTCTGCTGTCCTACGTTGGAAATACTACCTTAACTTAAACTCAATTTCCCGTAAACATTAAATGTGAATGCTGGCTCTTATCCTCGTCTCTATATATACACAAGCTTTTATCTTTAGCATTACCTGCTCAAAGTGCAACTGCGCTGTTCCTATAATCTCATCTCCCCACTTATTGTCACGATCTGTCCGTGTTGTGTTTTGTCTGTCTGTTTCTGTCTTTAGTTTCCTGTTTTATTTTGTAAAGTGTTCACCCCCCGTTTCCTGCCTGTTGTAATCTGTCTGTGATTCCCTGTCAGTTTCCCTGGTGTGTCTAATTTACCCGATTGTGTTCACCTGGTGTCCCTGTGTTTTCTCCTCCCTCCTCACATGTGTCTTGTTTGTGTGATTAGTCTTGTGTGTATTTAAGTTCTGGTTTTTTCTGTCTGTCTTTGTCGGTTCGTCTTGTGTCATGACCTGGTCTGCGGTGAGTGTTCTGTTCTGTCTTTGTGATTATGTAGCCTTGAAATAAAGGAGTCATTTTTGTCACTATAATCTGCATTTGGGTCCTACTTCCCACACACACCGTAACATTACGAACCGACCAGAAATGGGCCCAGCAGATCCGTTCGAGCTGGAATTATTGAATTTTTCCTTTTTTTGGCTAACTGCTCGGATCGATGGAAGAGAGCACCCGGAGTTCAGCAGCGAGAGGCTGTGTTGTCGGAGGCGCGCCAGATGGCTAGAGAGAAACCAGGTTTGGTGAAGTTCTTACCTGGCTGGATTTCAAAGATCCTCCCGGTGTGTGATTCCCGGCCTGCTAGCCCCAGGCATGCTAGCTCCCTGCCTCCCGATTCCCAACCTGGCACCATACGCCTTGGTGGGTTCCGTCTGGAGTCAGCCCCGGCTTCTTCCCCATTTCCTGCTCCTGTCCAGGATCCGTTCTCGGGTACTCGTCTGGCTTATGGAGGTCCACGGAGTATTCAGGCGGCTGCTAAAAGGAGTCGTCGCAAGGCCAGGTTAGCCCGAGCCCTAGCAGCCATGGTTCCGGTTACAGTTCCGGCCCCAGCAGCCATGGTTCTGGCTCCAGTACCGGCTCCAGTACCCCTGGTCGCGACTCCAGTTTCGGCTCCAGGACTGGCTTACCGGCCAACGCCAGCTCCCCGAGTCCTGTCGGCATACCGACCGACTCCAGCACCTCGTGTCCTGTTGGCTCCCCAGCCAACTCCAGCTCCCCGTGTCCTGTCGGCGTACCGGCCGACTCCAGCACCTCGTCTCTTGTTGGCTCCCCAGCCAACACCAGCTCCCCGTGTCCTGTCGGCGTACCGGCCGACGCCAGCTCCTCGTGTCCTGTCGGCGTACCGGCCGACTCCAGCACCCCGTGTTCTGTTGGCAAACCAACTCTCTCAAGTTTCCCCTCCAGACTCTTCTCAGGTCCCCTCTCGAGTTATCTCTCGAGTCAACTCTCCAGTGTCCTCTCGAGTCACCTCCCAGGTCAACTCTCCAGTGTCCTCTCGAGTCACCTCTCAAGTTTCCCCTCAGGTCTACTCTCGAGTTCCCTCTCAAGTCCCCTCTCAGGTCCCCTCTCGAGTTACTTCTCGAGTCACCTCTCGAGTTCCCTCTCAGGTCCCCTCTCGAGTCTTTTCTCGTGTCCCCTCTCAAGTCAACTCTCCAGTGTCCTCTCGAGTCACCTCTCAAGTTTCCCCTCAGGTCTCCTCTCGAGTTCCCTCTCAAGTCCCCTCTCAGGTCCCCTCTCGAGTTACCTCTCGAGTCACCTCTCGAGTTCCTTCTCAGGTCCCCTCTCAGGTCCCCTCTCGAGTCTTTTCTCGTGTCCCCTCTCAAGTCAACTCTCCAGTGTCCTCTCGAGTCACCTCTCAAGTTTCCCCTCAGGTCTCCTCTCGAGTTCCCTCTCAAGTCCCCTCTCAGGTCCCCTCTCGAGTTACCTCTCGAGTCACCTCTCGAGTTCCTTCTCGAGTCCCCTCTCAGGTCTCCTCTCGAGTTACCTCTCGAGTCTCCTCTCGAGTTCCCTCTCAAGTCCCTTCTCAGGTCCCCTCTCGAGTCAACTCTCCAGTGTCCTCTCGAGTCACCTCCCAAGTCAACTCTCCAGTGTCCTCTCGAGTCACCTCTCAAGTTTCCCCTCAGGTCTCCTCTCGAGTTCCCTCTCAAGTCCCCCTCTCAGGTCCCCTCTCGAGTTACCTCTCGAGTCACCTCTCGAGTTCCTTCTCAAGTCAACTCTCCAGTGTCCTCTCGAGTCACCTCTCAAGTCAACTCTCCAGTGTCCTCTCGAGTCACCTCTCAAGTCAACTCTCCAGTGTCCTCTCGAGTCACCTCCCAAGTCAACTCTCCAGTGTCCTCTCGAGTCACCTCTCAAGTTTCCCCCTCAGGTCTCCTCTCGAGTTCCCTCTCAAGTCCCCTCTCAGGTCCCCTCTCGAGTTACCTCTCGAGTCACCTCTCGAGTTCCTTCTCGAGTCCACTCTCCAGTTTCCTCTCAAGTTCCCTCTCAAGCCCTCTCTCGAGTCCCCACTCAAGCCCCTACTCATGTCCAGTTGGAGGTCCCGCAGACTAGTCTTCTGCCGGGGGTCCTGCCAACCCCATGTCCTGTACCGTTGGAGGTTCCGCTGGGGGTCCTGCCAACCCCATGTCCTGTCCAGTTGGAGGTCCCGCAGACTAGTCTTCTGCCGGGGGTCCTGCCAACCCCATGTCTTGTCCAGTTGGAGGTCCCGCAGACTAGTCTTCTGCCGGGGGTCCTGCCAACCCCATGTCCTGTACCGTTGGAGGTTCCGCTGGGGGTCCTGCCAACCTCATGTCCTGTCCAGTTGGAGGTCCCGCAGACTAGTCTTCTGCCGGGGGGTCCTGCCAACCCCATGTCCTGTCCAGTTGGAGGCCCCGCAGACTAGCCCTCTGCCGGGGGTCCTGCCAACCCCATGTCTTGTCCAGTTGGAGGTCCCGCAGACTAGCCCTCTGCCGGGGGTCCTGCCAACCCCATGTCCGGTCCAGTTGGAGGTCCCGCAGACTAGCCCTCTGCCGGGGGTCCTGCCAACCCCATGTCTTGTCCAGTTGGAGGTCCCGCAGACTAGCCCTCTGCCGGGGGTCCTGCCAACCCCATGTCCTGTCCAGTTGGAGGTCCCGCAGACTAGCCCTCTGTCGGGGGTCCTGCCAACCCCATGTCTTGTCCAGTTGGAGGTCCCGCAGACTAGCCCTCTGCCGGGGGTCCTGCCAACCCCATGTCTTGTCCAGTTGGAGGTCCCGCAGACTAGTCTCCTGCCGGGGGTCCTGCCAACCCTTTGTCCTGTCCCGTTGGAGGTCCCGCCGACTACGCTCCTGCCGGGGGTCCTGCCAACCCTATGTCCTGTGCCGTTGGAGGTCCCGCCGTCTACTCTCCTGCCGGGGGTCCTGCCAATCCTATGTCCTGTGCTGTTGGAGGCCCCGCCGACTACTCTCCTGCCGGGGGTCCTGCTAACCCTGTGTCCTGTCCCGTTGGAGGCCCCGCCGACTACTCTCCTGCCGGGGGTCCTGCCAACCCTTTGTCCTGTCTCGTTGGAGGTCCCGTCGTCTACTCTCCTGCCGGGGGTCCTGCCAACCCTTTGTCCTGTCTCGTTGGAGGTCCCGTCGTCCACCCTCCTGCCGGGGGTCCTGCCAACCCTTTGTCCTGTCTCGTTGGAGGTCCCGTCGTCTACTCTCCTGCCGGGGGTCCTGCCAACCCTTTGTCCTGTCTCGTTGGAGGTCCTGTCGTCCACTCTCCTGCTGGGGGTCCTGCCAACTCCTGGTCCTCTTCCGTGGGGGATCCTGCCGAAGCCTGTCCCGCCGGCTCCGGTTCCTGTCCGGCCGACACCGGGTCCTGCCCGGCCTCCGGAGCTGTCTGGTCTTCGCCCTCATGCTCGGCCCCCTGAGTTCGCCCGCTGTGGCCTTCGCCCCACCATGGACTCTGCCTTGCCCCCGGGTCGTCCGCCCGAGTTCCCCACCATGGACTCTGCCTTGCCCCCGGGTCGTCCGCCCGAGTTCCCCACCATGGACTCTGCCTTGCCCCCGGGCCGTCCGCCCGAGACCCCCCACCCTTGACTCTGCCTTGCCCCCGGGCCGTCCGCCCGAGTTCCCCACCTTAGACTCTGCCTTGCCCCGGGCCGTCCGCCCGAGATCCCTTCCTGTTCCCCTACTGGGCTCCTGGGCGGTCAGCTTAGTCCCGTCCTCCGGACCCCCTCCACCCACCCTGGTGGCCTAGGGATACGTCCCTCCTCCGGACCCCCTCCACCCACCCTGCTGGACTGTGTGGGATTTTTGTTTTTGGGGTTTAGGGACGTCTGGGATCCGTCCCTTGAGGGGGGGGTTCTGTCACGATCTGTCCGTGTTGTGTTTTGTCTGTCTGTTTCTGTCTTTAGTTTCCTGTTTTATTTTGTAAAGTGTTCACCCCCCGTTTCCTGCCTGTTGTAATCTGTCTGTGATTCCCTGTCAGTTTCCCTGGTGTGTCTAATTTACCCGATTGTGTTCACCTGGTGTCCCTGTGTTTTCCTCCTCCCTCCTCACCTGTGTCTTGTTTGTGTGATTAGTCTTGTGTGTATTTAAGTTCTGGTTTTTCTGTCTGTCTTTGTCGGTTCGTCTTGTGTCATGACCTGGTCTGCGGTGAGTGTTCTGTTCTGTCTTTGTGATTATGTAGCCTTGAAATAAAGGAGTCATTTTTGTCACTATAATCTGCATTTGGGTCCTACTTCCCACACACACCGTAACATTTATTCTCTTTCCACCGTCCCTCTCTTCCTACTAAATTCATATTTCTACGTGACGGATGATAATGTAAGTGTTGGCTAATATGTTACCCTATAAAGATGGACTTTTAATGTACCCGCTGTACATGAATCTTATTTGAGTATCTTTCCTGGGTCTTTTCCTCCCCTAACATTTTGTTTCCTCATGTCGTCTTTATACACGGCGGATGCTAATGTGAATGTTGGCTAATATGCAGCACTCTATAAAGACTTTATTCACCTCAGGGTTATATACTACATCCCTGCCCCTTCTTTCCTCTCCACGTCTCATCCGTTTCTTATAAAGTAGATCTTTATGTGAACGATGGTAATGTGAGTGTTGGCTAATGTGTTGCTCCATAAAGATAGATTTTTAATTTACCTGCTGGGTATATCCTGATTTGGCTGACACCGCTGCTTCGCCATTCTGCCGAGCCAAGCAGTTTAGATGTACAGTTAAGAGAGTGCATCCTTTCTACCAAAATCAATCAGATCAGATCCCTAACCCTAACCCTACAACAATATTAAATAACAGTCTGGATTTGTTTAAATAAACACATTTTGTCCAAAAGCAAACAACCTGTCACAATTGTGTGTTGCTTTTCCAGCTACCTGTGGACTAGGTAACTGTGGCCTTTAGTCGGAGCAGATGTCACCAGACCATACTCAGAAACTGAAACTCAGAAACTGCCAAATCGCAGCCCATCTGATCCTCCAGCTACTGTCCTATCATTTTCTCTGCTTTTTGCGCCATTCATGACCTGCATTACTCCTCCTTTATTGCCTAGGGCAGTCTGAAATCACCATAATCACACTGCTGTGGAGTCTTTGCAACCGACCTCTATGGGGAACAGCTACACTTGTCATCCTTATATCTTGATCCCTGCATTAGAGGTTGATATTTTGAGTCTTTCCTCTCATGTGGCTCATGGCAACCCTCCTATGATGACACAAATGTAATGATATTCATATCTGCTGGAGACTAGTGTTAATTTCGTCAGCTATTTTTTTAAATTTAGTTTTAGTCTTAGTCCTGTGTTAAATTTCCTTTTTAGTTTTAGTCATATTTAGTCACCTTCATCCTGTTTTTATTTACTCAAGTTTTAGTCGAATAAAAGTCTGAGCATTTTAGTCTAATTTTAGTCAAACTGCTAAAAGTCTAATCCGTTGCAGACTGAAAACCCACCTGAAAGAGAAAAAAAAAGGTTTTAGTTCTTAAAAGCTTAATTTAATGCAACAGCAATTATTAAGAGTCTACTCAGATCAGACACCTAAAGGCCCTGACACACCAATCTGACACCAAAGAACACGTCCCGACGGACCCGACCGTTGTGTCGCCTCACGTCTCCTGCGTCTTGGCCAACAGTTGCACTGGAACAAGTAGCACGTACGAACTGCGCATGCGTGAGTGGCAATAACTCTCCATACCAGCAGGCGGCGGTAGCATAGATATATATAAACACTAGATGACTCACCCGCGCTGCTGGCAAATGGAGACCGACATTGCCACATGGCGGCCATCTTGCCACAGGCAGCTCGCTCATTCATAACATTATGTCTATGGTGCACTATTGAAATAATGCACAATTTTCAACCAATGTTCAAACGGTTTGGTTTGTTATAAACATCAAAGATGTAGTTATGATACTGCATACTTATAATTATAATCATGAACTTTTTTCTTTTCAACATGTCTTGTTGTCTCCTGTATCATAGCCATGCTAATAACGTTTATAGTAAACCAAACCGTTTGTAAATCAGTCAAGATTTCAGCGAGTTAAGGGTATTTTTGTTCACCTTACAACAGCTGTAGCAGTAGTTGTTGACTGTGGCAAGATAGCCGCCGTTGAGCTACGCTGGCGACTCCCCCTTGAGCCATCTAGTGTTTATATATATCTATGGGCGGTAGTGTGTATTCGTCATTCAAAAGAGGCAACAACTGGAAGACAGACTGCGTGTTAACCGAGAGAAGAAGAACAGACTGCGTGATATAAACAAACAACAAATAGCTACATGCTACAGCTCGAGCCAAGCAGCACAAGGATGAACTATGCCAATATTTTAACAGTATTCGTGCAGTGCCTTTTCAGTGGGGCAAGATATAGCAAATATGTGTGCCTATCCTGCTATTTGTGTTTATTCTTTTAATCACACATCATTAATAAAAAATGTGCCTACATAACTGTCAGTTGCAGCCCTAGCATTATTATTGGTTTAACTACTAACAGTATATTTTAAAAACATTTTAAAATGACCATCTTGAACAGCTACAACATTAAAACATTCTTGGCAGATTGTGGATAGTAACAAAATACTTTACTTAAGTACTGTACTGCTCCACTCCCATTCAGGCAAATAGTGTTTTGCTAAGCTGAACAGCCAATCAGAGTGATTTATTTTGCCGACAGCCTCCGCTGCCGATTCAACAAGGTGAATTGGCAGCGGAAGGTGTCGGCACGGCCGAAAAGACACAACGGTGCGGAACACACCAATCTGAGTAGGGCGACAGGACGCTCATCGACGGCCTGACATCTATCGACGGCCGAGATCGGCTTGGTGTGTCAGGGCCTTAAGTGTCTTGGTCTGTGTTTTCTGAGAACATCTTAGATTTTTCCCCTTTTCTTATCATGCTACTTATGTAATACTTCAACGAATGGTTATTTCTTGTCATGTCGCTGTTTTCAGTCCTTTTCCACTTTCCCATTCCTCTCTTTTAAGGCCACTTTACATATTTTTCAAACTCTTTCATTCACATGAAGCCTGACAATCACCCACAGGGTGCCTTACATTTTCTCATGAATCCCTCTTTTGAATTAGCTCTGATATCTTGTCACGCTACCAGCTTTCAGTCACATTGCCGGTGTTGTAAAGGCTTTGTTGCAATGCTGCAATCCTTTTTCTTGGACTTTTCCCTTTTTATTAGTTGAAGCACGTGCCATTTTGTAGCACCCTCATTGATTGAAACACATGACATGGTTATTGTTGGGCGGTTTCTATGCTGTATTCAGCTTAACAAACAACTTTGAAAACAATTGTTCTCAAGTTAAATCCAGAATGAGACTTTTACAGACAGTGTATATCTTCTTTTGTGCTTAATGGCCCAGTTCAATACAAACCTTTTAATGCACTCTGAATAAATCAATTTAATCTGGATTTGAATATCTAGACATGCTGAATGTCCTAATTCATTTAAATACCAATGTCAGAGTTTGTAATGACAATATGACACATCGTTCCACTGAAACCAAATAAAGCATTTCAGGATCACTTCACTGATAGTCCCAAAGAGCATACAGAGCGACACTGCAGCAAAAATAAATCCACACTTTGTTAAGCTCTTGACCTTCTGAACTACCTTTGGAATTAAACCCCTTATATCCCTAATGACTTTGCTAATTCATCATGTATTTGATTCAACCTGCTCATGGTATTGCAGAATAAAGAAACACAAATGAAAATATGAACAGTCACAACAGATTTCGAAGTTCTATTACCAAAAAAGAACAGCTTCTTATATGTTCATATGAATGGCATATTGAAGGCAGACAGACAAATCTAAAAGAGTAACACTCTCATTCATGGGTTTGTCTAGAAAACATGCTTTAATATCTCATATACAATTGACGAACATTTTCAAATTTGAGTTTTTCTGTTAATGTATATATGCATTCAGAGGCAACACTTTAATTTAAGCCCCCACTCCACCCACACATATGTAAAACATTATGAAATGGGCCTTATTATGCTCATTTTCAGGTTCAGAAATGTTGTGCTTCTAACGTTTTTATTTTTCTCATACTCCTCTGTCTGATACCATAGCTCAGTCTGCTCTGATTGGTCAGCTGGTCTGCTCTGTTGTGATTGGTCAACAGCTTAGAGAAGTCAGGTACAATGTGTTGCAGTGCAAGCCAATAAAAGCATCGGGATGTCATCAGGTTACATAAGTAAATAATCCAATGTAGCAATTTCATCAAGGGGGGAATGTGTGTGGCCTTTGCAGACCATGTACATGCACACTAAACAATATAACACACTACAGGAAAAGGCATCAAATGGCTCTGTAGGGTTTGTGGTACCCCTATGGAAGGCCCATGTCTTATACATTACCACTAATCTGCTTACAACAATCTTTTGAACCACTGTAGATATATAGATATTGAATCATAATATATTATGCAGCCAACCGGAACATAACACAGACAAATCAATGTGACTCTAAGACAGGGGTGGGGAACCTCCGGCCCCTGGGCCGTATACGGCCCGCGAGACCATTAGCTACGGCCCTCGGGGTAATTTATAAACATACGCAAAAAAGATAAACAAGCGAGTGCCTGTTTTTCCTGGCCAAGGTCAGGGTCCTTGAACACATTACGAGCCTAACGTGTCATCACGTGGTATATGTCTCGTCTGACAGGGGTGTAGTTTTGACGGAGAGCACCAGAACGCCGCTCCGCCATTTCCACAAATGGCAGTACCCATAAGGAGCCGTACACATGCTGCAGTTTCTGCGTGGCTGTGTCTTTAGCTGAAAGCCCAGTGGCGATCTGTTCATCTGTCATACTGATCATACTGATCAGACAGTCAATAACTTTGTTGTTATTAGCATCTGGTTAGCTAGCTATGCTAACGAATATAAGAAGCATTTTCTACAACCAGTGAGGTAAAGGCACATCTTTATATGACCATTATAGTTATAAATAAATAAGAGAATAAAGTAAACAGGTATACAATACTATATGACACTAAAAAAAAAAGTTGTTATTAAGAATACAGTTTGAAAGGAGAGTGACTTGTAAAATATCCATAAAGAAAAATAAATCTGTTTACAGTTGTGTTTCATATGGGTGTTGAGAGATGTATCCATAGATCTACTAATGTTGCTCTCAAAGTGCACCAGATTGATGCTTTTAACTTCAACATTTAAAACAAAAATCTTCCCGGGGGAGAACACCCCCCTAGAGGAGGTTAGCCCCCCCCCTCCACACTTAAATCATGTGATAGGAAACTAAATACATTTGCACACATCTTGTGTCCATATCTTTCTGTTTTGGTGGTCATGCCACACCGTGCACGTGCATGCACGAGTCATGGTAAAATATCTGGATTAAGAGGTTGCTTTTTCTTTGCACAGCATGAAAGAAAGGCCGAATGAATGGGCTGTGATTTTAGTATTTTTAAGCAGAGGTCAATCATTTGTACGGCCCTCGGAGGATGTTGTAAAAATTGAAATGGCCCTTGAGAGGAAAAAGGTTCCCCACCCCTGATCTAAGAGAGCAGTGAGCACATGATCTTGAGTTGAGTCCTTAAGTTGAGGCTCAAGAAGACACAGCTATCAGAAGAAATACAATATTGTAAGGATAAAGCAGATTCTTATGATTCCAACATTGTGAATCAGGCCGGTCGATATGTTTTCCCTGAGGAGAGTGTGCAGTCCTTTTTATGTTCAAAATCCTTTGAGGATGTGTTTGTTCTGCTAGAGTGTGTGAAGGCTCTGCCACGTTTGAATATGTAGTTGTGTGCCTCGATTGAGACCCACATCAGATCAATGAGAGCAATGAGTTGCTGGACAGGCTGCGAATACAAGATCATCTCTAAATCACCATCAACATACAGCATAGCACAGCAGCGTGATGAAACACCCTCTCCTGTTGAGATGCCCTCAAGCATGGCAATCCAACCTCCAAATAATGCCTCTAAGGCCTCTATCTTATGTGTCTGTATGCTCCCTGCCGGCTGTTTTCTAGCATGATCCCACCTACAATTGAGCTGCCAAAGATTGCACTTATATAGAATCACAAGTATATTTGATTAATTTTGCAAGTAGTAACTCAGTTTTAATAAAAAAAACATCTAAAGGAACCTTTACTTCATGCCCTATTGTGCTATTTTGGGTTTCCCCCTTTGTTTATGTGTGTTATATAGGAGTTTGTACATGTGCATGAGGTGCTGCAGAACAGGCAGTATGAGAACAATCAAGACTTCCTTAAAAATGAAAGACTACATGTCACTGTAGAGGCAAAAAGTACAAATATGAACCTGAGAATGGGCATAATATGTCCTGTTTCATACTCTCAAAGAAAAGAGAAATAAACTCGTTCTAACACAATGTTTCTTTCTTTCTAAGGATATGTATAGTCGAAGAGAGGAAAGCTACAAATAAATGGAAACCCGTTATGGCAATGCCTCATTAGATTGACTGCCTAATGTAAACTTATTGCTAACAATGGAAAACAAAAATACAGAGAAAGCTGCCTAGATACCCAAACAACACTTTAAATCGTCCTAGTAACATGCCTCTATTCTGAGCTTGTGTTATGCGTTTGCCATGGAGGAGCAGAAGGGAGTAGAGGGGTGTGAAGTCTCTCTGTCTGAGTGCTGAAGTGAGAACTGCTTAATAACCAGCGTCAGACTTTCAAAACACGAAGCAGCTTAGAAAGATGTAGCACAAAGACACACATGCACTTGAATGAAGGCAGTTGCATGACCATTTGGACACACAAAAACAAAGGTTTTCACGGCTCAAAAATGTAGTGTTGTTGTGAAATCTTATTTATGACAAAACCTTGAAATATGTGAACGTGTGTACTTTAAAAGACACACAACGTGCACAAAAGTATGAACAACATTTTCGCTCTCGCAGCAGTGTAGCGGTAGTAATCAACACTTGAAAGAGCTGTGAGCAGGCAGGATGTGTTGCACCAGGGATGAGGGTGTATGGGGATGTGTGTGAGCGTGTTGGAAAGAATGTGTGTAGATGTATGTCATGGTAGCAAGAAATCTTTTAGAGTTTAAAGATGCCAGTTCAAGTCCCAGAAAAGCCTCTGAAACTCTGCTGAGAAGCCCCTTCAGACCCCCACTTCCTGTGCGCTAAATAATAATACCACCAGGATGGTTATATCGTCTTCACCATGGGCGAAACACAGAGCGCATGCAGAATCTGATCAAAAACTTGGCCTTCTACTAACCAATATTAGCTGGGTCAAAAACACTAAACTCACAACTTAAAATGAAAGTGTTTACTTTATTTAATAAAAGAGCACATGTTCAATGTGAAAAGTGACAGTAGATATAGATTATTTGCAATTTGGTTCCAAATAAAAAAAAAAGAAATTATAAAAATAAAATAATATATATATATATTTTTAACACCTTGAATTTCAGGGGGGGCGCAGGGCTCCGTTGGCGGGGCGCAGCACCCCCTCCAAGACAATGGTAGGGGAAACACTGTAAATACACTGTGAAAGCGATTGTCAGGGTTGCAGGAAGTTGAACCCAGCTGCAGTTAAA
Organism: Harpagifer antarcticus; assembly: GCA_902827135.1. Classification (NCBI taxonomy): domain Eukaryota; kingdom Metazoa; phylum Chordata; class Actinopteri; order Perciformes; family Harpagiferidae; genus Harpagifer; species Harpagifer antarcticus. Next base: position 3,364,853 of record CADEHL010001058.1, read on the forward strand.
AATGAGATAGCATATCTCTGCCAGTCTTAATAAAAAGTGAGCTTCAATTCACAAAAAAGGTGGTGAAAAGAAAAACAGAGAAGGGGACGACGAGCCGACAGAGAACACTAGGGAAGACAAGACTAAATACACACACAACACTAATCACAAGACAAGACACAGCTGGGGAGGGGGGGGGTGAAACACAGGGGCAGCAGGTGAACATAATAACGATCAGGCATTGGAGGCAAAACACAGGAAGGAAGACAGGACAAGACACAAGGGGTGCGTTTTCACTTCTCTTATTTTTAATTTCCTCGCTCCTCGGTCTCGTTATCACTGGAAGTTGATTTGTCTGCGCCATCTTGAGTAGCGTCCCAGCGTCCCTATTTCTGCCGGAGGATCGAGGAGCGATAACGGAGGAGCGATAATCGAGGAACTACCAGACCATCCTCCGGGGAAATCCTCAGACACTCGCCCCGCCCCCTTACTGTGTATCACTGATTGGACGATGCAGTGCATGCATTGATCTGGCTGCTGTCGAAATGCAGCTGATCAGCTGTGCGGTGTCATCACAAACGGACGTCTCTTCACGTGACGCTCCGGAGGAAAGGACGTCCCATTGCACTTAAAACTCATTTCCCTGCTTCTCGTGGTTTCCTTGCGTCTCTCCATGCGTCCCTGGTGGGAGGGACTAGTTGCAGGGAAACGACGCAAGTGAGGGAATCCATTTAACCAAAGTGAAAAGCAGCCAAGGACAACAATTCATTTCAAAATAAAACAGGAAACTATAAACACAAAACTAAAATCATGACAGCGATACGTTTTATCTAATAGTGGAAAACTGGAGTTCTTCTGCCGACTGCTGCATAATAGCTTCTGTAGCACACAGGGAAGTGACAAACTAACACATCATTGTTATATAGGTAAAAACAATCCTATATAAAGAAACACTTTGTTAATAATTTCAGAATTTGAGAAAGCTAGAGAAGAGGACCATGAAACACACATACACAAACAACAGAAACAAATGCATGTGCGTCCAATGAAGCAGAGTATCGGAGGCCAGGCGAGCACACAATAAATAGAGGCCCTTTATTAAAAGGAAATGTATCCTATTCTGCCCACAAATAAAATACACACACATACACACACACACACACACACACACACACACACACACAGTCTAAATGCCCCTTATCTCCCTCCAAACCAGTAACATCAATACAAGCCTTGTAACTACAAAGCCACACAAACAAAAACGCACACCAAATGAGAGGGTTTCAACAAAGACACACACACACACACACACACACACACACACACACACACACACACACACACACACACACACACACACACACACACACACACACACACACACACACACACACACACACACACACACACACACAGCATCCATCTCCGTCCCTTTTGACTAACTACTGCAGTTGTTAGCATGGTAAAAGGGGGTCTTGCTGTGTGTGCGGGATCCGAACGGCAGATAGGATGAAACCCATTAAACGGAACAAGTCCAGCTTTAATTGGTGCTCTTTGGTAATTGGCCTGCTGGGGCTGATTTGCATTGTTACCAGGGCAACAAGCTTGTTTCCTCTATATCCAAGCTCAGCGGGAGGGAGAGGTGATAGAGGTCAAAGAGTCGATCAGGAGAGGATAGCAGGAGGAAGGGAGAAATAAAAAAGAGATTAGGAAGGAAGTAAGGATGTTAAGAGATAGAAAAGGGCTAGATTAAATGGCAGAGGAAAGCCTGAGATTAATTATCAGAAGAAAGGGAAATAAAGCAGAATGATGCTTAAGATGGAGAAAGGGAGAACATAGATACAGAGAATATTTGTATTTAGTACCTCTTCTGTGACATGTTCACAAGTGATTTATTTTTGCCATACTGCCTGTGCTGCAGCACTCTTTTAACTGCCCATCAACAGCAGTGAACGATCTTAACAGTCTAATTAGTATCAGGATCATTGGTTCTGTGATTGTCTTTCAGTTTGAGGGAATACAAAATGAAATGATATGCTTTGAAGCTAGAGGAGCAGAGATGTTTTGTTAGCGGAGAGGGTCCACTCAAAACTTCCTTCGACAGAGGCCAGCCCTTGCTGTGTGATCAAAGGGGGAACCAGGCTACCTTTGACACTTTACATCATCTGCGATCAGTCATGCTGGACTAAAAGAAGAATTCAGGTCCTCATAAAAAGGAGTGTGTATTTGTGTGTGTGTGTGTGTGTGCGCAAAATAGATACCTTTTTGAACATTACAGCATACAAAAATGTCACAGTAGAGCAGTGGTTCTCAAACTTTTTCTGTCAGGCCCCCCCTTTGGAGAAAAAAAAAGTCTGGCCCCCTCAACACAAGTCAGGCTCAGTAGCGGCGCCAGAGATTTCTTTTGGGGGTGCTGTGGGGTAGCTTGACATTTCATAGAGGGTGCGCAAACATTTAGGGTTTCCCATTAATGTACCGGTCGCTACAGTGGAATGTTCTACTGCAACAATCCCCACGCAAATACACAGTGTTCCCGCAACTGTTACAATGAAGGCTCGATAATCAGCTCACGGCATATAGGTGTAAGCAGGGGTCAAGTGCTATTTTTATAGGTGGTGTGTGGACCTCACATAGGGGGGTCCGGGGGCATGCTCCCCCGGGAAGATTTATTTTTAAATATTGAAGTTAAATGCATCAATCTGGTGCACTTTGAGAGCAAAATGAAGAGATCTATGGATACATCTCTCAATATCCATTTGAAACAGAACTGTAAACAGATTTACTTGTTCTTTATGGATATTTTACAAATCACCCTTTAAAACTTTATTCTTGTTTTACTGTCATATAGTATTTCATAGCTGTTTTTCATTTATTCTCTTATTTCTTTATAACTATAATGATCATATAAATGTGTGCCTCGGAAATAATTGTTTACATTAATGGTGACCAAATATTTTGAGACCCACTGAGATAACACTGAGAGAGTCCTTTAGTTCACTGAGCCTCTCAGTCTGACAGGAGAGGACTCTCCTCCACTTTGTTGTTGAAAAAACTCCTTATATCCGTTAGCGTAGCTCGCTAGCACCAGAAGCTAACAACAACGATCTCCGGTACCGGGGCGCCCTCTCTCTCTCTCTCTCTCGCTCGCGCACACAAGCACACAAAATGGCTCGTTCCACACACACACACAAAGCCGAGCTTTAATGAAACACAGAGACCCAGACGTAATAGTACTGTACTGCATCATATTATTTTCGAATCCATAATTTTTCAAAATATGATTTATTTTAATCTTTTTTTTTTTTATAACCATTTCTCCTCCTGATCTCTCGCTCGCCCCCCACTTTGAGAACCACTGCAGTAGAGGCACAAAAGACAAATATGAAACATATCAGGCCTCCTTTAAGGTATACGCTGCACAGACCACACAGTGTTATGGGTTTAGAGTTTCAACATTAGCAAATGGACCATTGTAATACTTATTAGAGCGCAGCATCATCACACACGCTGTCAACCAAGTCTCATAATCACCAGTTCCGTTCAAACAAATCAACCATCACATTTAATGAGGCAGTATAATCCGAAGCACTCACTGTCATTCAAAATGCTGACTTGCTACGCACTGCTGTTTTCATCATTCTTCCTCCACCATTTGAAAACTACTTTAAAATATTAATTCTTCTCTTTCTCTGCAATTCTGACAACAAAGAGTACTACTAAAGACATGGATTTCTCCCCATCCCTCACCATCAAGCCCCCCTCCTCTGCTCCACTGCCCCCCTTCTCGTGCCCACCCCCGCGCTGCTAACCTGGCCAACCTCATACCCCTCCAACCCCCCACTTGACCAATTTTGCCCTCCTCAATATCCGGTCACTTAACAATAAAGCCCACATCCTCCACGAAATAATTCTGGACAAATCCATCATGCTCACTGAAACCTGGCAACAACCCAATGACTTTTTCTCCCTCAACCAAACATCCCCCCCTGATTTTAATTACATCACTAAACCCCGCCCCTCACGCCGTGGTGGTGGGCTGGCTGTCATCTACAACCACAAAATCCGGACTACAGAACTCACCCTCCCCTCAGTACCATCCTTTGAATTCCTCGCCTTCAAAGCCCCTCCCTCACTGACAGTTATTCTCATACCGCCCCCCCCAAACCACACCCCTCCTTCCTCTCTGATCTCACTGAACTCCTCACTATTGCTTCATCCCTCTCCCCACGTCTGCTACTCTTCGTCAACCTCAACATCCACATGGACTCCCCCACCTGCAAACTCGCCTCTGAATTCTCCTCCCTTCTGGACAATTTCTCAATTACCCAATATGTCACCTTCCCCACCCATGATAAAGGACTCATCCTTGACCTTGTCTGCTCCACCAACCTCCCAGTACTCGACCTCCACCCCTGCCCCTTTCCCCTCTCTGACCACAAACTCATACAGTTCACCATCGCCTCCCCCGTCCGCCACCCCCCCCCATCCAGAAACATCACCTTCCGTAATTTATGCTCTGTTGATCCCCAGCACCTCTCCGACCTGCTGTCCTCTTCCCCTGGACTCGAACCTCAGCTCACCCGATGAACAACTCAACCACCTTAATTCTACCCTACTCGCCTCCCTCAACAGCCTGGCCCCCCTCAAAAGGAAAGATTTCACTTTTAAAACCTCCTCACCCTGGTTCACCCCTGCACTCCGTAAACTGAAGCAAACCGGCTGCCAGTTTGAACGCCTAACCAAGAAATCATCCCTCACAGTTCACCATGAATCCTACAAACTCCATCTCACCACGTACAGAGCAGGGTTTCCGCTAGGATCTTTTCTCGCCGGTCAAATGTCCGGACAGAATTTATTTTACCGGACAAATTTGAAACTTACCGGTCATGTTTCAATAATAAGAATAAGAATTGTGTAGCAGAGTTTCTGTTAGTAGGTAATTACCGGACTATGACCGGATATGCTGATGTTTAAAACTCAGTTAATGGGAGTCATTTTTATATTGCTTCAGTTTATAATCGTAACAGATCGAAAAATTCAGATTCATTTTTCAATAAATGATTCCACAAACATCATTATTACATTCAAACAAACTACTTGTAGTAGATGAAGTACATTATTCAAAAGTTGACTTTGAATAATATCACGAGAGAAACGGATCCTCTCTTTTCCTCTCTCTCTCCCTCTCTCCTGAATGCCCGTCAGTTTCTCATGCAGCGCGCTAAACAGTGGGCGGGGCTTCAGGTGATTATGCAGCAGCTGATCTGATCTCTTTCTCGCGTCCGGTTACACTTCACTCGCGTTTATGTCCATATCGATCAGATCCAGCTCTGCTGATCGGCCTATAGAGAGCACAGATCAAACTATTAAGAGTGAATATCGGCCGATAATGATCGGCGGCTGATCGATCGGAGCATCCCTAATTATTAGCGGACATTTTGACCGGCAGGTTTTGAATTTACCGGTTTTTATTACATTTTAACAGCTAAAAACCGGTAATTACCGGCTAACGGAAACCCTGCTACAGAGACGCCCTCATTGCCGCAAAAACTGCTTACCTCTCCACCATCTTTACCCACCCCTCCCATAACCCCAGGACCCTCTTCTCCACCGTCAACAAGCTCCTCAAACCCCGTGCTGACACCCTCCCTTCCTCCACTTCCACTTTATGCAGTTCATTCCTCCAGTTTTTCTCTGACAAAATCACTGCCATTAATCTCTGCCTATCCGCTGCATCTGACACACATACATCTCCCCCAACATCCACAGCCACAATTTCTCCCCCCATCTCCCTAGACCTCCCGAGCCCTCCTCCCCACGGCCGCCTCTCCCAGTTCACTCTGGTTACCCCCCCTGAAATACTCAAACTGATCAGCTCCTCCAAACCCACAACCTGCTCCCTTGACCCTCTACCCACCCCTCTACTGAAGTCCTGTCTCCCCGTCCTCTGGCCCTACCTTATCAACCTTTTCAACTCCTACCTGTCCCAAGGAACCGTTCCCTCTGCCTTCCAAACTGCTGCTGTCACTCCCATCCTCAAGAAACCCGGTCTGGATCCCTCCTCCCTCAGTAATTACCGTCCCATCTCCAACCTCCCCTTTCTCTCAAAAACAATAGAACGCATTATCTCCAAACAACTCCACCGCAATCTCCAAACCAACCAGCTTTTTGAACCCCTTCAGTCTGGTTTTCGTCCCCACTACAGCACATAAACGGCCCTCATCAAAGTCCTCAATGACCTCCTCACCTTTGCTGACACCGGTTCCCTCAACATCCTCATCCTCCTCGACATGAGTGCAGCCTTCGATACCGTGAGCCACACCATCCTGCTTACCCGACTCCAGGACATCGGTATCAAAGGTACTGCACTCAGGTGGCTCCAGTCCTACCTCTCCGACAGATCCCACTTCATCTCCCTCAACAACCACTCCTCTGCCACAGCTTCAGTCACCCAAGGTGTTCCCCAAGGTTCAGTACTCGGCCCCCTCCTCTTCATAATCTACATCCTCCCCCTTGGTCAGATTCTCCGCCAATACAACCTGGACTTTCACTGTTACGCTGACGACACACAGATTTCCTTCATCACCAAATCCCCCCCCCCCCCCCACATCGAATCCTGTGTGACTGCAATACAATCCTGATTGATGACACCCCTGTTTCCCCCTCCACCCAGACACGCAACCTTGGCGTTATATTTGACTCCACCCTCTCCCTCGAGCCCCACATAAGTGAAGTTGTAAAAACCAAATTTTTCCACCTCCGCAATATTGCCAAACTCTGTCCCTCTCTCACCCGCCCTGCTGCATTCACGCCTTCATCTCCTCCCGCCTTGACTATTGCAACTCAGTCCTCTACGGCATCAGCACTACATCCCTCAATAGACTCCAGCGTGTCCAGAACGCAGCCGCCAGACTCCTCACCCACACCAAATCATGGCATCAAATCACCCCGGTCCTCAAAGAACTCCACTGGCTCCCCGTTTCTCACCGCATCCACTACAAACTCCTGGTCCTCACTTTCAAAGCCCTCCACCATCTGGCCCCCCCCCTACCTCACTGACCTCCTAATCCTCTACCAACCACCCCGGTCCCTCAGATCCACCTCAGCCGGTTTGCTTTCCATCCCCAAGGCCAAACTCCGGAGCTTCGGGGATAGAGCCTTCTCTGTGGCAGCCCCAAAGCTCTAGAACTCCCTCCCCCAATACCTCCGTGAGTCTGAGTCCCTCTGTTCCAGTCCCGCCTCAAAACCCACCTCTTCAACTCTGTATCCATAAGCCCCCCCCCCCTCTCAACCAACTTCCTCCTGACTGCTTTTCTGTTTTGTTTTGTTTCTTTTTGGCTTTGTTTTTGTTTTTGTTTTGTTTGTCTACCCTCCCTCCCAAATGTAAATCGTCTTTGGGTTCAAGAAAAGCGCTATAGAAATACAATGTATTATTATTATGGATTAATAGCCCATCAAAATAAATGCCTTTTTTTGTTATTGCAGAACTTATGGTCATTCACATCGCTCCAACACTCCATGTGTTCTCCATCTCCCTGTGTTCTCAAAAACAAGCTGATTGCAGCATTCTTGACATCAACACAAGGCTCTCGTTAGCACCACCGCGCCACAAATAACTGCTGGAGAGGCTCAGAAACAGGAGAAAAAATCACAATCAAACAATGACGCTAAAAATAATGAGAACGCTGAGGCTTGATCGTTTGTTTCCGCAGCGGCAGGTCAAGGTGGTAACGAGTTGCTGCGGTGATTTGGTGTTTCGCTGTGCGGTTGATTGGTGCTTAATGAAGGCCTACTTGAAGGTGTCCGTGATTGAGCGACATTTTCGGAGTATGTGTGGAGGGAGAAAGAGAAAGAGTGGGCAACCAAACGAGCGTGAAACAGATGAGAGCTGTTTAGATCGGGGACAGAGAGGTGTGGGAGATCAAGAGTGAGATGAGGGCAGATACATGTAAGAGAGGACAGTTGATTTGTTGTGCTCAAAGACAAAAATAACTACATTCACTTTGTAACATTTCATTGGTTTTGAACGAAGATGCCAATTAAAATGTGCTTACAATTGTGTAAGTTTCTGTACATTACCAAGACATGAGTCATTTCGAAAGTACATAAAATCAGAATCAGAATTCCTTTATTCGTCCCACAGAGGGTAAAATGACATTGTAACAGCAAAGTATAGATAAAGACGAAAAATATAGAACACTATGAGATAAAAACCATGCAAATTATTATTAAAATGTACAGAAGTACACAAAAGTAGTAGCAGCAGTATTTATTAAATAAAATAAGTGTAACATGAAGAATCAAGTGCGGTAGTTACCAGTCGTAAACATGATATTTTGCGCAGAGTTACATACATATTATTTGTACGGTTACAGATGGTCGAACTAAGACATAGCGGCCAGTAGGAGTAGGAACATATTATCAATGTGGCAACCATACGGTACGTGTCTAAACACACGAGTACTTGAAACACACATAAAACCCTAATCCTGGTCCTCATGTACACGCACACTTTTTCTTGATTTGATGCGGAGATTTCTCTCGGCTCTGTGACAGGAAGCAATGTATTAGACGGCTCGTCTGGTCTTCAAACTTCCAAAATGTTCCCACACCACTCCGCTCCTCCGCTCCCTTCACTGGCTCCCGGTAACTGCTAGAATCCACTTCAAGACACTGGTACTTGCATACCATGCTGCGAATGGATCTGGCCCTTCCTACATCCAGGACATGGTTAAACTGTACACCCCAGCACGTGCACTACGCTCTGCATCAGCCAAACGACTCGCTGCATCCTCGCTGCGAGGGGGACCCAAGTTCCCATCAGCACAAACACGTGGGTTTGCTATCCTGGCTCCAAAATGGTGGAATGAGCTCCCCATTGACATCAGGACAGCAGAAAGCCTGCACATCTTCCGGCGCAGACTGAAAACTCATCTCTTTCGACTCCACTTCGAGCGATATAATTACTAACAAGGCACTTATATACTAATAAAGGACTGGCTTATCTATAGCCAGTTGAGTAGCACTTGAAATGTTTGGCTCTATGATACCTGATGTACTTATATGATTCTGTTTTCTTCAAGGTTGTGTCTTCCTGGTCGAATGTACTTATTGTAAGTCGCTTTGGATAAAAGCGTCAGCTAAATGCAATGTAATTAGCACGGTGAGATCAGGAATCATCTGACAAATATCTTGCTGTCAGCATTAAATCACTGGGCATGGATTTGGCCTTCGTGCAATGCTTCACACAAACATTTATACACACACACACACACACACACACACACACACACACACACACACACACACACACACACACACACAGCTCTCAGAAGTTATCAGTTGAGTCCATTCTGGGGTCTAAGACGGTGTGAGGTATCATAACTGATAATATTTTTTGAGAAGTACAAAATGACAAAAAACGCCAACAGCTTCCCAAATGTATCCAGCAAATCCGTGAGCTTGTCTAAATGTGATGAAATGGGAACATTGATACTCAGATGGGCACCAAGGTGATGTCAGGCATATTTATTGACGCTTGGCTAAGGATTAGGGGCATTCTGGCTACGCATCACTCATTCACCAATGGGTGATGGATGGATTTTAGGAACTTCCCCTCGATTCTGTTGGCTCTAACGGTTCAAAAGAGGTGTCAATCATCAACATCGCCCGAGGGGGGCCAGAGATATGGAAAATCCACCCAAATGACCCCAGAAGTCTTTTATTTTGTGCTAAACCTCTCTAAAAAGGTCAAAGGTCACTTGTTTTGCATCAATCTTGATACAGGGTACTTACTTTATGTTATAGTTTAGATTCCTAAAGCTTTTAGTCTACTTTCCCATCATTCAAGCGTAGTTTTCACTATAAGTAATGTTTTTTTTTTGGACGGACACTATAATTAAAAATGTTTTACTTTGTTCAATCTGAATTTACTTTAAAATAAAAAAAAAATCTATATTGATTCTGACTTTTCTACATCCAACTTTATCCGGTTTATCATTGCTTTGAGAAAAGAAGATGATTCATTTACCTCTTTTACAAGTGAAGATATAGTCATTTGTTCTGGGCATGTCATTTTCGAGCCTGAGACCTGAAAAACAGGCTCAGGGTTTAACAGGTTAAAGAGGCCCTATTATGCTTTTGGGGGTTTTCCCTTTCCTGTAGAGCAGGGGTTCCCAAACCTTTTTCAGCATGAGATCCAAAACAGAAATGTTGTAGTCCTACGGGACCCAAGCTCACAAAACGTCATGATTGTCCATAATATCTACATTTATAAAAAAAGAATACAACACACTATGAATTTAAAATGTAAATGAAAATATTTATTTAATTATAAAAGTGCATCGCAGCAATTAGGCAAGGCAAGGCAAGGCAAGTTTATTTATATAGCACCTTTCAACACAAGGCAATTCAAAGTGCTTTACAAAAAACGAAAGACATTAAGACAATGGCATTTAAAATCAGTCATTAAAAAGAAAAGATAATAAAATAAACATTAAAAAAAAAAATACATGGATAAAAGTTACAGTGCAGTTTAAGATATGAATAGTTCAATTAAAAGCAGCGGCAAAAAGAAAAGTCTTTAGTCTGGATTTAAAAGTAGTCAGAGTTGCAGCGGACCTGCAGGTTTCTGGGAGTTTGTTCCAGATATTTGGAGCATAATAACTGAACGCTGCTTTACCATGTTTACCATGTGTGTGTGTGTGTGTAGCAATGCTGGCGACCCAATTCAAACGGGTCCCTGAGTTTGGGAAAGGCTGCACTAGAGTGTTGTAAAGGTTTTTGTGTTTATGTAAAGGCTAAAATCCCATGTCCAGAGGGAGTTTCTCTCACAACCCCCCCCCTCCGACTGAAACGCCTCCATTAGTTTTGTAAAATAGTGACATCACTACTTAACACTACAGCCATTGTACTTGATATTCTAGTGGTCGGAACATCAAGCGGTTGACCAATCACAACAGAGCCGGCCAGCTAACCAATCAGAGCAGACTGGGCTCTGGTTTCAGACTTTTGGAACATTAAAGTATGGAGACATGACACAGGAGAGGCCCGAAATAGAACATTTGAACCTGAGAATGAGCATCATTTAACTTAATGATTATTTTTGAGGCTAGTTTGTGCTTTTGAATTGAACGATGTCATACTGACAGGTGTTTTTTTTATATTAGTGATATATCAGTGATATTTGTGAAGAGGTCAGCATTTCAGATCATACGCTGTGCAGTAAGGAATCTAATTTATTTATATTTCATCTACTATGTCTCTCTCTCTCTCTCCCCCTCAACCTCTTTCCGCCTTGTTGACTTTCTCCCAATGCGATTTATCTGTTTGACTGTCACACAAATTAACAATATTGCCAAAGTGGTTTGCAGTATTTTACAATAAACTGAAAGAAACACATCAAAATAATAGAGATAAATGATTGTACTTACTCTCTCTTCCCTTCTCTCCGCACTCCAACGCCCACTGTTTCAATCTCTGGGCTAATGAATGTACACACAAGGGGGTTTGCCAACACACACAAACACATGAAGGTGGAGGTTGCAGGAAGGAAGGAAACACGCTGCCTGATCTCCAGTGAGAGCACTCATTATTGCATGCCAGTTTTTAGCATTTGAAAAAACCCACACACAAACAAAAACACAAATCTTCCTTGCGGATCCTTATAAACCAAAGTTAAACACACACTCACAACTCCAAGGAGTGTGTTATTGATTCAGAAGCAGAAGGCTGATTGCTTTTTTCCATAACCCATCACGAGACACAGTACCGAAGCAAAATTCACAAGGGAGCGTTGTGTGCGAGTTGGAAGTCAGTTCATGTGGATTATCTTGGACTTGGTACGTTTGACAGTGTTTTTATTTGTGTGTTTTTTGTGACTTTCCTTCCGTCCCCATGTTCTGTCCTTTCACACTCACACACAAACACACAGCAATGACCTTCCTTTTCAGATAACCCTTCAGTGTTTCCCCTAGGATGGAGTCATAGCAGCGGTGCTAAGGCACACGGGCCCAGCAAAATGTGTGTGTGCGAAGTGCGCCCCGCCAATATGTTTCTGTGTGTCTGCCAGCACAAGAAAGGCTCTTGAGGCTCTACAGGTGTATTTTGCTAAATCACCTTTATTGAACATACAGTAACACAAATACTACACATCCACATAACAAACAATCAGAATAACATGTATGCAATTTAATTATTTTAACTGCTTTATTTGGGGGTGGACCTCACCTTCTCTAGGGGGGTCCGGGGGCATGCTTCCCCGGGAAGATTTTTTTTTAAAATGTTGACGTTAAATGTATCAATCTGGTGCACTTTGAGTGCAAAATGAATTTATGGATACAGCTCTCAACACTTATATGAAAGGGAGCTGTATACTTTTCAATAATCCAAACATCTTTAGAATATGATCACAACCAATAATAAATCATTTAAACTTGTTTATTCTTATCTTATGTTACCTAGTTAGCATTCTTTCTTTCTATTTATGCATATTTTATTTGATAATCATTCCCCTTTTAAACGTTTTCTTTTGTACTGTCCTATTGTACACATTGGAATGATTTCTTACTACTACATTAAATAGATAAAGGTGTGCTCTCTCTCTGTCTCGCTCGCTCACAGAGACTGTGTGCTCTTAAAAAGCATTTTCCATTTGTTTCTTCCGGGAACCAAAATTGACCAATCCGTGGAGCTCCTCACACACACACACACACACACACACACACACACACACACACACACACACACACACACACACACACACACACACACACACACACACACACACACACACACACACACACACACACACACACACTCTCTCAGCGGCGAAACTGTGACGCACTGGGGGGGGGGGCTAGTGGAGCCTCGCAGACCTGGCACTATGGGGCGCTATACAGGGGAAACACTGCCCTTGTGGATGTTGACTAGCTTAGCTGTTCTTGGACTGAACAAAGCCTTTCTTGAATTAAAGTGGATGAGAGAGAGAATGCGAGAAAGGAAAATTAAAATAAACAGAGACAGAGTTAAAAGATGGAAGGTGATCAAGAACAAAAACCTAGACTTGATATAAGGAAAGGACATATGATACAAAGACAAGAGGGAGATACATTCAACTGTAGAGATTTCCAGAAAAATGGAAACGTTGAAATAGTTAAGGTCAGGCCCTTTCATTCGAATGAAGTAAAAAGCACAGCATGATGTTTTAGAGACAGAAGTAGGCTTTCAACTTCATGGCAAACATTCAATGTTTCTATTGCAATTCCTTAACCTCTTAAGCCCTGAGCCTGTGTTTCAGGTTTCATGCTCGAAAATGCCACTAACAAAACGAAGATATATATCTTCTATATCTTCACTTCTAAAAGGGGTAAATTAATAATATTTTCTCTCAAAGCAAGGTTACATCTGTGAGTTGGATGTAGAAGTGTCAGAATCAATATAGATGTTTTTATTTTAAAGTAAATTCAGATGGAACATAGTAAAAACATGTCCGCCTAAAAAAAGGACATTACTTATAGTGAAAACCAGCCTTGAATGATGGGTTAGTAGACTAAAAGCTTTCGGAATCCAAACTATAACATATAATAAGTACCCTGTATCAAGATTGATGCAAAACAAGTTAAATTTGACATTTTTACAGAGGTTTAGAAAAATAAAGTTCAGGCGGACTCACCTCTGGGTAATTTGGGAACCATCAGTTCCATTTGAACTTTTTCACTGTAAAAATCATTTTATTACTTTGAATTATCACTATAGGTATTCATTCCATCCAAATACAACTGTTGTGAAAAAAAAAAAAAAAAAAAAAAAAATTAAATTAAACATACTCTGTTATCCTCTTAGGTATCACAGACCCGAAATCGCGTCATTTGCAGGAAACAACGTCTAAGGAACCTTAATATTTAATAAACTATGAATATTTTATATCCATATAACAGGAAAAAACTCATTTAACTGATCTTTTTCATTTATTTTTTCAAAAAAAACACACAATGCTAACAGTGAGCCTCTGAATTAGCCCCGAGCGAAAAATGCTAACCTATTACCCTTATTACTTATCCTAACTCCACATCCAACACATTGTTTATGATCGTAAAGACACATAATCTAACGGTGCCCTCCTCAACACTGAAAGATACAAACTCGCGAGGTTATCAACAAAAACGTACATCAAAACAAGTGGCGCTAGGTACTAACATCCGCTAGGCTAATGGCTTACCTTCCTCTTTGTCTGGTCTAAACTGGTCTTCAATGGCATTAAAACGATAAAAACGATGATGTAGTTAATCCATAGGTTAATATCCAATGGGGCTGTGTCCCCTTTGAAATGTTCTGATAATCTATAAGCAATAAAACTGCAATTCCGTTATCTGCTGTCCGCTCTGTGCTCCGTGTGCTCTGGGTCCCGGCAATTCCTGCTTCCTGCTTCCTTCCTTAGTAAAAAATAAGTAAAGTCTGCTGCGTAATGTACTTATGCTGGCTGGCATTCTTTATACTTTACGCAGGACCATATCTCTGGAACCCATTAACCATTACATCCAATAGAATCGATGGGCAGTTCCCAAATCCACGTAAACATTACCATTGTGGATGTAATAGAGAAGCAAACAAAGCATATCTGAAAGTACAAGCCTGGACGGCAAAACTTTATACCCAGTATATTGCCATAAATATGATGATGGATTATCAGTAAAAATGTCTACGTGACACAAAGACATTAGATTAACCTTGAGCGGCGTTTTTATTCCGTTGAACACAACTTTGGATCACAAATCAAAAAAGGTAAGACGTAATTATTGTAATATTTTTGAAACCGGATGTTGTTTACTTTCTCTTTTCTGGCTGATAGCTCCAGGAATTCGGGGTCGTACAGTGATGACATTACATGTGTGGAATCTGTGGAGTCTCAGCTTTAATCGGATATCTTGTTGTGCAGTTACGATAAGTAATAAGGGCATTTCTACCATGAGTGCTGTGCAAAGGTCCGTTAGCATTAGTTAGCATTTTTTCGCCATGCTAATTCAAAGGCTTGGTATTTATTTTAGCTAAAAATGGTTCACATTGTCAGTTAGCTGAGTTTCTTACCGTTAAAAGGGTATGGAACATTAATAGTTTCATACATGTTAAGAAGCCCTGAGACATAGTCTCGTAAAAAAACGGTGGGAGGGGTCCACTGGGGGGACCCTCGGGCTTAAGAGGATAATGCACAAATCAATTCCAAGGATTCATGGCTTTTCCATTTTTGTGTGGAATAACTTGACTTTCCTACAGTGAGCCCTGATCTGAACCTAACAATCGAACACCTTCAGAATATAATAGAATTCCGACTGCAATTCACACAAGTGAAAACCCTGAAGAGAAGGAAAGCAATTATTCCTTTCAGAAGACTGTTTTAAGCAACACATTCACCTATGTGTTTCAAATGAGATGTTCCATAACCACATTTTGGATTAACTTTCAGTTGTCCACATGCTTACGTCTTGAACATGTAGTATACACTTTGTACAGCCTGCTTTTGCAATGCTGTAGTGATTCCCAAACCTTTGGCATTATATTTAAAACTAGTTTTGATTTGAAAGAGCTAGAAATGGTGAAAGATGTAGGAAAAATCCAAAATAGAAATCATAAAATATGGAAATGAGAAAAAAAAAAGAAAATACCAAATGATTTGGTCTTCATATATCACACACAGCCAAGCAGGCAGGTGATCAATGCAGCATTAGTTTGGTGCCACACAAACAGTTTAGGTTATCTGGCCGACATTAGTAGTGTGCTCCATGCTCCAGTGGCTCCGTCTGTCATTCTAATTACCGTGCGCTTGTTGCACACGCACACACACACACGCACACACACACACACACACACACACACACACACACACACACACACACACACACACACAGACCAAGTACACATCTTGTTGGGTGTGTGCGTGGGTGGGTGCGTGTGTGCGTGCGTGTGTGTGTTCAGCTCATTAATAGAAGCCAGCAGACTTCTCTGACCTCTCCCTTCTCCGTCCACTTTCTAACTGATGAGAGCTGGAGGGGAGGGGGAGGCGATAGAAAAGAGTATTAATTGAAGTGAAGAGGAAAAAAAAAAAAAATGTAGACTGATAAAAGATTTGAGGTTAGTTAAAGAAGTAAGTAAAAGAGCGCTGGATTGAGTATTAGAAATAGAATAACATTACGGAGGACGAAAGAGAATAATCACACAGGAATTGAGAGCAATGGAAAAAGAGACCTGAACGGCCAGAGATGGAGAGGGAAAGACACAGACAAGGCGAAAGTGTGAGGAAGTGGGCAAGATTGACATTATTACATCCTCATTGCCATGGCTGCTATCTGGTTCTCTCATGTTGTGTTTGCTTTGGCAGTGAGTGCTTCTTTTTCTCTTCGCCAATAAAGCACCTTTTCAAAAGAACTGAAGGAAAAGTGTGGGCAATTTTCAAATCAGCCGGTCCAAAACTCAATCTTATGTATTTTCCTCTAATTTGAAATGTGTGCATGATTAATTGAGTCCATCATTTTTCTTTTTGTTTTGCCTGAAAACGCGCACTGCATTTCGGTTGGGATAAAAGCCGGTGAGAGCTTTGTCGAGCCTTTATGAAAGCTGTCCTGCTGCCTCATGAAGGCGTTCGATAATATAAACACGCCATTTATCATTTGTCACTACAGAGTTCATCATTTGCATGTGTGGTAGAGCATTTCAATGTGTCTTAGTAGTAGACAATTGCGATTATATCAGCAAGGCTATGTTTTATGTGTTTATGCCAGTATGATATCCGCTTGTGCTAAGTTGTCTCTTAGGATTTTTTTATTTTTATTTTAACACCCTTATCGTTGTCTCCCTTTTATTAATCTCTTTCATTAGCTCCACAACTGACCATCAGCATTCCAATGAGCACTTTTTAAGTTATTGAACACTTCAAATGTTATTAAAGAGGACATTATTATGCACATTTTCAGGTTGTATGTCGTGCCTCTACTGTGACATGTCTCAATGCTTTATTGTTCAGAAAGCTCTTTATTTTTCTCATACTGCCTGTGCTGCAGCACCTCTTTTCACCCTCTGTCTGAAACCAGAGCCCAGTCTGCTCTGATTGGTTAGCTGACCGGCTCTGTTGTGATTGGTCAACCGCTGGGAGATTTGTCCAAAATGTCCCGCAGCTTAGCCTATCAAGTACACACAAACCTATATAACACATTACAGGAAATGGAAAACCCAAAAAGCATTACAGGGCCTCTTTAACATGTTTGTCTCGAAAGCTTATTATGGGATTACAAGCTTCTTTTCGTTCTCCATCCAAACTTCTGCCTCTGTTTTTCTTGAAGACAGGCAGGATTCAATAAATCCCATTCTGCTGTCTTTGTTCCAAATACAGGAAAGCCATGTTCATGGTCTGCCAGTCAATACTCCCCCACAAGACACAACGTAGCTCTATCACACACTGTCAGAAACAAAAGACTCACTCATCAAAGTGGTTTTGTAGCGCCTTAAACATACATGTATGACCTCACACACATTTACACAGGTGTATAGGAACAAACACACCACACTTAGGATATGCAGACAAAGACACAGTAGGTGCTTGGCAAGACACTCGCTCGATGCGAGGGCAGTGTTGTGACATTTGGAAAGAGGCATCTCCTCACAAAGGCAAACAAATGATCTTCTATCAGCAGGCGGACAGAGAAACTAAATAACTTATTAAAAGAACATCGAAAAACACTGACCTTAAAGGCTTTTCTCACCTATTTCTTTTCGCTCAACCTGCCATGTATTTAAAAAAAGACAGACAGAAAATATCAACTTTCCTGTATTGATGAGATTGAAAATCCAATTAAATCAACCATTTAGTGGCAATTAGAATGACACCTTTAGAGGATTGTATTGATGACTAATTGGTGTACCAATGATTGATTCTGAGACCCTTTTAGTTTAGATACTTACACAAGGTTTGTGATGGTCTTGTAGACCGACACAGATTTATAAGCACACATAGGTTGTCTTTTTATAGCTGATATTCTAAGAATGGGAGTTGCACATATATATATATATAGAAACACATAAGGAAAGGGGGAGCAGGTGTGCGGGGAGGGGATATCAGGTGAAGTGCTGGGTTATGACAGTGTGTCATGACATGACCCAAGAGGATCCGAATTAGAAGACTAATTGGATGCCGTGGCAGCACATTTTCCAACATTTTCTTTTATTCTTACGCTGTCGGCACACATCTGCACGTCTCATTCGGAATGTGTCATTTGAGTCATAAAGCGTGCCTTACAGATATACAATAATGAATGTCACAGAAACCTCTTCAGCTTAATGAAGAGAAATGGAAGACATCCAATTTACATAACTTTGCCTCCAATTTGCCATGAAATGTGGAAGTCTAGGAGCCATTGCTGAATTGGTGCAGTTGATGTTATTTGATTGTGACGCATGTCAAATCCTGTTTCATTCAACTGAAACACACACTTTCATATCCAATGGTGATCTGACCAATGGTGTCAACGGCTCTTTATGAGTAAGTTCTGTCAACTAGTATGATCACTCAGATATTGGTACTCCCAACAGTTTTAAAGCGACCCTTTTACCCTTTGGGCTCTTTCCCTCTCCTGGAATGCGGTACTGTATATACAGTAGGTGTTTGTGCATTTCAATGGTCGGTAAAAGCTAGAATCCCTGTGTTCCTCTCCTACATTTCAGAAACTCTTCGAAACAGCACCAAGAATCACAAATCCATATCTATTCCTTTCAAACCTCAGCTCTGAAAAGCCCTGAGGGGGATCTTGCCTGAGTGACCAAAAGGAAAAGCTTTCAAAAAGATCCGCCATCCTCAAAGATCATTCATAACACAAGACCCACTGGAGGTATCATCACACCACATGATGAACATCTCTTGAGGAGTTTTGAAGTAAAAGGCATTTCTTTTATAATGGGATCTGACTGTTACACGTATAATTGGCGGAGTGACATTATTGTAACGAGCAGCTTTGTGCTTTTCTTCTACACCCTTAAGCATCTCCCTTCTTTTCCTCCGCATTCCCAGCCACAATGACATTTTTGTCTGAAGATGAATACGATCAGTACCTCCCTCCGTCTCCATCCCTCTCTTTCCTTCCAGGTTGCAGCCTATATCTCCATGTCTGTCACTCTGTCATCCTCAGCCAATTACTGGCTGTCTTCAGGTGCTTAACCCCGGGCCTCGCCATCAATTGGCTCATTATATCAAAGCTTTAAATCTTCCTGTCTTCCCCTAAAGCTCTCAGTGTCTTCATATTCATCTCTGTCACTTTCTGTCTCTTTTTCTTTTCTTCCATTTTAATTTCTTTCATCAGCAATGTCTCTGACCTTATATCACTATTATCTTTTCCTGCTGTCATATTTAATTGTATGTCTACGTACATTATTCTCCATCCGTCCCTCTTTGTGCATCTGTGTCTGCTCGTATTCATTTCTCTCTACTCTACACTCTGTCCCTTCTTTCCCCATATGCCTCTCCTCCCTCCCTGCTTTGGCCCCCTTATTCTGCAAATTGCTACAACTCAATTGTCCCTTCCCTGCCTGGAGGCAGCAATGGTATTAATAAAGCAGGATTTGAAATTTCCTTTCCTCTCCATTTTGAATAACATTACAGCATGGGTTCTGGCTCAGAGCATTATTCTTGTTGCTTATGATATCACAATATACATTCAGCCTATCCATTCTGCAGAAGTGTAACACCGCTCAACATGGAGGATGTCACAGCACAGCAATTATTATACACCCTGTAGTATGATGTGATGCTTTATTGAGCCTTGGAGAGATCAATAAAGAATGTTGTTCTCACTTAGCCCACATTAGGAAAGTTAGAGGTCAGGTTATCTGTAGAATAGCCACTTTATAAACTGGAAGGAATTCATTTTGTTGCTAATATTAAGCATTGAACGGAATGGGAAGGAGCTTGAAGTAGTGCTGGGCAATATGGTTTTAATATTTTTTGTAAATGCATTTCCATGAAAGCTGTTAATGCTCTATTTCAAAGACATGGTAATATGTATTGTTTTTATAGTTTGAAACAAAATAAGTAAGCATAACAAGTAATAATCTCCATGCTCCAACCCTAACTGACCAATCAGACACAAGCCGCTCCTTAACCCTTAGATGCCCTTAGAGTGCCTGGACCCTACACTCTTCCATAAGTGGGTCAAAAAGGACCCGTATTAGAATAATACGTGTTTTTATGCCATTTTTCATTTTGGTTAAGAATCACTTGTATAATATTTGGTATTATATTTTGGTTCACACTAGAAATATTTTATATTTAATTTTGTACTATTTATAATTTTAGACATTTTTTTTACATTTAGAATAAAAAACGTAATTCCATAGAAAATGCATGCGGGTCATTTTTGACCCACTTATGGAAGCTTGGGGTAGTAACACAAAAACTACAATTTCTTAAAATGTAAATTTTAAATTTTAATGGCATGATATCCAAAACATGTTTTTTTAAAGAAATAGCTGGAATATGAAATGATAAAACAATTTAATTACAAAAGATACTTCAAGAAAACCACCTCACCGGGTCCAAAAAGACCCACTTATGCTTCTAAGGGTTAATTAAAGAAAACAAATTGATGCTAGATTTCTTTGAATGACTATGACTATTCCTAAGGTACCGGGTGAAACCGCAGCACAAACACAGTAGAAGATCACTTCGTATTAAAGATTGAAAACAAGTGGGGTCTTTAAAAGTTAGAAATGACATACATCTTTGGTGAAAACAGGCTTTGGTTTTGTTCTAGAGGTAAAATGATTATGCCATCAAGTCAGTTGCTGTGAGTGATGGTTTGAACTCAGTCGCCGGTTCCATGCAGGGAGACATCATTCAAATCCACTAAAAGACATCTGCCACCACCCGATTTAATCCAATTGATCCAAGTCATGAAGCTACAGGGCGTCGCCGTGTGGGCTGCTGCGTCTGTCTGTGTAGCGGAGGGGCTTCAGTTGTTGTTCACTGTAGTTGTTTCTGAGTTTCTGTGCACTTAATTGTTACATCTGTTTGCAAATGAATAGATTAAGGAAAACATGAATGTCTTCTCTGAAAATAACAACTTCTGGTTGTGTGTCTCTGTGTGTGTGTGTGTGTGTGTGTGTGTGTGTGTGTGTGTGTGTGTGTGTGTGTGTGTGTGTGTGTGTGTGTGTGTGTGTGTGTGTGTGTGTGTGTGTGTGTGTGTGTGTGTGTGTGTGTGTGTGTGTGTGTGTACTGAAGCAATTGACTGAAATGTTTGAGGCTAATCATTTGGTGAGGGTGCATACAGTTGATCAGTGATTAAATATTACATACTTGACTTTTCATTTGATTAATGAGGTGAATCTAAGGATGCTCAGTGCTTTGAAGTGGGGAATGTGTGTTAATATTATTTAATATTTTCAGATTCATTCACGTTTAGAGGTACTTTACTTTGGATGGTGCAGTTTCAAAAAAACACACACGGGCACAGATACACACACACATTAATCCCACGAGAGAAAAAGCCTCAATTATTGTTTTCATTAGATTTTGCACACACACACACACACACACACACACACACACACACACACACACACACACACACACACACACACACACACCACACACACACACACACACACACACACACACACACACACCACACACACACATACACACAACATACACACACACACCACACACACACACATATACACACACACACACACATACACACACACACATATACACATACACACACACACACACACACACACACACACACACACACCTGTTTCAGGTAGAGGTTGGGCTGTTATTTCTTGGGTGTGATGATTAAAAGTGCAACCTCTGCAACAAATCAAGGGTCACAGCTAATGCTGAAGCTACACAAGCCTCAGGGATGTGTGTGTGTGTGTGTGTGTGTGTGTGTGTGTGTGTGTGTGTGTGTGTGTGTGTGTGTGTGTGTGTGTGTGTGTGTGTGTGTGTGTGTGTGTGTGTTGTTGGAGCTGTTAGTATATCTAGTATTAATTGAATGTCTAGCCTTTGGCCAGTGTAGTTTTGATGATGTGTAATTTCCCCCTTCGTACACACACACACACACACACACACACACACACACACACACACACACACACACACACACACACACCCTTGTACATAACATTGTCCCGGCCGTGTTTCTCCCAGAGGGAAGCTCTCCGTGTGTTCTCTCTGACACCTACGCTTATTTTTCATGTTTTGTTTGTTTTTAGGCCTTTGTAAATTGAGAAAGAGAAAGAATCAAAAACACAGAATGTCAGAAACTGAGAACAGAGGCGGAATGAAAGCCAATAGAGAAAGAGAACAATTGCAACCGGCATGAATATTTGAAGTCATGTGTCCGAGAGCAATGAGGGCATATTGTAGAGCACCTACTATTTTTGTCACACTCTTACAACAAATGTGGAGTGATGTTATAGCCCTTGACTATCTTGTTGCAGTATTCTGTATACAAAAATACCCTGTCATCATTTCTGCATATTTTCCTTTCAACCTCCTCATTTCCAAAGTTCCTCTGTTTAATGTTCGGGTTATAGGCTATTGTAGGAACAATAATCACAAATAACTAGTGCTGCAACAATGATTTCATACAACGTTAGGAAATGTTGTATCCCAGCATGTTCAAAATCATCGCACATGAATTAGAAATATTTTACAATATCATTGATTACAAATAGAAACTAAAAAAAACTAAACATTAACAGCAAATATGTACATATCCACAGTGGAAAAAATATCGAAACATTAGAGTACCTAAATAATACACAATATAAAATATACAGAATACATTTAAATACTCTACAATAGAACAATTGAATACAGGACCAGAAACATATAAACATGGTAATATACACATTCATAAAATAATTAAATTAAATTTTAAATGTCATTGAGATCCCAGGAGGTTATTTATGTAAAATATCTAAGTACAATATGATAAATCAGCTTCTTACCAAAGAACATCCAAATATGTTGTGGGGGCTAAGCCTTTGGTTGTTCTGCTCAGTAGACTGGAAACTACACTTCTATTGGAGAATAATGAACCTCCTGATTTAACACTGTTGATTCCCACTGAAAAAAAGACACGTTTAAACATCGTGCATTTGTCATAACCGTGCACTCTTGTTCATTATTGTGATGCCCCTGTGGGTTCATCAGTAGAGAGGAGGGGGCTGTCCTGTCTGTGTTGTGGTGATTGGTGATCGCATTGATTGCAGTAACTCAGGGCACCTGGGTCTGGTGCCCTGCAGCTATTTAGAGCCTCTCTGCTCCTCTCTGCTTCTCCCTTCAGGCACCCCGCTTTTGTTGAGTATATTATGAGTTTCTTCAGTTGCTTTACTTTGTGCACTTCAACACTCTCACACACATACATGTCCATACAATCCTCACCCTGCATTTACATTCCTGATACCACTGACATCCACACCTCATACTTTACTGGATTTGATTTGTTTGTCCTAAATAAACATACTTTGTTAACCATCGGCATGGTGTGTCTCCTCTTTGTTGTGGCCTTTTGAGCCGGGTCATAACAATTATACATTAGGGCTGAACGATTCATCGATTTGAAATCGACATTTTAACTTATGCAATTAAAAAATCGCAAAGCCTGCAATTTTTTTTATATATATTTTTTTACATTTGTTTTTTGTTCTTCTTGTGTGTCAGTCATCCACACCAATCAGAAGTTCTGTGCTCCACATGTACCAGCCATTGTTAACCAATCAGAAGTGGCCCATGATAGAAGGTGATAGACAGATTGATCCAATCACCTGCCAAGTATTTTTGAAAGTGCCTGCCCTTTCCAAATGGCTTCCAATGGAGCTTTCCTAGATGGTTTGGTGAAACCATCTGAGTCAGGTTAGTAATGCTCCATCACATGTTGTACATCTATTACAGGATGAATCTTAAACTGAAGCTTGACTTTAAAGCAACCCAACAGAAGTTTCATGTAAGTTTAGTTCTTTCACTCGTAGCTCGGGCTGCGGGGGTGCTAGAGACGGGAGCATGTTGATGATGGCCGCATTTTACAATCAACTTCCGTTGGGTCGCTTAAAAACAAAATCGCAAATCGCAATATTTGTCAGAAAAATCGCGATTAGATCATTTCCCCAAATCGTGCAGCCCTATTATACATCAAACTAATTTACTGGAAAAATATAATTTTAGTACCAATCACTATTCCTCTTGCATTTTGCTATGAATATAGAGTATGTGCAGCATGCCGCAGTGTGTATAACATGTGTGCTAGAAGAATACATTGAGGGTGTGGTTATGAATCATTAGCCTTTCAGAAAGTCCCATCTTTATCTCATACCTTTTGTAAAAGCTAATACAGATCAGATTGCAGACCAACTTGCTCCTGGTAAAGGATCTGAGCATTTTATACACAAGGTTCTCTAATCATCATTGGTCACAATTTAAACCTTTTTTCTAGACAAGGAAAATCCTTGGTGAGGAAGGGATTGTCAAAATGCCAGAGGAGTTTTTCTCATTTTTTTAACACAGCCAACATATTCAATTTTCCCCACAAATAAATGTAAATGTGTCTTAGAAGAGCAAATCCCTGCAATAGTGGCTCTGTACATGGGAGGTCATTGAGTGAATGGGATGGTGGTCTTAGATAAAGAGCACATGAAGCAAATTGTAGAAAGGCTAGAGGAATAAAGAGCTGATGACAGAAATAGTGAAACAGAAAAATAGCCGAGACATTATGAAAAAAAGACCCAAAGACTGGGAAATACATTTGAAATAAACAATGACTGTGAAAGAAGACATACGCACAAGAAGATGGTGAAAGAATGAGACAATAACTGGAGAAACAGAAGAGCAACATAGAGGAGGATGGGGAGCGTAGGAAGGCAGCAAGATTGATTTCCTCCCCTCCTCTCTTTCTCTCCGGAACGGCTCCCTAAAGTCTTTGGATTAATGGCTCCATTTCTGCTGCTCATTCATCAGATTCAGGAAAGCATCCCAAAACACAATGCTTCACTAGGCTCTCGTCTGAACTAGATATCTACCTGCCAAAACATCCAATAGGCCCTTAAGTACTTTCAAAGGCAGGCAAAACAACTTTATATCTACCTCAGGTCAGATCAGCAGGGAGCCGGTACTATCCACGGCACGTTAGCTTGTTAGCAGACATTGTGTGATCACAGTTCAGTCATGAGTTGTAGAAAAGTCAATCCCAGTGCTAAAAGTCTACGGTTTTGTTATCATACATTTAACCAGGTATTATCTTACTCTAGATATGTTTTTTGAGATCATCTCCGTTAAAGACTCTGCAGTTTATGCGTTAAACCAGATATTTCCATAGCAGTCCTTTGTCCAAAAACATGTGCGCTCTGCTCTTTATTTGAGGACAATCTGGTGATAGTATCGTTCTGACACAAACTAACTCATCCATGACTGTTGAGGTCATTCATTTAACTACATTATCCAAACCATTTACCGTAGTAGAAGTTTTGGCTGCAAACAAATCTATGCCAATAAATACAATTCATTTAGGCCTATAAGTCTCCTGGTTCACGATTATAAGGTTATCACTCAGTTATTAGCCAAACGACTGGAAACTACCTTACCTCAGGTTTTGTAAAGGGCAGAAACTCTTCTGACAATATACTGTAAGGACACATTTGGACACCTGTTGGAAGCTTTCTCTGCTTCTTTCTTTAGATACCGAGAAGGCTTATGACGGGGCAGAGTGGAATTTTCTTTTTGCTGTTTTAAATAGATGTAATATGGGCTCTAGGTTCATAGAGTGGGTCAAATCAATTCATCAAAATCCTAAAGCAGCAGTCATCACTAATGGCAGCTCCTCTGATGTGATTTCTTTAACAAGGGGAACAAGACAGGGGCGTCTGTCACCTTTGCTTTTTGCTCTGGTGATTGAACCACTGGCGCCATGTGGGCGAAATAACACAAGTAATAAAGGAGTGAAGATGAATGGTTAACACAGCATTTCTTTGTATGCTGCCGATATCACTCCTTACTTAACAGACCCAGAAAATGTACACGTCACAATTCAGAAGATACTCAGGATATCAAATCTATTTAAAGACATCTAATGCTTGTTTCTTACATTTTACACACCACAGAAAACTATTCATAGTTCATGTTGTTTTGTAGGCTAAAAGCCATTGGCCAGCAGTAGCCTCTGTTGTAATTTGAATGGGATATCAAGGGCCACTTGTATCCCCTGGTCCTCCATAGCTAGAGGCAGGCCACGTCTGGCTGCAACATGCCTCACGCTCTGGCTTTGTCACATTGTGCGCCAGCTGTGCCATCTGAACTGCCCTTTCACAGTGTGTGATAGCTAACACGCCAACTCTTGACCCATTCTGATTAATGAGGGTGGAAGCCTCGCCCAGTGCTGGGCCATGTCCCTGTGGAGCTTTGATTGTTCTTCCTCCATGCATACAAAACTCACCTCTTTTCCTTCCATCTGTCCATTGATGTATTGTTTTGTATTCACTGTAAGTCTACCCAGTTACAAATCTCCATTTTTCTCCCATCCAGATAGACATTAAAATGACACTGGTGCAATATCTGACCACTGTTTTGGTTTTTCATTTTGTTGAATCTATCTCCTTCACCCAACATTGTTTTCCCAAACGAAAATTAGCAATCTGTTTAGAGGAGGCCCAACTGAGCCCTGACCAGATTATTACATTTGGTATTATGAAAGATTATCCTCCTCACACCCAATTGAACAACCACCAGATTAAGTAGGCGGTAGTTATGGTTGGAGAGAGGGATTTGCTGATATTTGTTGTTTATTGGCCGGTTAACCTCCAGAACTCTGTGTAAATATTAGATTTAGCTAACATGGTTAGAGTCTTTGCGAAAGAGGTATTTCAGTGAGAGGAACTTTGATTTATTGCCATTCTTGGGGAAAATTGCTTATTTAAATTGTTTCTCTGCGGCTCAGTGATGAGTGATTATGTCTCCGTAATTGGAGGATTAACAGTGTGTGCGTTCATTATAGGTACATCACTTGATCTGTTAAAGCATGCACAATAACAAGTTAGTCCACATTTGTTCTTTACAGGGGTTTGACTCTGAATGATTCCATTGTATTACCACAATGTTCAGTTATGAGGGTTTGGGGGCACTGGGAAGCACTGCAACCCAGCATGCACTTGGTTTCAATGCTTTAGTATCTCAATGTTTATCTGCCCCCCAGATTTTTGTTTAATCCATTACGAGGTTTGTGAAATGGGATTAAGGGTTAGGGTCAGGGTTTCCCGCCAGAAAAACAGACTGACATATAATTATATTACCTAAGAGGACATTTTAAGAATTGTTTGTCATCACGTTTCCTAATAGAATGACAATACAGCAGCCAGAGTCAGCCCATCTGCCTCAGTCTCAGTCGGGAGTAGACTTGTCTTTTCTGAGGACAGTATGTGAGCTGTGTGAAAGCATATTGCCTGCTGTGCTGACCTGAAGATTGGGTCATACGTTGGGTAAATCAGCCCCCCCCCCCCCCAGCTTCCCTGGCTGCCAACTGTCAGTCTGCCACGGTCTTATCCAGGAGTGCCACATTACTTTAGAAGCTTTGGTCTTTTAAGTACAGACATAGACTCTTTAAACCATAAAGCACCCCCAGGGAGCCTAAAGACTGCCCCCCAAACTCACATACATCCCTCAATTACACACACACATTTGCAAGAACAGCCTTGTCTTTCGTCTAAGATGGCCTCTAAGATGGCTAATCCATAATGCTGTGATCTATTCTTGTCTCATAAGGCTGATCTTATATTTAAAGTAAGTAGCTTGTTTGAACAATCTCATAATGCGCTCAACGATCTTCATACAAATCTTGTGATTTTGAGGAAAGGCTTAAGTCTTCTTTTAAATTAATGAAATTGATGCCTCCTAATTAGGCCTCAAACCTTTTTGAGGTTTGTTTTTAAAACATTTTTTTTGAATTTTGGAAAGATGGATTGATTTTGGAGAATTTCAAAAGAGACAGCATTATGGTATCAAAACTTGACTATATTATGACGTTTAGGGGTAAAAAAGTCATCCTAACTGGAATGAATTGCATATCCTGCAAGCACTCTTAAGCGGGTTCATTTGTCTTTAAACTAAAATTAAGGATAAACTGGAAAATAAGTTATCTATCTCTAATCTAGAGATTGACTGTAAAGGTTTTATGAGTTTTAAGACCTTACATTTGAAACTTTATAGGAAAATCCTGCCAGTGCTCCGTTCTTGGGAACAACAGAATCCCCTGAAATGTCACAAATGCATTAGTTGTTCTTCCAACCATCATTCGTTATAATAAATGAGTTTTTACTTCAATGCCCACACTCTTTTCACCTACTGTATGTCTGTTCTCTTTTTATTTTGCCGATCAAACACACTGTGAGTAAAGTTCTCCTTTTTAGCGGAAAAATACAGCTAAAATAGTTTCTGTAATTATGCAGTGACCTGTTTCGGTTGCCTTCGGTAGCTGATAGAATCTGATTAGGAAGACAGAGGGATTGGTTTGAACACGCTTATTAGTGTGCAGTCAGTCGTGGTACACAAACATGGGGATGAGAGCCCAACATATGGGTGGATCAATGCTGTGTGTGTGTGTGTGTGTGTGTGTGTGTGTGTGTGTGTGTGTGTGTGTGTGTGTGTGTGTGTGTGGTGTGGTGTGTGTGTGTGTGTGTGTGTGTGGTGTGTGTGTGTGTGTGTGGTGTGTGTGTGTGTGTGTGTGTGTGTGTGTGAGTTGTTTTGGCCATGTGTGTGTGGGCAGGGTTAAGCTGCTGTGTGTTTGTGAGTGACATATGGGAAAGGCAGTAATAACTACTCTAAATGTCTGCAGATCTATAAAGGAACGTTCTTGATCAACTCTGAGCATGGCACCGAACCCAAATATGATAATGGGTATTATTCTGTCACATTCTGCTCCAAAATGTTATTAGGATATGTTTTTTTTAAAGCCAAGAGAATCTTTGACTGATCATTATTTGGTTTCTTCCCAATGTGTTTCCTCATGAGATGGTTCAGTGGAATCCGTGACTCAGCAGTGTCTTCTTGAATCAACCTTCCTCCTCAGACCAATAATACACTCTTTGTCTCTGTTAATTTCCCCTCCAGATCCGGTCCATGGTCCCCAAACTGTCAACGTGGTGGATGTCAGAGCGCGGCAGCTGACTATACAGTGGGAGACGTTTGGGTATGCAGTGACACGCTGCCACAGCTACAATCTGACGGTACGCACCACTACACACAATCTGTGCCGCGACTATGAACTCAGAAGTGCAGGTTTCGTTTAGTATATTTGTTGCCTGTTGTTGAGCATTAGGTGAACAGTACAAATTGGTGGCACATACAGTATTACCCATTTACTTGAAACATTAAATACATTTCGACAAGTGCATTAGATTAATTACAACTTTTAAAGTTCACTGACGTACAACAACAAAGAATATCTTAGTAGAACAAAAGTTGTATGACTATAGACTGGTGCAGAAATGAGTCCTAAAACCAGAAATGATTTAGTATTTGACTTCTTCCAGTTCCCTCGTCTCGAAGTCAACAGTATTTAGAACTTGAAATAAGATCTATGGTTAACACAAGCCTACAAGAGGTTCACGTTTGGTTCTACGACATCAAATACATCAGAAGTGATCGTTCCTAATAAGTGAGTGAATGAAACTACTGAATGTCATAACGCCAACGCAAGTCCGTCTTTAGCTTAGCGGTGCATTTTTGTTGAGGGAAAACCTTTCTATGTTTACCTCCTGGTCGTCTAGTACAGTAAGTGAACATATTAAAGTATTGAAGGAGCCAGTAACCTTAGAAATGCTAACACATTTGAATACATTGTCTCTATTCAGACTCTTGAAGCACCACTGCCTCAGGTTCACGTGTGATCTGTAATAATCATTAAGCCTGAATATTAAAATCACAATGTTCTCTTGTTCTTAACCTCTTAAGCCCTGAGCCTGTTTTTCAGGTTTCAGGCTCGAAAATGCCACTAACACAACAAAGACTATATCTTCACTTCTAAAAGGGGTGAATTAATAATCTTTTCTCTCAAAGCAAAGTTACATCTGTGAGTTGGATGTAGAAGTGTCAGAATCAATATAGATGTTTATATTTTAAAATAAATTCAGATGGAACATAATAAAAACATGTCAATTCTAATGTCCGCCTAAAAAAAGCCCATTACTTATAGTGAAAACCACCCTTGAATGATGGGTTAGTAGACTAAAAAGCTTTAGGAATCAAACTATAACATATAATAAGTACCCTGTATCAAGATTGATGGAAAACAAGTGAAATTTGACCTTTTTAGACAGATTTAGAAAAATAAAGTGCAGGCGGACTCACCTCTGGGTAATTTGGGAACCATCAGTTCCATTTGAACTTTTTCACTGTAAAAATCATTTTATTACTTTGAATTATCACTATAGGTATTCATTCCATCCAAATACAACTGTTGTGAAAAAAATAAAAATAAAATATAAAAACATACTCTGTTATCCTAACGTCATTTGCAGGAAACAACGTCTAAGGAACCTTAATATTTAATAAACTATGAATATTTTATATCCATATAACGGGAAAAAACTAATTTAACTGATCTTTTTCATTTATTTTTTCAAAAAAAAAACACAATGCTAACAGTGAGCCTCTGAATTAGCCCCGAGCGAAAAATGCTAACCTATTACTGCACCGAAAATTACTCCTAGCTCCCTTATTACTTATCCTAGCTGCACATCCAACACATCGTTTATGATCGTAAGGAGACACAGAATCTAACAGTGCCCACCTCAACACTGAAATATACAAACTCGCGAGGTTATCAACAAAAACGTACATCAAAACAAGTGGCGCTAGGTACTAACATGCGCTAGGCTAATAGCTTACCTTCCTCTTTGTCTGGTCTAAACTGGTCTTCAATGGCATTAAAACGATAAAAACGATGATGTAGTTAATCCATAGGTTAATATCCAATGGGGCTGTGTCCCCTTTGAAATGTTCTGATAATCTATAAGCAATACAACTGCAATTCCGTTATCTGCTGTCCGCTCTGTGCTCCGTGTGCTCTGGGTCCCGGCAATTCCTGCTTCCTGCTTCCTTCCGTAGTAAACAATAAATGAAGTCGGCTGCGTAATGTACTTAAACTGGCTGGCATTCTTTATACTTTACGCAGGACTATATCTCTATAACCCATTGGTCGATTCGTGTGATTTACACCTTTTTCTTAACCATCAGAACCAATAGAATCGATGGGCAGTTCCCAAATCCACGTAAACATTACCATAGCGGACGTAATAGAGAAGCGAACAAAGCATATCTGAAAGTGCACGCCTGGACTGCAAAACTTTATAGCCAGTATATTGCCATAAATATGATGATGGATTACCAGTCAAAATGTCTACGTGACACAAAGACATTGGATTAACCTTGAGCGGCGTTTTATTTCGGTGAACACAACTTTTGATCACAAATCAAAAAAGGTAAGACGTAATTATTGTAATATTTTTGAAACCGGATGTTGTTTACTTTCTCTTTTCTGGCTGATAGCTCCGCAATTCGGGGTCCTACAGTGATGACA
Source organism: Harpagifer antarcticus (assembly GCA_902827135.1). Classification (NCBI taxonomy): domain Eukaryota; kingdom Metazoa; phylum Chordata; class Actinopteri; order Perciformes; family Harpagiferidae; genus Harpagifer; species Harpagifer antarcticus. The sequence continues at coordinate 3,396,439 of CADEHL010001058.1, forward strand.
TTACATGTGTGGAATCTGTGGAGTCTTAGCTTTAATCGGATATCTTGTTTGTGCAGTTAGGATAAGTAATAAGGGCATTTCTACCGTGAGTGCTGTGCAAAGGTCCGTTAGCATTAGTTAGCATTTCTTCGCTCCATGCTAATTCAAAGGCTTGGTATTACTCTTGTGTTTCTTTTAGCTAAACATGGTTCACATTGTCAGTTAGCTGAGTTTCTTAACGTTAAAAGGGTATGGAACATTAATAGTTTCATAAATGTTAAGAAGCCCTGAGACATAGTCTCGTAAAAAAATGGTGGGAGGGGTCCACTGGGGGGACCCTCGGGCTTAAGAGGTTTTAATGTTCTAAGTGTTCTTGTTTCATCAGAGCTTTCCAGAGTTTAGTACATCAAGTGAGGGCAGCTCTGCCTTTGTAATGATTCTCTCTAACCAACTCCCAGTGGAATAAAGGTCCTGTCGGCCTCTGCTCCCCAGGTGCAGTACCAGTATGTGTTCAACCAGCAGGAGTTTTCAGCAGAGGAGTTGATCCAGACATCGTCACATTACACTCTGAGGGGGCTCCGGCCTTTTGTGGAGGTCAGACTGAGGCTGGTGCTGGCCAACCCCGAGGGCAGCAAGGAGAGCGAGGAGATAGTCAAACAGACAGAGGAGGACGGTGAGTCAGAACATACTCAAATGATGTAACAGCCAACTGTACACAATATATTGATCCAACCTATAACCAGACAGTTCAAGGGAGCTTGAACTACTCCAACAACTCAGTGTCTGGCTCACAGAAAGTCCTTCAGAAAGTCATAACATTCCTGACCATGACAACAGCAGTTGTTTAGAATAAATGGAAGCAGCAATGGCCACCTAAGGTTTATACCGAGACACAAATGATTCACCCAATTCTGTTGCTTTAGAGACTTTTATTGCCTCTTTATTGATCTTGTTTTTGCATTGATTATGTCTTAGTCAGTGACTAAGTCAGTGCTTCTCAATAAGATATGTTGGCAGCTGTCATGCCGCATAATCTGGATAATTTTTGCTACATGCCCATCATAAAGTTGACCGATAAAATAAGCAACTCTCTGTAGAAGAATGTGGAAAATCCAGCAACTAAAGGGACAGATCATAATTTGTAGGGTTGTCATAAACCTTAAGAAAGCGTGACATATTATAATCGCAGGATTGCTGGTTAAATCCCTGCAACATCCATATCTGCACCAATCAACAGCTGCTCTCATCACTGTGCCCTTTGGCTAGAGATCTACACAGGCTGTACTCACATACTTTATTAATGTATCACATACAAAGTACCCGAGGAGTTCAATTGACTTCATAACAACATTTGAAACTCCTCTTTCCTTTCCAGAGGGCTCCATGTTCCTCTAATTCGGAACAGAGAGTTTGCCCCAGCCTCTACTACTAATAATGCATTGATGCTTTACATTCCTCTCAACAACATGCCCTGCGATAAACTTGAATTACACAAATCCATTCGAGCAATCCTTGAACAGCAGGATCAAAACGTTGTTTTAATGATAGCAAATCTCATCTCTTTCCCAACCTCCTCTTCTGATCTCATGACTAATACCCTCTGAATTTAGCTTCTGGGGAACATCTCGTCTCAGCCTGAAATTCCTACCCTTCACTGGCTGAACACACACATACTGCAAGTTTTCTATACTGAGTTAACATGACTGGGGAGAATCGATTGCTTTGGGGGCTGAAGAAAAAAAAGCCTTAATTGTTTTGTGCTTAATTGTTTTTTATTTAACCGTCGTTAATCTCCTGGTTGTAATTCAGTAATTAGGGAACACAACAGCAATTCTTCACACAGAGTCTAATTGCTGTTTGTACGGTAATGGCTTTATAGAGCTGCTGCTCCTGCGGATGAAGCGGCTTCTCCTACACCCACACATACTTACTTGTAAAGGTTGTTGATGAAATAGAAGTTTACCTTAAGCTATGCAAATGGAAAACATGATGGATTTTCAATTAAGATATAATACCACTTTTGGATCATGCTTCTCAGGTTTTTAATTGTTTCACTGAAAGCTGCACTTTTAACATTTACTACATATTATAATGCGCGCACACACACACACACACACACACACACACACACACACACACACACACACACACACACACACACACACACACACACACACACACACACACACACACACACACACACACACACACACACACACACACACATTACCGTTAACATGTTGAGTGTTTCGCTGTAAAGCATCCTGCATTGTTAGTTTTGTACACATATTATTGTAGAACATTGTGCTAAATTAGGGTTATCAGTTAAGGATTGTCCATGTTTACTTTAAAAACGTTTATTTTTGGACACACCACTACAAGTCTTATTGTCCTGTAGTGTGTTATATGACTTGTGTGCATGTAAATGGTCTGCAAAGGCTTGAATCTCAAAGTTCCCTCCAGGGTTTTCTCTCCCACACACAGACAGTATGAGAACATTACAGAGCTTTTTGAACATTAAAGCACAGACACATGTCACAGTAGAGACACTAAATACAAATATGAACCTGAAAATGAGCAATATAGGGCCGCTTTAATGTCTATACACACAAATGGTATAGCACACATATTTACTGTGATGCTAACAGTATAGACGTACACATGTGAAATGCATGTTGTTCTTCTTTCACACTATTCATTTGTCCATCCATTCCTTGAGACAAAAGACAATGTGAAGAGAATGTGAAGACGCACGCACGCACGCACGCACGCACGCACGCACGCACGCACACACACACACACACACACAACACACACACACACACACACACACACACACACACACACACACACACACACACACACACACACACACACCACACACACACACACACACCACACACACACACACACACATGCCTGAAAGACAAATGTCATGTCCACTCATTCCACTTGTCCACCAGCCTATTAACCTGAGCATGAACACATAATTGTCAGGTAGCTGTCAGGTCAGCTCAATACATCAGCCAGAACTCTTAATGCATCACATATGTGCCAGAGGAAGTCAGTGTAGCCTTCCTTTACACATTCTGCTCTCTAGGAACTATGTTAGACATCAATACATTACATTTTTCATTTAGATGACACTTTTATCCAGAGCAACTTACGAAGCCTTTTACAGAGATCAGATACCATAGGCCATGTCTACGGCCACAGTTTGGGATTCAGTTTGCCCAAGGACCCTTTCACATGTCGAATGCAAACACTGGTGATTGAACCACTAACAGTCTCTGAACCCCCTGAGCCACAGCCGCCCCATAACAGACTGTGTTGCTCAGCAACATAATGCAAAATGCACACCTTTTTTTTGTTATTTGTATCAACAGACTATCATCTAAATGTCCCTGAGCAAACCTTTTAAGATTCCAGCTGCTGCTCCATGGCCCTAGCTGCAATTGTAGTAAACTGAGATTAGTTCCCAATAAATTGGTGTGGATGGGAGAATGTTGGCTTCGAGGAATGGCTTATATAAAACCAAAGTCATCGTCAATATTTAATATTACATTTTTCTTTCCTGATATGACAAGTTGAAATGCAAGCAATGACATGGGTTATGAGAATAATCCAATAAAAACAAGCCCCGAACAAATGTTATCAAAGCTGCCTATAAACTAACTCATCAATATTAAATCAACAACTATTTAGCGTGGTTGCCTTTTGACAGTGTAATAAAGATACGTTTTAAAGATGCCTAATGTAGTTTAAACAAAGAAATTCATGTTTACAGTCAGTGTAGCTCCCCAATTAGCATATTGTTTAGCGAAAGTCCAACACATATTAATGTATTTTTAACTTCAATTAAATTAACGGAGGTTTATTTTTTCGTCGATAAAATTGTGTACTACCATATTTTAGTTGAGTTCATGCTTGGATTTTATGTATTGCTTTGGATCAGCATGTTAGTGAAGAAAACACACTTATATTGTGTTTTAAGGGCTCTTCATGCCTATTTTCTAGAGAATTAATGATAAAGCCTCACAAAAGAACTAATGAAACTGTGTTATACTTATAATAAAGTAAAACACAATAAGAGTTAATATCTTAAATAGCAATACAAACATTAGGCGCTTTTACAACGCAGTACTTTTCCCACTTTAGTTCCGATATAGTTCCAAAATGTTGCGTTCACACCAAAAAAATCCGGAACTAAAATTAGTAAATGAGAACCTTTTTAGCCCCTTTTCCGTCCCTGCCAGAGAGCAGGGACTTTCGTGGGAGAAAAAGGTTCCTATTTCTGATTGGCTGGGCGGATTCCAAACCACGCCCCGTAAAACTCCAAATAAGTTTTGTGAAGCCGCCATTTTATTATCCTCGCATTAGCATTATTAGCATTAGCTTATGGCAACACAAAAGAAAACATGGGAGCGGTGGAGATGAGGAGGTGTCGGCGTTCTAATAACTAATATAAGTTCTGATGAACCTTTGTGTGAACTGCGGTGTGAAAGCGCCTAATGTGTGATGTTGATGCTACCATTTCTGAAAACAACTAAATGTATGTTGTTTTCCAGTGTCGATATCCTTTCAGTGGTTACAAATGTTTCAAAGTCAAACAGCAGATATTAAATATAAAAATACTGATCTGTAATCCCTATTTTTGTGTCATGTTTATATCTTTATAAATACCCCATTCCTACTAAAGAGCAATGGTCCCCTCATTCAAAGGACATGAACAGTCGTCGAGATGTAATAATCCTTTTATCTTCAGAGCAGTGGGTGTTTTCTAAGATCACAGTGAAAGAGAAACAACAATCAGATACACCAGCTTTATTATTTTTCCCTTTATTTCTCAACAGCTGTCACTTTTCCAAAAAAGGCAATTCATCAAAGTGCATTTAGTCATAGAAGTGCACTCGTTCTTTATGTGCTTTTAATTATTTTCACCGTGTTTAGTATTCTATGATCATTTGCTCTCAAAATTAACAGACAAAGTCGTTTTATGTGGAGCCTTTTTAGTGCTTATTCAGGTTAACATGTTGACACATCATTGTTGTACTTAACATTTCAAAGACTGCAAACAAAGAGTGCATCTTTGACTTTTAAAAGCGCCTTGTTTGTTGTCAGGTAGCGTTTAGGGAGATGACACTGTGATATTTGAATGTTAAAATAGGGAACCACAACATGTTAAATCCAAAGGTTCCACTCACTTAACATGTGCTTTTTATACAGAGCACCTGCTCATGCTAAAGAGACATTCCTGCTTTAATTTAAAACCTAAGTAAATACAGTCTGGTCTTTGATCATAACAATTTATACAAAGCTGCGGTGCAATCCTTATATAAAAAAATCAAAATGTAATTTTAATCCTGTCCACCAGCACTACTAGTAATTCCTTCCCGCTTGCTTTTCATCAAGATGTGTGTATTTGTTCCATGGGAGGATCAACGTCAGCAGTGATGAAATCTTGAACAACACCAACATGGCTCTGTGAACATATTGATACACCGTGGATTATTCCAGAAATGCGTGTAAATATGAGAAAGAAATAGGTCTTTTTATCCCAAAATGACATTACATTGATTTAAAAAAAAGTGATTCTTACAAAAAGCATTGGTAAAGCACAAGTTTCCAGGCATATAAAAAAAGGATATGTCTTATCTGAGTTTAAAGACGACATATTCTGCTTATTTTCAGGTTCATATTAGTATTTACTATTTAGTGTCTCAACTGGGACATGTCTCCATGCTTTAATGTTCAAAAAGCTCATTTTTCAATTTTCTCACACTGCCTGTGCTGCAGCACCTCTTTTCACCCTCTGTCTGAAACCAGAGCCCAGTCTGCTCTGATTGGTTAGCTGGCCAGCTCTGTCGTGATTGGTCACCTGCTTAGATTTGTCCCACCTATTATCATGTAATACTATTAATAATAATAATAATTAATTACATGTTTTATTAGAGCGCTTTTTCAAGTGCTCAAAGCGCTTTATATTACATATTGCACATATTGGCCATGTCACAGTGAATACTGTGGACACTACCCACAGGAGGGTGAAGTGTCTGGCCCCAGGACACAACGGCCCTTGATCTGGTGATCAACGCTCTAGCCCACTGCGCCAAAACCGTCCCGTTATACAATGTATACGTTGGCCAACCTTGTGTTATATAATGATGTCACTACTGTATGTCATGAAGTAAACAAAGGATTCCAATGGAGGGGTTTCAGGCAGGAGGGGGGGGGGGGGGGTAGTTAGGTTATGTTAGGCTTTGCAGACCATTTACATGCAAAATAATTAATATAACACACTACAGGAAAAACGACATAAATTGTTTAATTTAGCATTTTTTAATATCTAGTATTGCTGTTGACGAACGGATTTCAGCTCACAAACACCACCTTTCATATCTTATCTAATACAAACTTCTATTGTGAATCCTATTATTGCAAATAGCCCCCAACATCACTGATAAGCATCACTTCTTAATTGGCTTTTGCTTCAAATGTCTCAACACTTATAAAGAAAAACATCAAACTGCTACAGTATATCCACAGCCAGGTAAACATGGGAAGAAGCACATTAACCGAGCGGGAGAAATGAATGCCAGAGAATAATCACACATATTCATTCCATGCCAGTAAAGACAATTTGAAGGGACTGAGGAATTCAAAAAAGAGAGACCGAGGATAAGATGACATACACACATACTCTAAAGGTGGGTGGGCGGTTAATAAGAAGGCCATTCATTGTGCAGCGTGTGCAAAGTTAATTAAGTTATGATAAATGTGTTGCAGCTGCTGTTATCTTTTCAATGAAGACTGTTTTCCTCTGTCTCGGCCTCCAAGGTGCTAAGGAACACACACACACACACACACACACACACACACACACACACACACACACACACACACACACACACACAGATGCATACACACACATCAGATTCACAGGTATGTCATGTGAGTTACGATGCACAGTACATGTACATGCCTAGAGGCTGCACACAGATGTCGGGGTGCACACACTGAGTCATAGAAAGCTTTCACAAGCATTTGCATGTAGCCCCACACAAAGGCACCAAACAGATATCCATTGTGCATCATTAAAGATGTGCACACACACACACACACACACACACACACACACACACACACACACACACACACACACACACACACACACACACACACACACACACACACACACACACACACACACACACACACACACACACACACACAGACACACAGAAGTGAGTGATAAGGTTTTGAATGAAACTGGCAGCATCTAATTACATTTCTTTGTGAGGATAATTTAATATGCTCCACAGGAGAGGGTTCTAATCAACACCATGGCATTACTAATCAAAATAACATTCTGTAAGTCTAGCTACAACTGCAATTTGTTGGGCAAACCTGTTTTGTAGATGACAAAAGATGATCTTTGGCTCCTTGACTGACTAAAAATATCTTATCTGGCAGGCAAATGTTGCAAAAAGAAAAACACATGTACCAAACAATTCTAGAAAACACTTAAATGGGATACTATAACGAACACATGTATGCAGAAAATAGCAAATGCAAGTACAGAAGTACGCAAATTGCGACAGAGCAATGGTCTGTAGACAGGATGTTTCATCAGACTAAGAACCTCAAAGCCTTTGTCTGTGGTTGTTTCTGTGAAACATTGCACTGTCATCCACAGTGACCAACAGGGAGTGCAGATTTAACCTAACTTCCTGCATCGCCAACAGTATGCACAGCCAATAGCAAACACAATAAAAGGTCATATGTCATACAATGGTGAGATTCATTCCATCAAGTGTCCAATGGTCAGAAAGATAAGGAGGACAGTGAGGTAGAAAAACAAGAAGTGAAGCGGGACATTCACAAACACACATGTTAACACATCAGTCAGTCCGCCCTCCTGGCACTGTCTGTCTACTTCTCTCTAACATTTAGAACAATTCACACCCCTCAGTGTGCACATGCACTGTTGTGTTCTGGTGTCTAGTGCTACAGTGTACACTTTTTGCGCATGTGTAACTGTTCTTGTGTGTGAATTTGTGTGTTCAACTGTTTGACAGCATCACTCCCTGACAAGGTGTCAGACACCTCTTTGTCAAAATGTGTGAAAGTGTGTATCTTCCCTAAAAACACACACTGACACACACACACTGTCGTTGCTAGGTAGATTTAGTTATACTGTCGGTGTAGAGTAGCAGACCTGTCTTCACCGGGCTGTGGGACTTAAAGGAGTGACTTGCACTGTGGCTGGCAGAACAGCTTGGTGCGCCTACAGTATGTACTGTTGAAATCTACATATATGGACATGTGATATTAAGTATTTCATTTTTATCTTTATCTTACTCTTATTTGAGCTTTTGCATACCATTTACATGCACAACAACTATATAACACACGACAGCAAAGGGAAAACTTGAAAAGTGTAAATGGGCCCCTTTAAACGTACATGACTATCGGTAAAGTGTGGACTTCAGTCAGTTAGTATTCAGTTACACTCAGTCACACCATACAGAAAAAAGTGCTGCATTACAGTTCTTTAAGGAGAGCTACTGAAAGCTTGCTTTTTTTCCCGATGCCTTCAAAATGAAAACATGAAAGTTTGTAATTTTTTGATGGGGGAATTCAAAAGGATTTTCATAGTGCTTATCTTTTGAGCAGCATCAAATAAAAGTATAAAGCTGACAGTTTATTCTCAAAGTCACCGTTTCATCAGGTGAGTTTTCCCCTGACAGGACACAGTTAGAACGATGACATTGTAATTAACTTTGACCTCATAGACGTTTTCGTATTAGGTTTTCCATCCAAATGACTTTTATTTAAAGAAAAAATGATTGGCTCACCAGTGTTGGAAAGTAACTAAGAACATTTCTATTTACAGTTCCTTTACTCCATTACAGTTTAAGGCAAATATTCAACTTTTTACTCCACTACATTCAATTACATATAGGGATGGGTATCGTTAAGGTTTTAACGGTACTTTTATCAGAAAAAATGAGGTAAACTAACTATATGTTGTATGTCAGGGACTATGAATGGAAATTAGCTCAAATATAAAATCCGGCATATTTACACTTGAAGCATTATTTGTCTAAAGTGTTCATTAATGTGCATTGTCCCTATTCAAATAAACGATTACATGAAAAATGAAAATAAACAAATTGTGAACAAAACTAACATTGCTTTTTATTTAAATGAAATAAATAATATTTCACATCAAAAGAAACAACAACGTTTTAACAAATCGTATTAAATAATCTCATGACAGAACTGTAAACAGAATAGCTGAAACTTTAACAAACTAAATAACTCAGTTACCTCTAATCATTAACCCATGTTTGTATAATGTAGTTAACTCGGTGTGTTGCTGCTAGCATACATAACACCTGACGTGGAAACGTTACTCGTGGATGGAGCTACGCTCTGCCACAGAGCTACGCTCTGGCGTTTTCTTTGCCATCTCCTCTGTGTGTGTGTGTGTGTGTGTGTGTGTGTGTGTGTGTGTGTGTGTGTGTGTGTGTGTGTGTGTGTGTGTGTGTGTGTGTGTGTGTGTGTGTGTGTGTGTGTGTGTGTGTGTGTGTGTGTGTGTGTGTGTGTGTGTTGCTGCATGTAGCAGAGCGTATGTGTAAACTGCCCCGCCCCCTCGCAAGCAGGCGAGGGGAGAGAGATCGAAAATACAAAAAATGACGCATTTTGCAGTCTTTTTGCGTATTAGAAACGGAGTTGGCGACACTAAAACGGCAATATAATGTTTGTGTAGCAATCAACACAAGACCGATAACGTCGGAGCTTAACGGTACCACGGTCTTTCATAATTCAGCCCAGGGGCCCGTTTAATACCGGGGCTCGGTACCCATACCTAATTACATATAACATTAAATAAGCAAATACATTATGATGTACTCGGAATAGGATACGTGGCAGTATACACAGTTCGATCAGACAACTCACGTGTTTCTTTGACATGTTTATCAGAAGCAGCATATAGTTTGAGTTTGGCGTCTAGGCTCGGGCCTCATCACTCCACAGATGTACACAGAACATTGGGGGATGATTAGATAACTATCCCCCGAGCCTACAGGTGAAAGCTGGGGTTGAAGCTGGGGTGGTGGTGGGGCAGGCAAGCAGCAGCAACGTGAAACACCGCAGCAGGAACATGAACACAGCATCATAGTGGAAGCAGCAGCAGCAGCAGCATTAGCGAGGCAGAGGCAGCAGATCTGGCAGCTTGAATAGAGCGGCAGGTTTAGGAGAATGTGATTGGTTGGTTGTAAGAGGGACGAGGCACGTCACGTGTTAATGTATCATTGGTACTCGAGCTGACGGCCTGAACTAGCTTGCAGGCTTCGCCCCATTCATCAAAATTAGCAACAGCTTTACCAGCAGAAAAAACAAAACAATTAACACATTATTGAATCACTAATTACAATCCAGTGACATAATATCAATTTTTCAGAAAATGGCCTTTCTGCATAAAGACTACGTTTTGTCCTTTAAGTTCATTTGACTTTACTTTCATACCTCTCATTATGAATGCAGGGTTTTTACTTAACTGAGTATTTCTACACTGTATTATTACTACTTTTACTTAAAGGTGGGATATGTAATTTATTTCAGAAACACTTTTTGTTATATTCCATGGAATGCTCTAAACATCCCGATGGCAATGAATATATTAAATGCTTTGTCAATAAATACATAAAAAAACGTCAAGGGGAGCGTGTATGTAATTACAATGCAAATACTGACTTCACCAACACTCTCAGTTTGCACGTGTCAATGATGAATCTTCCACGCAAACTAAAGTTAGCCATGGAGTGCCACAGGGCTCAGTGCTCGGACCTATTTTGTTCACATTATATATGCTTCCGTTAGGCAATATTATAAGGAATCATTCTGTAAACTTTCATTGTTATGCGGATGATACTCAACTATATTTATCAATCAAGCCTGATGAAATTAATCATCTAAATAAAATTCAAGACTGCCTCAAGGACTTAAAAACATGGATGACCTTACATTTGTTGATGTTGAACACGACCAAAACTGAAGTTATTGTACTTGGCCCGAAGAATCTACGAAACAAATTATCACAAATGTTACATTTGTCTCAGTGGACTTCACAGTTTGTACAGAATATCAGTATGACAATACCCTCTGTCCTTTGACCCTCACATCGTACAAGGAAAAACTTCCGGAGAAAACCCACAGTTTAAAGGGAAAAATGGGAGAAACCTCAGGGAGAGCAACAGAGGAGGGATCCCTCTCCCAGGACGGACAGACGTGCAATAGATGCCGTGTGTAAATTGAAAAGATAATACATTTGCAACATAGGTAGTCCAAATGTTTGGAAATGCATGTGTGTATAATAGGAAGATGAATCCACAAGGATATCCATCCAGGACCTATGATCCAGGACCACAGCCACGACTCAAGATCCAGGGCTCGCGATCCAGGACACAGGACCGCAGGATCATCCATGACTCCGGATCCCGGCGTATATAGACACCAAAAAGAAAGACATTTGGGGAAGCTGGGTTAATCGGAACATGAGAGTACACAGGTATAGACAGAGAGAAGGAAGAAGTAAGATGTCCCCAGACAAACTAAGCCTATATCAGCAAAACTAGGGGCTGAATCTAATCAGCACTAACTATAAGCTTTATCAAAAAGGAAGGTCTTAAGCACACTCTTAAAAACGGATAGGGTGTCTGCCGCCCGAACACAAACTGGAAGCTGGTTCCACAAATGTGGAGCATGATAAGAAAAGGCTCTGGCTCCCATTGTTCTTTTAGAGACTCTAGGAACAACCAACAACCCTGCATTCTTGGATTCAATGCCCTAGTAGGACAGTAGGGTATAATGAGTTCTTTAAGGTAAGTTGGCGCCTGCCCATTAAGGGCTTTGTAGGCGAGAAGAAGAATTTTAAATGATATCCTGTGTTCTATAGGGAGCCAGTGTAAGGCAGCCAGAACAAGAGTAATGTGGTCCCTTTTCCTAACTCTGGTTAGTACACGAGCTGCAGCATTTTGAATCAGCTGAAGCAACTTAACTGACTTCTTGGTACACCCTGATAATAATGAGTTACAATAATCCAGCCTTGAAGTAACAAATGCATGGACTAGTTTCTCTGCATCGTTTTGAAGCAAGATATGCCTGCTTTTTGCAATGTTACGTAGATGGAAGTAGGCGGTCCTTGAAATTGATTGTATGTGGGCGTTAAAGGATAAATCCTGATCAAATATAACACCAAGATTCCTTACAGTCTCACTGGAGGCCAAATTAATGCCATCCATAGTTAGTATATCTTTAGATAATTTGTTTCGTAGATTCTTCGGGCCAAGTGCAATAATTTCAGTTTTGGTCGTGTTTAACATCAAAAAGTTTAAGGTCATCCACGTTTTTAAGTCCTTGAGGCAGTCTTGCATTTTATTTAGATGATTAATTTCATCAGGCTTGATTGATAAATATAGTTGAGTATCATCCGCATAACAATGAAAGTTTACAGAATGATTCCTTATAATATTGCCTAACGGAAGCATATATAATGTGAACAAAATAGGTCCGAGCACTGAACCCTGTGGCACTCCATGGCTAACTTTGGTTTGCGTGGAAGATTCATCTTTGACACGTACAAACTGAGAGCGTTCAGATAGATAGGACCTAAACCAGCCTAAAGCAGTTCCCTGTATGCCAACTAAGTGCTCTAGTCTTTGCAATAGGATATCATGGTCGATAGTATCAAATGCAGCACTGAGATCGAGCAAATGATCATCTGTAACATTAGCATTCAACGGGAGCACTAGATGGCGAAATCTTTAAAACGTAATTATAGGACGTATTAAGCGCTTGAACAAACAACATATTTGGTCGTAATAAGGGCCTGAACAATCGGCCTATTTGGTCGTATGAGTTGGAGGACTTGTTGGCTCAAAGAGAGAAAGGTACTATTAAATGTCACATTAAATCTGTTTGTCAGGCATGTTTCTTGTAAGCTGAATAGCAATACTCTGGGCATTAGTTCATTTTCAGAGAGTAGCCTGATATATAAAGAGACTTCATCTTTTTAGAATATAAGAAATATCATCGAATACCCTGTCATATTTAATTGTTGGGACCGTCCTTCTTGATAAAATGATATGTCTGGCATGAGCAGCAGGGTTTATTCTGCCTTATAGGAGAAAAACCCAAATTAGATTTTCCCTAACTCAATATTGAGAAGGTTACTAGATATTTGAAACTGTTGTTACACTAAACCACAGTATTAGGTGATACAACTCCTTTCTTCTCAGATTCCGTGCACTTTCCTTTTTTTTCACACTTCTTTGATGTATCAAAATATATATATTTATGAATGTTGACGTATAGGAGAATGGCACTTTGGTACAGGATTTCTTTCACACGTCAGTAATTGACAAACTTACTTGCTGTATTTCATGATGTGTTGCAGGAAAAGTTAGCATCATTACATGTTGAAGTCATTGTTGTAAAATGATAAACTGATGTAGGTAAAGTAGAGTATTGTGATGTGAGTGAATCGTTAAGATTTGTAGTCCTTATTAGGATAAAGTCACCGATACAAGCCTTTACACTACAAAGACAAATTGTGTCACCCATCATTCTTTTACTATAAGTGTTGTTATACCGACAGTCAATATTGATGTTACATTTTATTTGAATGTTGTGTCATTGTCCCACAGTGCCTGCCTCAGTGCCGATGGAGTCCCTGCAGAACACGCCCTACGAAGAAAAGATCTTCATGCAGTGGAAAGCTCCCAATGAGACCAACGGAGTCATCACACTGTATGAGGTCAGTCAAAGAGTTCCGACTCACGCTCACTGCACACCATACAAGGTCATGTTACAGATCATTGGTTTGAACCCATACTGGAAAGCTAACTACATCTGCAGTGTGTAAGAATTAGAGTGGCTGTGGCAAATTCTAATTACAGAAACATAAGTTATGTGTTAGTCATATGCAAGTTGAAATTGGTAGAAAATACACTTATATGCAGGACATATATGAACACTCTGGAAATGAGCAGCTGTTCATGAATGCACATTCTTTTGAAAGGAGAGTCAGAGTTGGAAAATAAAATAAAGTGGAAGAAAGACTTCTCCCCAGACAGTCCTTGAAATAATGTTTGGGAGTGAGTGAGATAGAGAGATATATTGCCATTTTGACTTTGTGTGTGTGTGTGTGTGTGTGTGTGTGTGTGTGTGTGTGTGTGTGTGTGTGTGTGGTTGTAGACGTTTTATTCGGGTTGAAGTTGAGTTGAGCCCTCCATCTAATGAATTATTGACCCATTCTCTGCCTCCTGTCTGCCTCTTATATCACTGCATCAAGGAGCTACCTCACGCCAAGACCAGGCAGGGCTATTAGTGTGTGTGTGTGTGTGTGTGTGTGTGTGTGTGTGTGTGTGTGTGTGTGTGTGTGTGTGTGTGTGTGTGTGTGTGTGTGTGTGTGTGTGTGTGTGTGTGTGTGTGTGTGTGTGTGTGGGGGGGGGGGGGGGGGGGTTTAGCTGGTAAAATGTATTAAAAAGCGGTAAATTCAAAACCTGCCGGTCAAAATGTCCGGTAATAATTAGGGATGCTCTGATCGATCAGCCGCCGATCATTATCGGCCGATATTCACTCTTAATAATTTGATCGGTGCTCTCTATAAAGGCCGATCAGTAGAGCTGGATCTGAGCGATATGGACATAAACGCGAGTGAAGTATAACCGGCCGAGAGAGATCAGAGATCAGATCACCTGCGGAGTCTGACGGAGGCACGCAGCTCTGCATAATCACCTGAAGCCCCGCCCACTGTTTAGCGCGCTGCATGAGATACAGACGGGCTGTCAGGAGAGAGAGAGAGGGAGGGAGAGAGGAAAAGAGAGGATCCGTTTCTCCCGTGTTATTATTCAAAGTGAATGTAAACTTTTGAATAAGGTACTTCATCTACTAAGTAGTTTGTTTGAATGTAATAATGATGTTGTTTGTTGTTTGGGGAATTTGAGAAGGGGAATGTGTGGTGGAAATGTGTAAGAAAATGACATCAGTGTTTGAGTAAGTGTGTGAAGTTTGGAAAACCTGAAACACATCTTTATAATACTCAATACATCTAGTATCTGTCTATTATTCCTTTCTTTAACAATGGCCATCAATTCCCATAGGTCAATACTGAATTATGAAATGACTAAAGTTTTTGTACGGTGGCCAGCAGAGGCGATAGTAATATAGTAGTAATAGCATGTACTACAAAGACCCAAACACTAACAGCTGCAAATAAAAAAATCTGGAAGAAGCTCAAAACATAACGGAAACGGGGACAGTAAAAAGTGACACACACAGCTGGGACCAGAGTGCTTGTGCTTGTCGACGTTCAGGAATTATGAAGTAGGCCTCTGTCACTGTCGGCAGAGTCTGTTTCATCATGTTAAGTGTTTTCTTAGTATATTTGAAATTACTATGGGAGGCTGTGGCTCAGTGGATTAGTGCGCTGAACTTAGTGCACAGAACTTTGAATCAGGGTCCCACTGCAGTCAGCATGTCGTTGTGTCCCTGGGCAAGACACTTCACCCCAAAATGGCTCCTGATGGGATTGCCCACAGTACTGAATGTATGTAAGTCGCTTTGGATACAAGCGTCTAACAAGTGACAAGTGACATGTAGTGACTAGGTTAGCTTTAAGAGCTAGCTAGCTTACAACAGATCTTACACTAATATCGGGAGGAATCATGTGATGACATTGTTCAAATAAGCCAATAAAACTTTTAGGTACGTTTCCAATACTGGTGACAGTTGGCTAACTTTATCATCCCTCAACCGGAACAAGTAAAAGCTGCTCAAGTTACGTCAAGTTGATACATGTTTTCTAAATGCTGCACATGTGTGTTCAAGTGGATGAAGATGTTTCTTCATGTGTTTCTGAAACTGCAGCGCGTTTCTCCTAATAAACGTGGTTTGGGCGGTTTGTAGGCCACCGTAATTGTTTTAATTAAAATGATGTAAAAAACATTGGAAAAAGTGCAAAAATCTTGCATTTGAGAAGCCAGGAAAAACAAACATTTGACATTTTATTCAACATATGACTACATTCATTCTTAATCTGAATCTTTTGACTTAGCGGTTCTGAACTCTACTGAACATATTTCAAATGTGTGTTCTTCATATTACTGTATAGCTGCTCTCTTTTACATCATATTCTCCCATCTTCTATCTAATTGCCTCTATTTTCTCCCAAGCCCTCTCTATATCCATCTCCAGTCTCTCGGCTCTTTCTGTGCAGCTAAAAGACCACTTAGCACCATCTCTTAGACCTCCATTAGACCTCGAACCCAGAGCTTGAAAAAACACTCCTCACAGTTAATAAACCTCTGGGGACCATCATCAGTTTGGCCTTGTTTTGTGTCTGTTTCATTAATGTGGATCTAAGCTCCCTGCCCTCTCTGCCCGGGCGGAGGCGGCACGACTCAGCATCTGTTAAACATATCAGAGCCTCCACACAATGCGCTGCTATTAGAGATAATTACTATAATTGCAGCTATTGACAGGATTAAAGGCATCATCTGCGACATCTAAAGGGCCTCTTGTTGTATGCTATCCTGCTCTGTTGTCTCTTGTGTTCTCTGTTTTTCTCTCCTTCTGTTTCCCTGGCTTTTCAGGATAAAAAACAGATGAATTACACCCAGGACAATGACAGGAAAAGGGGAGGAATAGATTGGTGGAGGTGAATAATCTTGAGGAGAGATAAGCGAATGAGAAGAACACAGCGAGAACTGGAAGAGGAGATAAAACGTATTAAGTGGAAATGTGTCCGAAATTAGTAATTCATTCAGAGTGCAATATGATCACTTCATCCCTTGCTTCTGTTACTATAATTGCAGCTAATTACAGGATTAAAGGATACATCTGGGTGAGATCTAAAGGGACCGATCCCCCCCTTACCCTGTCTCCCCTCTCACTCCTTGCTGTGAAATTCATAAATGAGGAAGGATAAATAATGTCTGGGGCGAATAGTAGAGGGAGGAAGTGTGATGGATGGATAGTGGGGACAAACTTGATCAAAACTATATTACTCTGTATTTTCCATGGATGTAGTAGGGAAGGAAATTATTTTTTAAAACGCCATCTTTGTGCTTAATCCTCTGTGAACTTTGTTTTTTTTAATCGTGCCACCAAAATAAAAATATTTACTGTACATTCATGTCTGTAGAATATGGAATAATCAAGCCTTGTAATCTGTTGTGTTATGTCCCATTTTCTTAATTCAATATTTGGATTTAAAGTTAAACGAATAATCTGCTAACAGTAACCAGCAACTTTTGGAGATCAGGTAAAACATGATAAAACCAGATTAGACTAATTTAACGTTACTGTTATCTTCTTACATTGGCACGGCGACTTTAATTGGCACTTCATCAAATCAGTATTTCATTCTTAGCTGACAGTTACCCCCGACAGAGTAGAACTTTCCACCAGCCCCAACACATCGCTGATAAATGATTCCATCTGAACCTCCATTTTCAGGGCCAAGCAGGCGGCATTTTTGTCAAACTGAAAAACCTCTAATCCAAGATAATGACTGGCACATTTTGGATGAAACGGACATCATGGCAAGTGGACACAGTGGTTCATTTGAAATCCTTTGTTTCCTGAGCGAAATAGATACAGAATTTGATACAGGATATTCACTCTGATCTTCTTTAACTGGCATGGTGCAGTTTAGTTGCTGGGCAAGCTGTTGGTTGGGATTTAGCTGCATTTAGGGCTTAAATGTGGGGATTGATAATATTGGTTTACTAAAAACAAAACAAATCAAATGACCAAGATGTCTTGTGATTGAAAACAGAAGAAACTTAGAATCATTTGTATTAGTATGTTTAGGTTCATGTTAGCTATATAAACAATCAGTTTGTCTATCTAAAAAACTGAAACGTTAACTATTGAAAGCAATACTATTAAGTGGAACCTAATATTTTAACTTAATACTATTGCTTTCATCTAACCTAATACAATTATGTTTCATTTGTTGACATAATACATGTAATTGAAGTCAACGTTTCAGTCAATTCAGTGCGTGCAATGGATGTTTTTTTAAATCACAGTCTAGTAATATAATACAATAGAACTGTGCTCTGCTAGAAGCATATGTATTTGTAGATCAAGCTAAAATAAACGATCAATGCTCCTGGATTATTTACCATGAAAGACCCGCTGCTCCCTGACCTCTCTGACCCCTCAGATAACACACATATATTGGCAGTCACTGAACTGAGAGCAGACGAGCACACACTGGTGCACACAGATCATAACCTTGTCAATCCCTTCTTTGATTGCCTCATCACACCATCAGGGCATTACAGGTCCGTTCTCTTGGCCAGTTACCCCCCCCCGCTGCTCTCTGCAGAGACCTTCCTTAACCCCTGCGAGCCTAACATATGCTGGCGGTAACATCGATTGCAATAAAGCAATGAAGTAAATCATGTCATCACAGTTTTTCTCATTTGGTTTGACAACAAGTCAACGGTTTGAACCCAAGTACCAGCTCAAAAGGTGAGGATTTGTCTCAGTGTCTGTTTTCGAGGACATTGATTTTCTCTGTTTAGGATGAATAAAGAAGCTTAGGTTATATTAAACAAATGTACAGTTAAATATGTAACTTGTACTGTCCTGTGCAATGTAGCCTTCTCTTTGGACACGCTCCACATCACTTATCAACTTAAACAAAGGGTTAAACGTTCCTTATGTGAACAAAACTTTTCCCACCAGAAATGGATTGATAGATTGTTAATGATTCCTAATAAAAATGACCAGTTAACTTTGTTCATCGGTGGTTCTTCAGTCATATAAATAACCACTGAGCTTTAGTAAAGGCAGAGATCTTGTGATGGTATTCTGCTCAAAAACTTCTAGGGAAACAGTCGACTTCTGTCTGTGTCCTTTCTCATACCAAGGTCAGTGTGGTTTATTTTCTGCCAGTTGGCTGATCTTCCTCTAACCTTAACCGAGTTTTAGTAAATGGAACTGAACCTTAATGACCTATTTTGTCAAAGGAAAACTTCAAAGCACTCAACCCTCCAGCTGCTCAATATCCAGCAGCGAGATCAGAGTAAAAAACTCTAAGAACGTTTTGCTGACGAACCCAGGAGCTGTTTAATCCAACAGACTAAACGATAGGCTACTAGTACAGTATGTAGCTATGCTGGTCTGGTGCTGTGGGTGAATACCTCTGAACATTCGTCTTTCCTCAAGAAGGGCCTTTAATCAATCACACAAACCAATACTGACCACCAGTCTGGTATTTAGTTACTCTGTTCCAAACTGTTGCTTTCTGTAGAAATGGCAGACATATAGTTGCTGCATTCTCTTTTCTTATCACTGGATTCTGAACCAAGGGATGGTTGGTTCTCATTAGGAGGGGAGCAGTCGCCTGTGGTGATTTCTCTATTGATTGTGTTTACTGTTTACTGGGTGATAGAAGCGGCTCAGATCACTTCAGTGCAAAACAGGAAGTTAAGGACACCGCAAAACCCAACAGGGCGTACGGCCACTCAAAAACAGCAAGGATCTTATTATCTGATTTCTGTGCCAACTCGAGCAACTGAAGTTTAATTTGGGAATATCAATGTTTTAAAAGGATGGCCTTATAAATACTCAGAACTTGAAGCTTTCACATTTAAGATAGTTGGAATACATTGTTATGAATGGAAGTACATTATTCAGCTGTATAGCCGATGAAGACTGGCACCTTGGTTATTTGTTGACTGGTATTAATGGCACATCTGGCCCTTTTCAATGATGTCATGGCTAGATAATTGTATTCATAAAGCACATTTAAAAGATTCAAATAGTAAAACAGCATTGTGAAAACGACAATACAATAAAAAAACTCTGAGTGCATGTCTTAAATTCGATAGTTCATTTTCTATGTGTATTTATGTATCTATTTACTCATAAATACTTCAAGTATTGATTTCTTCATTCATTATTGCGTATATTAATAAACAATGCTTTAATTGCAAAGCAAGCTAAGAAGCTTTTTTTTGTATTTGTGGACAGATCTTCAAAAGTCAGTCGTTAAAACTGACTTTAAAAAAACAATATATATATATATATAGTGTATATTATATTAATAACAATTGAACAATGATTACAAACATGTAACACAGAGGCTCACAATGCGGAACATGAGACAGGTTACAGTGGGACAAACAGACACAGCACAGTACGGTCACAGAGAATTGAACAGAGAATGCAGACTGACAGAAAGTCCTTTTTTCTGAGGAGTCTTTAAAGGAGTCAATGGAGGGGAAAGGTGTCATTGTTATTGTATTGTAATTGCTATTTAACATTTATTTTTTAATTAAATAAGACACAATGAAATACATTTCGTCTGGTTGAATTGGTGTATTGGACACACTGGCAATCAGTGCTGCAGATTCCCGTTCTCTCCCTCTTACCGAGGTCAGCCTTTATTTACTCATGGATCACAGAATGGGCCTTTAACAAAGACCACTACTCTGCTCTGCTGAGAAAAGTGTTTACTGACAAGAAGCTTGTTTGTGGATTTGACCTCAAAGACAAAGACTCAAAGCTTAACACTGTCTCTTACTGAAAGTTCACTTTGAGTCAAACACGAGCACACACACACACTCAGACCGCTGATTAAAACTGGCAGGAGAAGATCTCCACAGAGCCTGCAGTACTTGATGTGTGTGTGTGTTTACTACCCTAGCAGATAAAAGACTGAAGGCATACAGCTCACACACACACGGGCATATAGGAGTTTGTTTTTCTTCAAGATCTCAAAGAGCAGAAGAAAAGAGCAACATAGAATCAAAGCACTGCTGTGTTGCATGTAGAAACAACGTAGATCAGAAATAATTGGTACTTTTAAAATCCAAAGACAGCGTCAACTGAGAAGCAATCTCATCCCATCTTCCGTCTCCTCACCTTCCTCTTCCTCTGTATTGTTTTCATTTCTGTCAATAATGGACTATATTTAGTGTGGCGTTCAAGTCCTTGAGCTGCTGACCCCATTTACTCTGCCTCTGTGGCCTGCAGGGGAATGGCCTGGTATCACTTACACCTGTGTGTACGTGTGTAATGCAGCCCTGCTTTCCTCTCTTTGTGTCCATGTGAAATATTGATTACAGCCCGGTTCAGCCTCCCCAGCACACCAGGAGCTGAGGGAAATGGGCGAAGTGTACTCTAATAATTATAATCAACAGTTCAGAAGGAGATTTGCTCCTCTGGTTGTATTCAGGAAGTCTTTCACCACTTCAGAGAGAAGCTTTTTGTTATGCTACACTATATTGTGTTCTGTTTTTAAGAATGTGCGGGCTTTTATATTCAGAAACAACAAATAAACACAATAACAGTTTTGATTAAAAGCCGTGCATTACGTGTTGTGCTTCTAAGGTGCTGGAATCATTTGAAATGTCAAAACAACTTGACTGGTAGGGAATTAGCTAAAGACACTCTTTATCACAATATGACTCGCTAAGAAAATATTATATATTTGTTGTCAACATGGCAAGAATGTCAACGGATGCCAATCAGTTTATGTTAGGATATTCCTTATCTAATAGATGAGAGGAATAATAAATCAAATAATTCCCTTTTTTCATGCAAATTTGAGAAAATGCATTTAGAAAAGGGATTACAATAAAATATATGGTTATGTAATATGTACTTTTGTGAGCATTAAACCCATAGTTGCATATAGTTATACATCATAACTCACTCAGATATTTCACTTTTTAATTTGTTTTTACATTGTAGAAATACAAGAAAGTCCTGCATTAAAATCATACAAAAAACGAAAGACATTAAGACAATGGCATTTAAAATCAGTCATTAAAAAGAAAATATAATAAAATAAACATTAAAAGAGAAAAAAATAAAATAAAATACATGGATAAAAGTTACAGTGCAGTTTAAGATATGAATAGTTCAATTAAAAGCAGCGTCAAAAAGAAAAGTCTTTAGTCTGGATTTAAAAGTAGTAAGAGTTGCAGCGGACCTGCAGGTTTCTGGGAGTTTGTTCCAGATATTTGGAGCATAATAACTGAACGCTGCTTTACCATGTTTAGTTCTGACTCTGGGGACAGAAAGCTGACCAGTCCCTGAAGACCTGAGAGTTCTGGATGGTTCATAATTTAGCAGGAGGTCAGAAATGTATTTTGGGCCTAAACCATTCAAAGCTTATAAACCAGCAGCAGTATTTTGAAATCTATTCTTTGACACACAGGAAGCCAGTGTAAAGACTTCAGAACAGGAGTGATGTGATCCACTTTCTTAGTGTTAGTGAGGACTCGAGCAGCAGCGTTCTGAATTAGCTGCAGCTTTCTAATAGATTTTTTAGTGAGACCTGTGAAGACACCATTGCAGTAGTCGAGTCTACTGAAGATAAAAGCATGGACAAGTTTTTCCAAATCCTGCTGTGACATTAGTCTTTTAATCCTAGATATATTCTTTAGGTGATAGTAGGCTGATTTAGTAACTGTTTTAATGTGGCTGTTGAAACTCAGGTCAGAGTCCATGACTACACCTAGATTTCTGGCTTTATCTGTTGTTTTGAACATTGCAGACTGAAGCTCAGCGCTAACTTTTATACGTTCTGCCTTGGCTCCAAAAACCATTACCTCAGTTTTATCTTTGTTTAATTGGAGAAAGTTCTGACACATCCAGTCATTGATTTGTTCAATGTACTTACTCAGTGTTTGAATTGGAGCATAGTCTCCTGGTGAAATTGTTACGTAAATGTGTGTGTCATCCGCATAGCTATGGTAACTTATGTTGTTGTTTTTCATTATCTGAGCCAGTGGTAGCATGTAGATGTTAAAGAGAAGAGGCCCCAAGATGGAGCCTTGAGGTACCCCACATGTCATATTTGTCAACTCAGATGTGTATTTACCTATAGAAACAAAGTGGTTTCTGTCCTTTAAGTAGGATTCAAACCAATTTAGGACTGTTTTCGAAAGTCCCACCCAGTTTTCTAGTCGGTCGAGTAATATGTTGTGGTCAACAGTGTCAAACGCAGCACTGAGATCTAATAATACTAACACTGAAGTTCTGCCACTGTCTGTGTTTAAGTGGATGTCATTAAAGACCCTTACAAGAGCAGTCTCCGTCACAGTTCTGTCTAGGTTTGGGTGTTTTCACTGTTCTCTGTCATGTTTTCCTCCTGTCGTTAGTGTCCCTGTGTTTTCTCCTCCCTCCTCACCTGTGTCTCGTTAGCTAATTGTGTTCACCTGTGGCTCTTGTGTTTTCTCCTCCCTCCTCACCTGTGTCTCGTTAGCCGATTGTGTTCACCTGTGTCTTGTAATTATCCCTCCCTGTATTTAGTCTTGTCTCGTGCTGTGTTCAGTGTCGGTGCTTCTTTTGTTGGTGACGGAATTCACCGGTGAGTGTTCTGTTTTTGTCTGTCTTCATTCCCTTAGCCTTGAAATAAAGGTTTATCAGAGTTATCTGCGCTTGGGTCCTGCTTCCTTCACTCAACCGTGACAGAAAGCACCGACCAGAGATGGACCCAGCAGATGACCCATTTGAGGTGGAATTACAGCATTTTTCCTTTGCTTTGGCTGGCTGCTATGATTGGTGGAGGGGAGTGTCCAGTGTTCGGCGGAAGGAGGCCGCTCTGGTAGAGGCGCACCGGTTGGCTATGGAGAAACCGGACTTGGTGAAGTTCTTACCTGACTGGATGTTGAACTTCATCTGGGTGTGTGATTTCCAGCCTGCGGACTATAAACGTCTCGGTGTGTTCCGTCTGGAGTCAACCAGTGCTTCCGCCCCAGTTCCTGCTCCTGTCCAAGAGGCGTTTTCTGGAACTCGGCTGGCTTTTGGAGGTCCACGGAGCCTTCAGGCGGCTTCTAGGAGAAGGAGTCGCAAGTCCAGGCTAGCAATCCGAGCCCCAAGAGTCATGGTTCCGGCTACAGAACCGGCCCACACAGCCATAGTTCCGGCCCCAGTACAGGCCCCAGCAGCCATGGTTCCAGCCCCAGTTCTGGCCCCAGCAGCCATCATTCCGGCCCCAGTTCTGGCCCCAGCAGCCATCATTCCGGCCCCAGTTCTGGCCCCAGCAGCCATGGTTCCAGACCTAGTTCTGGCCCCAGCAGCCATGGTTCCAGCCTTAGCTCTGGCCCCAGCTGTCCTAGTCCCTTCTCTAGTCCCTTCTCCAGTCCCACCTCTAGTCACTTCTCAAGTCCCTACTCAAGTCCTTTCTCAAGTCCCTCCTCGAGTCACTTCTCTAGTCCCTTCCCTCATCCCATCTCAAGTTCCCTCTCGAGTCCCCTTTCTAGATCCCTCTCAAGTCTCCTCTCAAGTCATCTCTCGAGTCTCCTCTCGAGTTCCCTCTCGAGTCCCCTCTCCAGTCACCTCTCGAGTTCCTTCTCGAGTCCCCTCTCGAGCCCTCTCTCGAGTCCCCGCTCAAGCCCCTACTCATGTGCCGTTGGAGGTCCCGCAGACTAGTCTTCTGCCGGGGGTCCTGCCAACCCCATGTCCCATCCCGTTGGAGGTCCCGCAGACTAGTCTTCTGCCGGGGGTCCTGCCAACCCCATGTCCTGTACCGTTGGAGGTTCCGCTGGGGGTCCTGCCAACCCTGTGTCCTGTCCCGTTGGAGGTCCCGCAGACTAGTCTTCTGCCGGGGGTCCTGCCAACCCCATGTCCTGTACCGTTGGAGGCCCCGCCGACTACTCTCCTGCCGGGGGTCCTGCCAATCCTATGTCCTGTGCCGTTGGAGGTCCCGCCGACTACTCTCCTGCCGGGGGTCCTGCCAACCCTTTGTCCGGTCTCGTTGGAGGCCCCGCCGACTACTCTCCTGCCGGGGGTCCTGCCAACCCCATGTCCTGTCCCGT
Organism: Harpagifer antarcticus; assembly: GCA_902827135.1. Classification (NCBI taxonomy): domain Eukaryota; kingdom Metazoa; phylum Chordata; class Actinopteri; order Perciformes; family Harpagiferidae; genus Harpagifer; species Harpagifer antarcticus. The sequence goes on from CADEHL010001058.1 coordinate 3,421,278, forward strand.
TGGAGGCCCCGCCGACTACTCTCCTGCCGGGGGTCCTGCCAACCCCATGTCCTGTCCCGTTGGAGGTCCCGCCGACTACTCTCCTGCCGGGGGTCCTGCCAACCCTATGTCCTGTTCCGTTGGAGGCCCCGCCGACTACTCTCCTGCCGGGGGTCCTGCCAACCCCATGTCCTGTCCCGTTGGAGGTCCCGCAGACTAGTCTTCTGCCGGGGGTCCTGCCAACCCCATGTCCTGTACCGTTGGAGGCCCCGCCGACTACTCTCCTGCCGGGGGTCCTGCCAACCCTGGGTCCTGTCCCGTTGGAGGCCCCGCCGACTACTCTCCTGCCAGGGGTCCTGCCAACCCTATGTCCTGTTCCATTGGAGGCCCCGCCGACTACTCTCCTGCCGGGGGTCCTGCCAACCCTGTGTCCTGTCCCGTTGGAGGCCCCGCCGACTACTCTCCTGCCGGGGGTCCTGCCAACCCTATGTCCTGTCCCGTTGGAGGCCCCGCCGACTACTCTCCTGCCGGGGGTCCTGCCAACCCCATGTCCTGTCCCGTTGGAGGCCCCGCCGACTACTCTCCTGCCGGGGGTCCTGCCAACCCCATGTCCTGTCCCGTTGGAGGTCCCGCCGACTACTCTCCTGCCGGGGGTCCTGCCAACCCTATGTCCTGTTCCGTTGGAGGTCCCGCCGTCTACTCACCTGCCGGGGGTACTGCCAACCCTGTGTCCTGTGCCGTTGGAGGTCCCGCCGTCTACTCTCCTGCCGGGGGTACTGCCAACCCTTTGTCCTGTCTCGTCGGAAGTCCCGCCAACCGCTCTCCTGCTGGGGGTCCTGCCAACTCCTGGTCCTCTTCCGTGGGGGATCCTGCCGAAGCCTGTCCCGCCGGCTCCGGTTCCTGTCCGGCCGACACCGGGTCCTGCCCGGCCTCCGGAGCTGTCTGGTCTTCGCCCTCGATCCCGACCCTCTGTGAGCCGCGGTCTTCGTCCGCGGGCCCGGCCTCCTGACTCTTCCTGCCGCTGCCCTCGTCCTCGGGCCCGGCCCCCTGACTCTTCCTGCCGCTGTCTTCGTCCGCGGGCCCGGCCTCCTGACTCTTCCTGCCGCTGCCCTCGTCCTCGAGCCCGGCCCCCTGACTCTTCCTGCCGCTGCCCTCGTCCTCGAGCCCGGCCCCCTGACTCTTCCTGCCGCTGCCTTCGCCCTCATGCTCGGCCCCCTGAGTTCGCCCGCTGTGGCCTTCGCCCCACCATGGACTCTGCCTTGCCCCCAGGCCGTCCGCCCGAGTCCCCCTTCTCGGCTTCTGCCGTGCCCCCGGGCCGTCCGCCCGAGATCCCTTCCTGGTCCCCTACTGGGCTCCTGGGCGGTCAGCTTAGTCCCGTCCTCCGGACCCCCTCCACCCACCCTGCTGACTTTATTGGATTTTTGTTTTGGGGTGTAGGGACGTCTAGAATCCGTCCCTTGAGGGGGGGGTTCTGTCACAGTTCTGTCTAGGTTTGGGTGTTTTCACTGTTCTCTGTCATGTTTTCCTCCTGTCGTTAGTGTCCCTGTGTTTTCTCCTCCCTCCTCACCTGTGTCTCGTTAGCTAATTGTGTTCACCTGTGGCTCTTGTGTTTTCTCCTCCCTCCTCACCTGTGTCTCGTTAGCCGATTGTGTTCACCTGTGTCTTTTAATTATCCCTCCCTGTATTTAGTCTTGTCTCGTGCTGTGTTCAGTGTCGGTGCTTCTTTTGTTGGTGACGGAATTCACCGGTGAGTGTTCTGTTTTTGTCTGTCTTCATTCCCTTAGCCTTGAAATAAAGGTTTATCAGAGTTATCTGCGCTTGGGTCCTGCTTCCTTCACTCAACCGTGACAGTCTCAGTGCTGTGGTTTGGATGAAAGCCTGACTGGAACATATCGAAACAACTATTTAAATGCAAGAAATTACTCAACTGTTGAAAAACAACTTTTTCAATGATTTTACCTAGAAATTGCAGGTTTGATATGGGCCTGTAATTGTTCATTACTGAAGCATCTAGATTATATTTTTTTTAAGAGCGGTTTAATGACTGCAGTTTTCAGGGCCTGTGGAAAAATACCTGAGTGAAGAGATTTGTTTACTATATGAAGTAGATCTGAGGCCCTGCAACAAAAAACATCTTTGAAAAATCCTGTTAATAATATCAAGGCAGCAGGAGGAGGATTTCAGAAGTTGAATAATGTCCTCTAGGTTTTTATCATTAATCTGATGGAATTGTGTCATGGTGTTTGAATTGATGTTAAGTGGACACAGAGACAACACATTTGCTGTTCCTGATGCAGAGGCACTGACTGCTTGTCTGATTTTCTGAATTTTGTCAGTGAAAAAGGAGGCAAAATCATTGCACGCCCTGGTGGATAGAAATTCAGAGGCTACTGACACTGGGGGGTTAGTTAGTCGGTCGACGGTAGCAAACAAGGCACGTGCATTGTTTTTGTTTTTGGTAATGATGTCAGAGAAGAAAGACTGTCGTGCGTTTTTCAATTCCAAATTATAAAGGCCAAGTCTCTCTTTATAGATTTCAAAGTGAACCTGGAGATTTGTTTTTCGCCACCTGCATTCAGCTTTTCAACACTCTCTTTTTTCTGCTCTCACGGTCATGGCCTTTCTCCATGGAGATATTTTCTTCCCAGTCACTTCCTTTACCTTAGTTGGAGCAATGGCATCTATAACATTTTAATGTTTGAATTAAAATGATCTACTAGCTAATTTACTGAGATGTTAGCAGGGGCAAGTGTGGAAGAAAAATTCTGAGTAAACATTTCCCTAGTATTTTCAGTTAAATATCGCTTTGTGGTTACCTCTTTTTGAACATTTTTGTGAACAGAAATAGAGCTCTCAAAGAAAACACAGGAATGATCAGAGAGCGCAACATCAGTCACCACAACCTTAGAGATATTCAGACCCTTTGAGATAATTAAGTCCAGAGTGTGCCCCTTATTGTGCGTGGGCTCCGTCACATGCTGAGTCAGTCCATGGCTATCAAGAACACAAAACAGTTATTTTGCCCCTTTGTCCTGGGGGTTGTCAACATGGATGTTAAAATCACCAACAATGACTAGACGATCAAAGTCAATACACACTATAGACAGCAGTTCAGTAAAGTCATCAAAAAAGCTTGCACAGTATTTGGGTGGTCTATAGATATTTAGGAACAGAGCTCGAGTGGAGCATTTCAGCTGAAGGGCCACATATTCAAAAGAAGCAAAGTTCCCATAAGATGTCTTCCTACATTGAAGAGAATCATTGAACAGAATAGCAACTCCACCTCCTCTCTTATGCATTCTTTCCTGACTCATAAAACTAAAGTTGGGAGGGGTTGATTCGATAAGAACAGCTGCACTGTTATTTTGTTCAATCCAAGTTTCCGTTAAAAACATAAAATCAAGATTGTGCTCAGTGATAAAATCATTGATTAAAAATGTTTTTCCTGCCAAAGACCTGACATTTAATAAAGCTAGTTTAAGTTCGTTAAACACACTATCAGTCAGGTTTTTTGTAACAAGCTGTGGCTGACATGGAATCACTGCTAAATTAGATAAACTCACACAAACGTTTGAGCGCTTCCTGTATCTAAGATAATTCACCGCTCTTAATCTATTACATATCAACACAGATATCGGCAAAGCTACTGGCAGGCAGGGCCCTGGCATTTCCTGGAAAGAGTTGAGAGTGCCATATGCCCTTGAGCCTGGACCCAGCAGATATCAGTAAGAGTTTTTTTGCGTTTTGTACACACACATCCTTATCAGGCTTCGGAGACTGCAGATGCTTTCTTGAAGGGAGGGGAGGTGGTTGACGTAGGCACGGTGATGGAGACGGGGGAGATGGTGCGGGGGTAGAGGACATGCTGCCAGGCGGGGGAGGTGGTTGACGTAGGCATGGTGATGAAGACGGGGGAGATGGTGCGCGTCTCTGCAGTGATTTTGGTGGCCGTCGTTGAGGAGCGGGGGTAAAAGACATGTTGCCAACCCTGCGTATCGCCTTAGTTTGGTCTTTGAACTCCAGGAAGGAATCGGTGCCAACCCTCTGTATCTCCTTTGTGTGTTCAGCGATGTATGTTTCCATAATGTTTCCATAATGTTTGATATAGAAATATGTTGCTGTAAAGTATCAAAGAAATCATGTGGAGTTCAAAGAGTACAAGAATAGTGTAGATGAACATGTATAAACTCAAGTAAAGAAGAAGTACATGGAAATTGTCCTTACGTATAGTACTCTATAGGTATAGGTACATTGTACCTAGTTGCTTTCCAACACTGCATACTAACCCACGTAGTTTCACCCATTTATTCAAAGATGCTATTTTATCCATACACTTTTGATCGGCATACAACCGTTATGATATTGTCACAAACGAGCTGAGGACCAAAATGCAACACACGCGAAACCAGGGAAAGTCGGTAACCAGCTTTATTGAAGGCAATAGGCTGGTAGGAGACAAAACGGCAGATAGTAGGCAAAGGGCTGGTCGGGGACAGGCGAGGGTTCCAGGAGACAGCAGGACGGGAGTCGCAGGTACAGAACGGGTCAGGGAGCAGGCGAGGCAGGCTGGTCAGGGACAGGCAGGGTCGAAACCGGGAGAGCAATCTGAAGGGTAATGCGGGAAAGACTGGCATGCTGCAAAGTACGATCTGGCACTGAGGTGAAAGTGAAGTGGGCCTAAATACTAATGGAGCTGATGGGTGTAACAGAGTGAGAGAGAGACAGGGTGTGACTACCAGGTGACTAAGGAATGTTAATGCAGAAAATAGGTGAGTGAGAAAGCAGACTGTGACAGATATTTTCTTTCTCTCTTATTCTTGAAGGGAACATTTCTTCAGTTGTATAATCGTGTGTTAGTTGTTGCAACTAATTCAAGAATAATCAATCACAGGCAGAACACATCAAGTGTATAAACAATAAGTCATGTTCAAATACATATGAATAAATGAGCAGCAATAAGCACAGTTATCTTTAAACACTTTGAACACAGTGAAGCAAATCTGTCTGCCGGTAGTCAAAGGGAAGAGGATTATACACTCTGACACACACACACACACACACACACACACACACACACACACACACACACACACACACACACACACTATAGTCAGAGAGGATTATCCATCTAGACGCCGACCCCTACCGGTACACCCTCTCACAAACCCACACATGCACACACACGCAGGATTAACCCCCGAGGCTCTAACCTCTCAGGCATAACAACGTCCTGCCCTGTAGCCAACCAGAGCTCCCCTCCACCCCCTCCAGCCAATCACAGGACCCCTTTTATCCCTACAGTCTAACAAACCAGCCTTTTAAGCGGTGGGCTGCCATAACAGTTATGCCTCCCTTGATATCTTTATCTCTCACATCTTCATTTTCATTTTCTAATATTTCCCCTTATATTTCTCCCTCAGTGCTGAGGCCTGGCCTACCACTGCTGTGTTTATTTCTTTATTTAATATGTATCTCCTTCATGGTCCCAGCAGTACAGCCAGTTGTGCCTCTGTTGAGTTTATTCTTAATATATTTGTATATTACATTTCCACTTTACTAAGTTGCTTTGGGGATAGAGCAATATCAAATCTAAATAAACATTGAATTAAAGAAAGATTGGCCCTTTTACTTTTCAAATAGTACTTTTACACAAAAAAGAGTTGTTACATTTATTGTGAGTAGTTACAAATGATGTACAAATGTAGACTCACCCAACCTGTTCAAACATGAATACAAAATAGTAAACAACAAAAATGAACAAATGACAACAATGAGACTCCTCAACAAGAGAAACAGTTGCTCACAAACTGAGTATTGTGTCTTTTTCAAAAATGTGGACCTTGCTGATACATTGGAAAAAAGCCAGGAACCTTTCTCTTGTAAATCACTGCCAATCTTTGGTGAATAGCTTGTCAGCAGATGATTTTTAATGTAGGAGTGAGAGCAGAGGAAGCATGCATGGCCCACATTAGCATCTAGAGGGAGAGTGCTGTTTCTGTCACTCGTCTCCACTCTGCTGGCAGGAAGTTGCTGTGCGGCTGTCAAACAAGTGTCACTCGGATGCGGGTTCGGGCCGTTTCCCGTCAACCTGTCACCACCGGTGGATTTTTTTGCTGTGATTTTCAACGCTTTATCTCTGATCACCTCTTCCAGGGTGGACCTAGTTTCTGTACTCTTTGATACTTTTGATGTGAACTTCAGTCGCAGTTGGCTTCAACTGACAGGACACAAGCGCTTTCCAAAGCTCTTTTTTCCTGTCAGTTGCTACATTTCATTCCCAGAGCTTACCGTTCCTCCCTCTGGACGGCTGATTTAGCGATTGAGGCCTTTGTTAGCAAGTAACAGCCTGGCTATTTATGAAGCTTGATTAGTGTTGTGCTGCTGCGCATCTCTCTTCTGTTCATATGATATCTGTCTCTTTCTTGTGTGTATTTATCTCAGAGAACAGTACTACGGCCTGGAAAATGTATTAGGCTATATTTAGTCCTCATCTCCCTCTGAATGTCTCTGTCTCTCTTTTGTTTGCTTATCAAGAATCAATGGCAATAATAGATGCAGCGTGGCCACACAATATTATCAGACTTTCTGTTGCTATTTATTTCTGCTGTTAGCTTATCTTTGGGAAATTGGAACGTGGTGTTGTGTCCACACAATATAGCATTTGCCGTTGCGTTGGTTTGCCATTTCTATTCACAGTGACCCAGAATGTCTTGACATTTTAAAGACGGGAAGCAGGAGAATAGTCTGTCCCAAATAGAAGCTTCTAAAAACAGACATTCTGCAACTTAAGACAATGGGAGCCTACGGAGTTACAGAATAAGGCGGAAGGTGCCGGGTTACATGGTGAGGAGAGGAGAAGAAGACAAATAAGTGGTTTTCAAGGTTTTCAAACTATCATTATGTTTCTGATTGTCAAGCCGGGGGTGGGACATACAAAGTGAAGGAGAATTATTAAGCAAGTCATTCTATTAATTCTCTACTTCTGTCCCCGCTCAGTTCTTTGTCTCTGTCAGTACAGGCAGCAGACATTTGGCCTGGGAGCTCAGACAGCGTAGTGCATGAAGTTGACCTGCTGTCTCAGGCTCTTCATCAGCTGTGTTAAGCATTGAACCCCCTCTTACTTTTGGTCATTCTTTATTATTATACAATTATAACGTTCAGCATTAGAGGACATGCTAGGTGGTATACAATTGTCTCTTTCATATTGGAAACAGACACCTGCATTTCCCTGCAGGGATTACTAGAGGTTTATCTTAGCAGTGAGCAAGACAGAGCATATCACAATACATTTCTTAGAGCTGATTTGGTATCTTCGGTCAATTTCATAGTATAGTTATCAAGTCCAACGTTGTATTTAATATCTCTGACTGCAGCACAGTTGCAGTTGAAACCAGCACAGATGAGTCTAATGAGTCGAGTGACTTAATCTTAAGAGATCATAAAAGGTAGAACAAAGAAAGCACACATGGATGAATGTATTCTTACTTCCTATTTAACAGATTTTCAGAAGAACCAAAAAAGGCAGTTTTCTCTGTTCTGAGTGCAATGCAAGCATGTTACTCCCTTATGATCCGGATCATAGCCAGAACATGCTGGCAGGCCATCAAACACTCACTTCATTGTAAAGTGTCAGTTAAAAGAACGAAGCACCTGAATGCACTGTGTTCTGCCTTGTATTAAGTGCATGAGTGAAGAGCAGATTGTATTGCCGTTAAAATATAGTGGTGTCAATAAATGATCCTTTTTCCACCCATAATATGGATCATCTTGTTGTCAGTTTAGGACACATAGGATGACTTTTATCTCATGGATATGTTTTAACATGCAGGTTAAAGGAATGAATAGCCTTTCCAATTCAAACAATGGATCCTCAGTATATAGAAGAAATAAGACAAAGGTTATATGCGACTAAGTGCCATATAGAGATGACCAATCAAAGGGCAAAACACTTTGCTGATTCGAATATGTAGTAATGTGCAAAACTGGATGGATTATATAGATAATGTTTCACAGTGATTGTCAATTTAACAACAAAAGTTAGGGCCATAAAGTTAAACCAACTCCATTGAGTTATTGGGCTGTAATCTGCTCTGGATGAAAGGCTTACTAAATGCTTCCGAAGTAGAGAGGTGGTCAACAAATGGAAGGTGTATTCAAGTGAATAATAGTAACAAAATAAAACGGAACAGAAAGAACAAACACCTTACACACTTCCTACTTAATTCAACATGACAGAGAACAGCGACACTGAGATTGTGAGGAATGAAGCACAGCCGCAGAGAATAAACAATGGAAAATGACAAAACTGAATTGAAATAGCATTTCTACAACACCGATCTCACAACGCCGCCTCGTAAACATTGTTTATTTCCATAAAACTTGGCTGCAGCTCAAAATGCTTGCCGTGCACACACACACACACACACACACACACACACACACACACACACACACACACACTGCAGCAGTGGTGTGTTTGATGAAGAGGGCTGCTAGGTAAAAGCTACGGCTTCTAATATTCACCAGCATCAATCTCATGCATGGACAGAGGCAGTGGGAGGTGCAATCACACTTGGGCGAACACACACACACGCACGCACACACACACTTGCATACACACACACACACACACATACACACACACACTTGCATACACACCTACAACAGAACAGTGTTTATTGCCTTTCTTTCCAATACGGCACCACTGTAATGGGTTTATTATAACTTGCAATGACAGTTCTAAAAATACACCTTTGCCTATTTTTGTTGACAATTGCTGTGTCTTTTCAGACGGACCATAAAGTCTGTAGTTGTACATGTTAATGCTTTGCAGATGTTTTAAGATGTAATGATGATAAAACTAGGGATGCTCTGATCGATCGGCCACAGATCGATATCGGCCGATACTCACTTTTTTTTGTGCGTGGCAAAACAAGTTCTCCAAAATGGCTTCACTGGTCTGGCAGTATTTTAAAGTGTCCGAAAATGAAAATAAAATAGCGGAATGCAACGTGTGTGAAGCAGAAATCCTGCAGCTCAGCCCGCTGTGACGGACCGGTGAGCGGAGCAACACACACACTACGAGTTAGACCTAACACACTTAGCTATTTGATCTACCTCTGGAACAAGCTAAACTAGTTATAAATATATGTATTCTTCACTGTCGGGTCACTCATTACTGGATCAGTGAGCTGCATGAGATACTGACAGGCTGTCAAGAGAGAGAGAGAGGGGGAGAGAGGAAAAGAGAGGCTTCCGCTAATTTCTCCCGTGTTATTATCCCAAGTGAATGTAAACTTGAATAATGTACTTCATTTGAATGTAATAATTAAGTTGATTGTTGTTTGTGGAAGCTCCAGTGAATGAGCCCCATTTACTGAGTTTTAAACATCACTTTAAATGGAAGATTTAAAGTGATGTTTAAATCTTCCATTTAGGCCCCGCCCACTCGATCGGGTCGGCGATCGGTATCGGCCGATACTGATTCCGGCGATCAGCCCCAAAATTGGTGATTGGAGCACCCCTAGATAAAACGTACTACTTTCAACTGGTCTGTCACTAATCTCTACAATTACAAGTCCCTCCATAGCCTCGCCCCCAAGTACTTAACAGACCTCCTGCATCCCTACACCCCCTCTCGGAGTCTGCGGTCCTCAGACACGGGCCTGCTCTCCATCCCTCGCTCTCGCCTTCGTACTGTTGGTGACAGGGCGTTCAGTGTTGCGGCCCCCACCCTCTGGAATGCACTTCCTGCCGAGATCTGGAACGCTGCTTCACTGGACATCTTCAAATCCTCACTGAAAACGCACCTGTTCACCCTGGCCTTCGGACCCTAGTCCTTTCCTGGTCCCCCCGGCTTCCTGTCTGTCCACCATGTACAGCGACCTTGGGTCCCGTGAAAGGCGCTTCATAAATTCCATTTATTATTATTATTATTATTATTATTATATACCTTCATTTTTAAAACGCCCCATTATAATGTGGGGGATTTTCCCACATCTCTCCGACACTCTATGTAACACAATGATCACTATGTACCACTATGTACAGACATCTCTAAATGGTTGACCAATCACAACAGAGCGGGCCTCCTAACCAATCAGAGCAAACTGGGCTCTGGTTTCAGACTGAGGGTGAAAAGAGGTGCTGCAGCATGAGAAAAAGAAAGAGCTTTTTGAACATTAAAGCATGGAGACATGTCACAGAGAAACAACATGCAAATATAAGCCTGAGAATGAGCACACTAGGAAGCAGTACTGTGACATTATCTTGAGTTTTTTTTTATAATTTATAATTTTCTTTTTTTTATGTTCTTTCCTCTTTAAAAAAAATCTATTATTAAGCTTTTTTTTTTACTTTCTTCGACTTACACATGAATTCAATCCTCAGCCCTCCGGTGAGTTATGCCTCACAGACTCGCACTCTATTCCCCAAGATGCACTGCCCCGCTGCATGCCTGCCTTTTCATTGACCAATAAAACAACCTGAGCTTTATGGCTCTACCGATTCCAATGGAGAGAAGGGGAAATACAGGGGAAGGAGGGGTAAAAAGAGAGACCTGAGCTTTATGACCCAAACTCAATGATGTAATAGTGGAGAAATAGAGGGGTGTACCAAAAAAGGTAAACTCAATGGAAAGACTGATAAAACAGTAAGAATGTGTCCACCATATAATATGGAAAGAAAAAGGCAAGAGGGAAAGAGTGAGTGGGTAAAAGCAAGAGAGCGAGAGAGCGTTAATAAGCCCATAAAAAGATACAGAGCCATTCATGACTTAAAATAACAGCCATCGATGTGCAAAGCAAAACTGCAGCGTAGATGAAATAGATGATATTTTATTGTTCTAGCCCCCAAGTCCCAGTCTGTATAAATAGCTATTGATTTAACGTGTTTTATTTCGTCAGCCAGGCCAACTGTGAGGCCTGGGAGACGTCAGCTGTTCTGTTCTGCATTTTGGACTGCAGACTTCTGTCGGATGAAGGTTCTGTCCCAAGTTCCTCCCAAGCACCTTTAGTTGTCTGTCTGTGTTGTACCCGGGGACGTATTGGAAAGTAAAGAAGATTACTTATAGAATATCTTATATAATTGTTTTACTTTCTTAGCCCTAGCAAATAAACAGAAGGAGAATAGAGGAAGACTTTGTATTGTAGAACTTCATTTAAACAAGGCAACTTACTCGCTGAATGAAGCTGCCTTCATATGATAAGCAATTTACTCTTTGCTTACAAGGTTTGGCACAGAGCATTGGCGTAAATAAAGCTAGATTATAATATCCTACTGTTACGAGGGCTGCTCGATTATGGCAAAAATCATAATCTCGATTATTTGGGTCAATAATTGATATCACGATTATTAAAAACGATTGTCCATTTATTTGAAAACATCAATTTATTGAAAAAAGAAATGTGAACAGTATGTTTTTAACAGTTGATTACCCTGAACTTTAAGTATAATTCAACTGAAAAAAAATAAATAAAAAAATAATCCTTTTATTTCGATTATGTTGTTTTCATAATCATTGCAAGCCAAAATCGTAATTGCGATTAAAATACGATTAATTGAGCAGCCCTAACTGTTACCCTTTGCTAGTTTACACCGCTTCATATAGCCGTAATCTGATTGGTTGTGAGTTAAAGTATCAGCTTCAATTGACGTCAAATTTTAAATCATTTGAAATCATTTGAACATTGTGCACTCCGAATGCATTACATCATTCACTTTGGCTGAATTTGTTTGTCCAAAGCTCACCTTCATACAAATACTGGAAGGCACGACTGTCCTTCTCAAGGACCGCATGAGCTTCAGCTGCTCCAAATCCTAAGGACAAATATCTTTCATGTATGCACTTTGAGAATAAAGACTTCTCTATTGATGGATTCCTTTATCTTGTTTGCCCTATACCCATCATAGCTCTATACACTCATGTAGAACTAGGGGCCTTGATCTCTTTAGATTCCTTTAGCAAGTAGGACAGCCATTTTAATGGCAGCTATTGTGAATCGCCCTCAAGTTCTCTAACACAAAGTTATCCAGAATAACCTCCAACAAAATACCACAAGCAATGGTTTATGAGTATCAGAGGATACATGAACAAAAGCCTAAGGCAATGAAATGAACTGAAATGCTCATTGAGCTGTTTTATCAAGTGTTTTTAGCTCCTATGAATACAATACAAGCACATTACATCTATTAGCACAGATCATTCACCACTGATGCAAAACTTGAATGTAACGTCTGTGAAATCAGACATTAAACGCGTTTCCTGGCCACTACCATACCTGTCTGTCTCTGGAACCAGAACATCCACATCTAGTGCAATAAAGGTTTGTTTCCACTGTATCTCACTCCAGTTTCTTTATTCATGTCTTTCTTTTCTTTGCATCTTCAACTTTGGATTTCCTATTGCTTCTTCTTTCTCTCTCTCTAACACACCCTCACACATAGTCACACATTGGCACATCACCACTTCAGCCTGCAGGCCTAGTCAAAGTGAGGCACCCAGCTGTCAGTGCTTTCCATTTGAGTCCGCTAATGGAGAGATGAGGGCTGTCCGTGAGTGTGAAGTCTGAGATCTTCCTCCCACCGCCTCAGATTCACCATTATTCAAAAGTGAACAGTAATTTACAATAACACAGGAATAATAAACGGAGCGCTCTCCCTCTCCTGAGTCCCTTAGTATGCAGCTCGCGGATCAGTAATGAGTGACCCGACAGTAAAACTAAACATATCTATAACTAGTTTATGTAGTTTGAGAGGTAATTAAAATAGCTACGTGTGATATTCTAACCTGGTGTGTGTTTTGTTCCGCTCACCGCTGCATGTGATCATGCAGAGCTGCGTGTCGACTCGTCAGCAGCAGCTGATCTCTCTCTCCCGTTAGATTAGACTTCACTAGCGTTTATGCCCATATTGATGAGATCCAGCTAGTTCTAGCTAATGATATGACTACCTGCTTATTAAAAGACACCTAAACAATAAGCGTCGCTATGCAACCGGGTGAGGCCACAAAGTATAGCGCAGCATTATGCATTTGTTTACATGCCCACCGGAACCCCGAGGCATTACCAACAGATCAACGCACAATCAACCCATACAGGACATCTCTTTCTCCACATTAAGTTTTAGACATTAGAATGGACTATTCTTGTATGTCACATAAGTGGTGCAACTCATGTGGTATTGCGCTAAAGGGAAATTATTTTTGACTTATTTAGACTTGCCGGTCTTCAGCATATTTTACCGGTCATAGTCCGGTAATTACCGGCTAACGGGAACTCTGGTTGAGAGTAAGATATGTCGTTTTTTGGATATGTTCTGTTTTTGTAAGCATACAGTCGTATTGATGCTCCACTCATGCAGGTGGATAAGTATTCTTCTGGGAACTCCTAGTTTGCAGTCAGTGTTGCCCTCACTTTCTGTTATCTCAAGAAATCGAACCTAGAAGACAAACAGCAGGACACATGAGCCGATCCAGAGGCTATAGCCCTGGAAGTTGTTTTTTTCCATTTGCGTTGGTGGCGGTTTCCGCTCCAGCGAGTGCCTTCTGGTTCATTCATGTTGTCTATCTCTGTTTTATCCATTTTTTTTCCTTACCTCCCTCACTCATTCTCACCTTGCCTTCACACTTTTTATATCTTGTATTTTTATTTTCACCAGAGGGCTGAATGAAAAACTGAAATGCACTCAGATATGTTGACAGAAAGAAACACACATGCTCGATGAAGGGCTAAACTGTGTTTGGGGTTGAATTGCTATGAATGTGTTTGACTCTTTTTCTAATGACTGTCATTCCCAATGACTGCTGTCCTCCAGTGTTTTACTGCGTGTGACAGTTTGTTCTGGTGTTTCCGTGTGCACAGTCATTGACAGTTGTGCATCGTTGAAACTTGCCAGCAGTAACATCTCGACAGACACTGACAGCTATTTTGAAAGAATGACTATTGAAGTGCCTCAGCCAGTTTAGTGGCACGGGTCGATTTGCTCAATTTGTTCCAGCCTCAAAGTGGAGATCATGTGGTGAATCACTGACCTGTAGCAAAGGGCCAAACGTCACTTCAACTCCAAAATAGATTTTTGTTGAAATGACCATTTAACAGATGTTCGATTAGTTTGTCAGATCAGACAGGAGGTGTTTGGGAGGTCAAACTTGTTTTGAAAAATGTAAATGAAATGGATATAATATTGCACATAAAGACATGAATATTGTTCAATTCACCAAAGGTAATACAAGAGCTGAGCAGTCATTTGACCTTTAGTTTGTCTCAAAATCTAGGTTAATTATCAAGTGTTAAACATTCGGGCAGTTCAAGAGATTAGGATTGATGAAACTACTGATATAAAGAGTAACTGTGGTATTATTCTTTTAAACCTGAACTTATTTTGGTTCACACTCAACTCTCTTCCATCAGGAAAATACTGTGGCCACAAAAGTCCTAACAATGAATTGATTGACCAACAGTGCAAATGAATGGCAAAGTTGTAAGGGGTAGGGTTAGGACACTTGTTACACGTTGGCCAGATCAATAATAACTGATTGCACCACTTTCAATGTTTCCAGTGCAGCAGAATGGCTTTAGTGGTGCTCTGCCGCACAAACGTGGATGTTAACGGGCTGCTACAAAGACTTATTTTCACAGTCACATGGTTGAGTGAGATATAATATCAACTCTTTCTTAAAAACACATACAACTTAAAGAAACATTACATTGTGTACACTATACTATAAGTTGCCAATACCAGAGTAGGTTTACTGTATACCAGGTTGTAAGCTCTACTGTAAAAAAACATTCTATATTATGCACAAAGTTTGTGAAATATTAACTCACATCAATTATATTTACTGCATTATAGCTTATAATAAAACATTAGCTTTGTGAAAACAATGCTTCTGAAGTGACTGCTTCTATGACCAACATTTAGTAAATTGTATTACTTTTACCTTGTAGAGAGCTGATGTAAGCCGTAAGCAGTACAATGTCTTGTCAAGAGTGACAAGACATTATCTGCAAAACCAAAACTAAAATGCACTAGAATGAAGAAAAGTAAATGTATTACACAAAACAGAGTTAAGCTTAAATATATATTAAACTGTTTGTCTCCTCTTTCCTAAAGATTACCTACAAGGCCTTGAGCTCATTTGACCCCAGCGCTGATCTGACAACCCAGAGGGGACGGGTGTTCAAGCTGAGGAACGAGACCCATCATCTATTCGTAGGCCTCTACCCAGGAACCACGTACTTCTTCACCCTCAAAGCCTCCACCAACAAGGGCTTCGGGCCACCAGTCACCACCCGCATCAGCACCAAGATAGCAGGTACAAATACTTGCATGTGAAATCATTCAGTAAATCATTTGTTATTTGTCTGTCCGTTATTTGGTGGTGACATTTGTTTGATCTTTGCTCTCAAATCAAACCAAGACATTTTGTCGCTTCTTATAACGACACAATCCGATACAGGAGACGCTGGAGGCTTGTTTTGTTGGCCAGGTGGTGGCTTGGTATGTCAGTTTCTCCATGGATGTACCTTTCTGTCTATGTGTTGTTTGTGTCCTTGTTAGTCTGACTTGTTCCACTACGTTTGTGTCCCTCTGTTGTCACCTGCCTCAGCACATAGCAAATGTCAATGGCACCTCCAAAGAAAAGAAAAACCTTCAACTTTGGTGGCAAGAACTGTAATAGTCCCCGCCCATGTTGAAGCATTTCTTCATTGTGGAACAAGAGGACTCTATTATTTTGTGAAGGATGTTCCTTGTTGTTCAAATGACAGAATGATTGATTCAAAATAACAACCCTTCACCTTTTGCTTCTTTGTCGTCTCTCTTTGCCCTTTACTTATTCCTAGTCTCTTTCTTCCTCTCTGTCTCTCTTCCTATCTTTTTCTCACTTTTTAAAATGTACCTTTCTCTAATAATCCATTCCTAAATGGCATATCCGATTGCATCTTCTTCACAGGATGTCTTTTATTATTGTTTCTTCTTATTGAGGACCTGAAGCTTTAGTTTTTTTTTATCAATACATTTTTATATTTTTTGCCAAAAGTACTCGTTTATTCAATCCTAAATACAACTTTATTAGAGAAGGCGCACTTAACGACTTCTGCATATTTTCAGTCCAACAACATCAGATATCTGTTCCCTTGATAATCCAAAGAGAGTTTATCACTTTCATGTGAAATAATCTCATAACATTACTGCAAGTGTCACTCGATTTAAAGGAAGGATATAAAACAGAGGTAACGGCATACATCTCTGCTGAGCAGACAAGATATTTTCAACTTGCATATTTCCATGTTAATCCAGTTAAACATATTCAGCCCTGAAACTGCTCTGTGGCCACTTCTTCTTCACTAATTGTACCAGTATATATTTGAAATAAATGCTACACATGTCACATTTAACCATTAGGGAAATATATTTTCAAAATATGGCTCCAGAAAATGTGTGAATTAAACCCAAATATGAGCCGTGCTGATGCCCGACTGTCCACTGAGCTACACCACTGAAAGGCTCGGGAAGAAATGGAATAAATGTCATGGGATAATGTCATTATATCCCTACAGATACATACAAAGATTTAATCAGATTATTGGGATATTTAAAAAAGTAATAATTCTTAGAAGATTTCAAATACATTTTCGCATTACTACTTTTCAGTGAAAAAAATCTTGAGTCAAAAGTTGAATGTATTTATTGAATGTTTGATGTTAAGGAAATGCAACATTACCGAATATGATAAGGGCCAAATGCAATTTTTTCCTTTGAGACCTGACCAAATGTGATTATTATTATTATTTTTGTTCTGACTTTAATCTCAGAAACAAAAAGTTGCTTTTGGTCAGATCTCTAAAAAATATTCACATGTGTCTCTAATCCATTTCCGTACAAAAGTAAAGGAAAGTAATGAAGTTACTTTAATATTGTAATACGTAGATTAGGGAACGGACTACATTTTTTTTAAAGTAACTAGTACTAGTAAACCGCTCAGTGATCAATGTTTGACCACTGAATCCTGACAGTGTGAGGACTGCGGTCTGAGCATGTCATTACTGCTATCTGTCAGCACCTACAGTGATTGTAGCATGACCTTTCCACTGAGCCTCCATTTCTCCATCTTCCCTTCAAATCTTAACATTGCTAAGAGGCAACAAAAACATAGCACTTCCACACATAACAGAGACGTCTCCCTCCAAATGCCACGTCATCCCCAATCTTCATTATCTCATTCAGAGGGTGAAGGATGAAGATATTTCAATTAAATGATGCAGACAGCTAGAGATGGATATACAAACAAGGGGGGGTTGGGCTGTTAATAACCTAAATGCCACACCAATCAGGGAAAAAGTGTTGATGTTTTACTCCGACAGGCACTAATGCTGCACCTTCATTACGAGTGCATGACAAATGTGAACATTAACATATTGAATGTCTTCGGAGTGAAGCATAGATCCATCTTTGAGTCACTAAAATACCCCAGATAGGATCACTGTTGTCAAGTTTGATGATATAATGACAAAACTAAATAACCAAAAAGGTCAGAGCCAGAACAGATTTATCAATGTGATTTTTTAAAGCTTTATATAATATATTGGTCTGTATTTGTATTTCAATGTAGTATTAACTCAAGGATTTGGCATTTGTAAGCAAACAAATCCTCCTTTTATTTTCCAATGACTCAAAAGAATATGGTATGATTTGCCTTGACATGTAAACATATTTTTTTAATAAACTAACCAGAAAAAGACTGGTGTTACCCACATAGAAATGTTTATATCACTTCTGGTAAATGTGTGGGCGGGGGCAAAACGCAACATCTTGCAAGAAACAGCGTCTGAGGGCTTCTTAACATTTAATAAACTATGAATGTGTCATATCCACTTAACGGGAAGAAACTCAGCTATCAGAAAATATTAACCATTTTTAGCAAAACAAAAGGGTAATACCAAAGGCTCTGAATTAGCCCCGAGCGAAAAAATGCTAACGCACTTAGCACATAACTCACGTTAAAATACCATTATTACTGATCGTATCTGCACAAACAAGATATTGATTAGCAAGCTGAGATTCCAAAGATTCCAGACATATAAGTATCATAACTGAGCGATCCGAACTCACGGCTAAATGACAACAAACAACAACAAAACAATTTGCTTTACGGGACCAAATCGGAAAATAAGTCTTACCTTTGCTGTGTTCTGATCAAAAGTTGTGTTCAATGGCATTAAAACGATAAAAAGGCTGCTGAAGGTTAATCCATAGGTTAATCCAATGTGTCAGTGTCCCTTTGAAATGATTCCTGATGATCCATCTTCATATTTATGTCAATAACGGAGATTTCATATTAGCTGCTACGAGAGTGTATGACAGCTTCCGGTTCCGGGGCAATCTGACTACGCATCACTCATTCACCAATGGGTAATGTTTAGATGGATTTTTAGGAACTTTCCCTTGATTCTATTGGCTCTAATGGTTAAAAAGAGATGTCAATCATCAAAATCGACCACGGGGGGCCATAGATATGGAAAATCCACCCAAATGACCCCAGAAGCTATCATTTACATTTTATAAAAATGTACTTTAAAAAAAAAAAAAAAAGGATTGATTCTGACTTTTCTGCATCCAACTCACAGGTTTATCACTGCTTTGAGAAAAAAGATTATTAATGTACCCCTTTTAGAAGTGAAGATATAGTCAATTGTTCTGGGAATGTCCTTTTCGAGCCTGAGACCTGAAAAACAGGCTCGGGGGTTAACAGGTTGTTTCCCTTGTTACTCCTTTGCATTCCCATGTTGCCCTTTGACATAATGGTCACTTTAGTTTTATAAAACTAACGTTATATCATGTCTATATGCCTTCTTTACCTTTTTTGAGAGGTACCTGTTAGGTTGAGGGAAATGAGAAGGGTCATTATGTTTCTAACAGCTTTTCCCAACTGATGTTAAACAATCCTATTCTTCAGCTACAGTTAATGATGGTATTTTTGTTTTTATGATACTTTGTGACTTTCTGAAAATGTAAGTAATACGTTCATAATACATTGCTTTTAAATGTTAATTTCTCAAATGTCATTGTATTTCCTTCCCCATTAGCCCCCCTGATGCCAGAGTATGAGTCCGAGGCTCCACTGAACGAGACGGAGACCACCATCACCATCCTGCTGAAGCCCGCCCAATCACGTGGAGCACCCATCACGTAATTTATTTCCTTCTTTTTTTATTTATATTTACACATTTCCCCTCTAATATCCTGTTATCTTCTTTCTCCTTTTTCCCCTTAAATGTATTCCTACTCACTTTGTTCCATCTTTTTCATTTATCTCCTCTCCTCTCCTATCCACTCCTCTCATCTCCTCTCCTATCCACTCCTCTCATCTCCTCTCCTTCTCTCCTCTCCTCTCCTCTCCTATCCACTCCTCTCATCTCCTCTCCTTCTCTCCTTGCCTCTCCTATCCACTCCTTTCCTCTCCTTAACTGTTCTGTCCTGTCCTCTCCTCTCCGCCCTCACTTTCTTTTCCCTATTTCCTTCCACTTTCCCTACTCTTGTCTTCCTCAAGGGTCTCTTTTAAAGCCATTCAAATCACTCACACATATAAGTCCAATTTGTATGCAAAGGCTCTCAAAGAATGGGACACTTTTTTATAGATTTCGCCGTGGCACGTGTTGCCGTTAGTCACTTGTTGCTATAGCCACAGTTTGATGGAGACTCAAACCAGAAAGTACTTCCTATGTCTGATGGACACTTTGGTTATCCTGTCCCTTAAGACTTGAAGCGCCCTGTGGAGAGCTTGTTGGCAGAAAGAGGATAACAACAGTTTTAATGGTTAAAGATCAGGAGGATTTTCACATAATACACAAACAAACATGCGATAGTGATCGTCACGTAAAACATTAGTGGCATACTAATACTGGTGGTCCTATTCTGCATTTCAGGGTTTTCCCTTTCCTGCAGTGTTATATAGGTTTGTGTTCATTGAAATGGTCTGCGAAGGATGAAACCCCAAGTTCCCTGTGAAAGCTTCTCTCCCACCGCTCATGTTAGGGAACCCTGAAATGAGCGTAATATGTCATCTAATAAATAGCCACTCATCATGATTCAAAATTGCATTAGCTGCTTATCAGTCAAATGTACAGAAGTGGTCGTACAAAGCACAGGTTCCTCCTTGATATGAATTACATTTGAAAGAAAAAGAGTGAGGAAATGATATAAAAAGTTAAAAACACAGACTGCTACCTTCAAGTCTTAGTCCACTGCACTTTTGTTTTAAAATGGACACACGGCTAATTTATTCCACTCTCATTTCAATTTTTTTCAGCCTGCATGTTTTTTAATTAAAAGTTCACTTTGAACATGTGATCTCATCCATTTCATTGGTGTATGGGAGAACATAATTCTGCCGTTGCCTTTAGGGAAATACAGCTTTGACAAGGGTGTGTGGAGAATATATATCACTTCAATGTAGACTTGGGGAAAGGGATTTGATTAATGTACGTTCGGGTCAATAGTTTTAGTGTTCATTTGTGTAAATCCCATTCCATATCTTGCCGTGTATCACACACATATGGCAAATATAAATCTTGTTGAATTGGGCCCCAGTCCAACATCTTTGTGTTTATCAGCCTGAGTTAAGCCCCTTTACATGTTTGCTTATTATGTGTGTGTTGTGCAAGTATTACATGTTGGAAGGGCCAACAGATGCAGCGTGGGGCAGCATGGGAAAGGCATCTGGTTAGTATGCACGCTAATGCTTTTTGCAGGAATTGTTTTTTTTCTTAATTCTGAGAAGATCCCAGCATCTCCAGCACTGGAGCTTACATGAGGAATGTTTACACACATGGCTGAGCTATGAGGAGCAGCTGCTGGGGTTGAAACACACACACACATATGTACATACACACATTTGCACACATGCTCAGATGCATACATCTGTGCTTTCCATCAAACAGCCTTTTGAAGAAATCAAAACCAGTAGACATTTTCTAAATTTCGTTTTTTTATACGCTCACTTAAAATAATGTGTATTTCTCCCTTTATAAGAAAAGTATAGGAAATGGATGAATTTCGAGAAAGCATTCTTTAAGAACACCTGTGGTTTCTTTACACATTTGCACATAGAAAAAACATAAATAGACATACTAGTACACACACAATCACACATGGCTGCACATAGAGTACAAACTAAACTGATGTATATTGATGTACAGAGGTGATCAACGCAAACTCATTACATTACACGTTAGAAATAAATTCACCACATACAAGATTAGGATTGTACACCAACACACATAATGCATTTACGTATTTTACCATCATAGAAAGGCAGAAACAGTGGAGAGACTCATCTTTGGTCATCAGCAATTATCCTTTATGAAAGCTGCCAAACGGGAGCCGGGGATAATTGGCCGCGGCCCCCTTCACAGAAACATACATTTCTCTAATTGCGTATAATTGTGAAGTGAGTTCTTGGTGTGGAGGACGGAGGTAATTGCGGAGGGCCGCTGCGTTTGTCCTGACCGCTAAAGGAGCCCTCAGCCATTCATGAAGCCTCTCAGAGTGGAAAGGAAATACAAACACACACACATGCGAAAGACCCCCCCAAACACACTCACATGGACATATACTATTAAGTATATAAATCCACCTCTACCTGTTAGAACAAACACAGGAGCACACCTGCTAGAGCACAACAATACTGTGTATGCACAAGTATAAATACTGCCACACACACACACACACACACACACAAAATAAAGACACATCAGGATATATTCATGAGAATGGAAAACGTGTATGAACATGAGGTTGTCACTTCCTCGCTCACACACTCATACACACTCTCACAGTAGCATATCTTTCTTTTAATTCATAACTTAATGCTGAGTCAGCACTAAAAAGTTATCTGCCATGTACCTTGTTAGAAAAAAAGCTCAATTTTAAATCCAAAGTAAATCTACAATTTAGGAAAAAACTGACCCTTAGTACTAATCACACTTCTTTTTAAAGTGTATTTGGCATTTTTCTGCAAATTCTCTACGGGCCTCAGCACTCTTCTGCTAATGCTTTAATTGCCAAATGGTTAGTGAGCACTTTGGAAATTAAATATTTTAAAAGATAAATGCTCTTTAAGATCTGGATAATGGGCACAAGTGTAATCGTCAGATCAAACCAATCACTTTTTAGGGGAAAAGGCTTTATTTAATTAATAATTCACCAGTTTAAGAGGACAATGGCCTCCAACAAAGACCACCTGTGCCATGCATATTACAACCTTATACATGTGTGCTCCAAATGGAAATGACAAATTGGGAAATAATGTCGCCTAAATAACAGTGAGTAAAACCCATATTTCTCCTTCATTTGTCTGTTCGAAGGTATTAATGTAACTATATGTCTTTCCAGCTCCTACCAGCTTGTTGTGAAGGAGGAGCGCAAGTCAAAGACCCGCCGCGCCGCCTCCGAAGCCCCAGAGTGTTTCTCCGCCCCTGTCAGCTTCCGCAATGCCTCCATCTTGGACTCTCCCTACTACATCGCTGCCGAACTGCCCCCATCCAGCCTCACAGTGGTACAGCCCTTCACTGTGGGAGACAACAAGAGCTACGGAGGTTTCTGGAATCCCCCGCTGTCCCCGGCCAAGAGCTACAGCATCTACTATCAGGCCATAAGCAGAGCCAATGGGGTGAGTCTCAAGCAGCCAATAGTACCTATATTACCATGGGTAATTTGGCCAAATGACACACAAATACATTGGAGTCTACAAAGGCAATATGAATATTTTAAAGCCACCGTTGGCTTAAAGGGGACCTATCATGCAAAATGCACTTTTTGATGTCTTTTATACATAAATATGTGTCCCCGGTGTGTCGGGGAACTCACGCAGCATCAGTATATCAGAAACAATGCCCGACTGTTTTGGACGTAATATGGTCGGTGTTTATATTAGCATCGCTAACACTCAGAGCTAACCTGTACTGGAGAGCATGTGTGTGAAGAAGCAGGAAATAAAAAGGAACTCACCTTGTGGTATAACCGGCAAGAGAGAAAACCTTTGAGCTCCAGACTGTTTCAGAGAGAATCCATGATAATCCATGATATGGCGTTTCATCACCGCAGTATTTAGTTTAGACAGTAGCTGCCGGGTCCCGCAGGAGCTCAGACCCCTCCCTTTTTTTTTTTAGAGGGAAATGAGGCATGGCTAGAATGGGTGATCTGTTTAGTATTTTGAGCAACACACTTCATAGACATGTTTTTTATATATTTTTATATATCTGAGACCTATGCTATTGCCTAAAAAAAGCTAAAAGATAGGTGACCTTTAATATTGCATAGTTTAGGTTTATTTAAAAATTATTTTCATGTCAGAAAAGTGGAAAACTAATGGAAGTAGGAAAAGATCCCCTTCAAGCCTGTAGTCTTTGGTGCCCCTGCTGTCTCATTTAATTATGCTAAGCAAATACCTATGCCATCCAATTCAAAATTAATTAAATGACTTTAAGATCTACATAAAGGGGCTTTAAAACTCTTTGACAGAGGGGAACACCTGGAAACAATATTTCAACGTCTTTATAAGGACCATTTAAAGACACCAGAGAAGCAACCTCTTGCACATTTGGATAGCACTGCTGGTAATAGTAGACCAAGAGAATTGCCCCTCAGAAATGATGCTGCCACTTCACTCCTCTTTCATTTGAAAGTTTCAAGAACGTTTTGCCACGCCCTAATCAGTGATGTCACAGTGGTTGTCTAAGCCCAAGTGATTTAGGTGAGGTTACATTTGCAGACAGAATAGCATCTTGTATTACCATGTCAATTTAAAAAAAGGATAAAACTCCCAGAATGCATCACTCTTTTTGATCCTCTTTATGCATGACCATTAGACCATGTGTAAATATACCAACACCCCACCCACCTCTCCCCTTCTCATAACTCATTCACAAGTTGAACTTGGCTTTTGAAATCTCCATAATATTCTGAACTCCTGCGAGGGTTTTTTTAATGTTCCACTGCCGTTACCACAGTAACTCGGTTTGGCGAGTGGGGCCCCGGCAAGCTGGCAGAGGCCGTGATGTAATATTGTCGTCCAGAAGGCAGATTTCCCATAATGCACTCATACGGTGAAAGACTGTGCACAAGTGGGTGTGAGTTGTGAAAGGGGGTTCGTCATGCATGATGGAACCAGCTTACGTGTGTGAGCATTTAAAAGTGTGTGTGTTTTTAGTTGTGCATGCCAGTTGTGTGAATGTGAGTGCTTTTTAAAATCTGGTCACATAAGAGTACCTTTATTTGATTGGATCTCAGTCAATCCAATCAGTGTGAGGCGTGTTTGGTTCATGGATTGGAGCATCGGGGGGGTTGGTGGCAAAAAGTGAATAGAAAAGCAAGTGGGCCTGTGCAGCCATTTGATAAGGAAGTCAGGCATAAAGAATGGCCACACATTCATAAACCTCATGAATTTCTGCCAGTATGTACTTTGTCCTGCACTTGAAAGAGAAACGGTTTAATTATTATTATTATTTTTTTTTTACTTCCCTGCTAAAGCAAGTAACATAATAAGTTATATTTGCTCCTTTGAGAGAGAAAGACATTAGATATGTGTGCCAATATCCTCATGTATTTGTTGTGTGCCACGGCCCTTCAAAGAAGAATCCATCATTTAAATAATGTATTGCTTTTAAATGGTATATCTCCATTATATGCTGTCACAGTAACGATATGTGGAAGTGATCATTTGTCAATCAAGAATTGAAGTTATCTGCAGTTCTCACAAAGTCCTGTAATGTGTTTAATTTATTTACTGTCAGTCAGTTTGTGCAAGTAGGTGTCATATTTGATCATTTCAGAGGGACACTCATTAACATTTTAGAAGACTTGATGGTTTGTTGTCGTTTGATCCCATTGATACAAGTGTTTCCAATTCTCTGCCTGTCTTGGATAATCTAAGGACCCCCCCCTCCTCATTTTAGCTCCACCTGTCCATCAAGGACAGCGTCTCTCCCTCGTACCCTTTTCTCACTTTCTCTCTTGAGAACATTTAGATGAAATTGTTCTCTCAAACCGCCCACACTCCATCTCGTCACTGCTGTTGCCTCCGTTTCTCTAACATGAAAGAAAATCCACCTACATTCTTTCACTTCCTTTTCTCAAATTCTCTACATTTTTGTTTTTCTCACTCCACTTCCCTCTGTGTGCCCCTCCACCTCAGCTCATCCTCTGTTTTCATTCAACTCATCTTTTGCCAACTTGTTTCTTCAGCTGTTACAGCTGGACGGCGAGGTATCCATAGGACCCAAATGCAGCAGCCCGTTGGTTGAATCAAACTCTTTTATTTATGGGAAAGGCCAGGCAAACAAAGTAAAACACAAACTCGCACAAACCAAAATCCATCCAACAACGTCAAGAATCTCACAAAGACTAACAGGAACAGCAGAACCTAAATGCACACAGGACTAATCAAACAAACCAGACACAGGTGAGGAGGGAGGAGAACACACAGGGGCACCAGGTGAACACAATCAGGTAATCAGGCAGGAGGGAACACAGACGGGAAGCAACAGGCAAGGCGGGGGAGGGGGGGTGAACACTTTTCAAACTAAAACAGGAAAACAAAGGCAGATCTAGACAGGACAAAATAAAACATAGCCAGATCATGACACCAGCTCTATCCCCCCCCCCCCCCCCCCCATTTCCTTCTGGCCTTTCCATTTGCAATCTCTTTTAACTTCCATCATGGCTATTCTCTCTTCCTTTATTTCTTATGCATCTTAAAGTGGACCCTGTTATGCTTGTGGGGGTTTTCCCTTTCCTGTAGTGTGTTCTATGTCTCTGTGCCTGTTTGTGGTCTGCAAAGACTCAACTCGCAACGCTCCCTCCCTCCTTTCTCCTTTCACAATTCTCCCTCCTTCTTATTCATCCTGCTTTTTCTTTAGCCAACTCTCTCTCCCTACCTCCCTGTCTCGCTCTCTCTCCCCCCTCTGGGGTGACATCAGTCTGTTGCCAGTCTCTCAATTATCATCATTGTGCCAATTAGGCGACGCGCTGCACATTAAAACTGCTCACCAACGGCAATCTTGATTTCTCCCCCGACGTTGTGTCATGTCACTCACACACAGACATACTGCACATACACACACATTAGAGGCACACACACACATACACAAATGGAGTGCCTCGGGCTGTAAGTAAGAGAGCAAGCGTGATCAGGGACTTAGGGATGAGGAACGATAGAGAGAGGGGGAATAGAAATCTAAAGAGAGTGAAAGGGAGATTAAAGAAGATATCATCCTGGAGGCAAAGATGGAGGACTAAGGCGAAAGAGAAATAGTGGGAGATATGCAGGACATGGTTTGCAGAGTGAAAACCAAGAAAGGAAGACTAATTGGATGTGAGGAAAAAAGGGAGAATCCCGATATAATGTCTTTATCATGGTTGCAGACAAGTTTGAACCAAATGAAATGACATCAAAAGATTGTTTGGCAAGGTTCTTTAGTCTTATCGTGGAGAACAGTGTTCTTTGAACTTCATGGCAGTTTAACAAAGTCCAACAATATAGTAATGGTATTCTCAATGTAATGTAGAAGAACATCGACTGTCACTGGAGCCAACTGTTTAAGGTTCACATGTCGACATACGTTCAGCCTTATATGAGGCTATAGTGATCCCTATGAAATACAGCAAGGGAAATGCAGGTACAATTCTACAAAGAGCAGACTAAGAGACAGACCAATGAGGCAGCTATGGGGAGGGAGGAAAGACACTAAAGTGCAAAAGAAAGTGCTGAGAAAAGTGAATAGAGAGGAGAGACGGAATCGTTGGAGGAGAAACGCATAGGAGGAAGAATGTTGGGAGAAATGGGGCGATAAATGGCACAAAACAAAAGGAAATGGTTGCACCCAGGGAAAGACATGGCCTACAGCACCGTGAGAAATGCAGCCAGACACCTTTCTTGACAGGTAAAAAGCCTCAGGGGTTGCACAAGGTACTCTGACAAACAACGTCAGTCACACACAAACCCCCCGACACACACACACACACACACCAGCAGCCTCAGAGTGCAGATTTAGGTGGATGTAGAAGGAAGATTTTACAAACTGAGAGGCACAAAATGTTTTCACAAAAAAAAAAAAGATCTGTGAATTAGTTTACAAATAAACAAAAGGAATTTGTGAGTCTCTCTCTAACATTGACAACTTTCGATCAGGCATTTGTTAATCCATTTTGTATTTGTCGACCAAAACTGTGTTTGTGGATCTCAAATCTCCTCTTTTTACACACACAGAGTTTTGAGACAAACTAAAATCTGCTCGTGTCACTCGGTTATTTTCAGAAACCACGTGATGGCCTGGGGATGACGACATTTCCACATTTCACAAGTTTGTCTCAAAACTCTGTGTGTGTAAAAAGACGATCCACAAGCAGAGATTTGAGATTCACAATCGCATTTTTTGTCGACAAATACAAAATGGATTCACAAACGCCTGATCGAAATGTGTAAATGTTAAAGAGAGACTCACAAATAGATGCTGTGTATTTGTAAACTCATTATAGTATTCACAGATCTTTTTTGCATATTTTCAGACCCGTTTTACATTTGCACATTTCTTTGTGAGTTTGCAAATCTTTTGAATGCATTTGTGGAAGGTGTTTTACATTTAAACACACATCATATGTATGTTCACACACATATTATTGAGACACACATAACCCCATAACAATGCCACTAAGACAAGAATATGTGTGTGAGAAGTGTGTGCTGGTCTTGATAGTAAGGCTCACAACTTGTAAGGGTACTTTATTGATCCCAATTTGGAAATGTGTGCGTTGCTGCAGCATACCAAAACAAGGCATTGCACATAAGTAGAAATTAAACAGCATTAAAAAAGTTGAAAATATACAAGTTGACCATGAAGATAACAAATCTATAAATATAAGTCTCACAAATAAAATAAAACACTATTGAACTGTCAGCGCAGTCTCAGAAAGGGTGGTCTCAAAAGTAGATATTCGTGTCTTGTACTCCCACAATACCACAATGACGTGTGTGTTTAGGGAGTGTATGTCCGATACATGTGTGTGTGTTTTCATCACGTTGTGTGGCTTACATTATGTTGGCAGAGTTTCGGAAAGGATTGTCCACAAAATAGTTGTTCTGTTGTGAACACCACAAAGACAACTACAAGTTGTTTACTAGAGATATTTTATTTGTGTATATTTTGTAAGACTTTTTGTTAACAGAAAGCCGTAAGCTGAACTGAAGTTGTTGAGAAACAAATAGATGGAGTATAAGGACCGATAGTGTGATAGATTGCTTTGGAACCGAAGCAGCTAATAACAATTTCCAGAAGTCAGAAAGAACACACCAATGGTTTGAAATCGTGCCTGTCAGTCAGAACACTGCCGCTCTGACTGCCTGGTGATACGAGAGAAAGATAGAGGCAAAGAGCCGGGAAGATGGGAAGATAGATAGACGCAGAGAGACCGCTCACCCACACAGCAGCTGCATCTCCCATACACACTTAGTATTCCCGTCAGGCTCGACAAAGTTAACTACTACACACAGAGACACACACACACTGTGTCTCCAGTGTCTCCACCGTAAACAACTCCCCCCCTCTCGTCTACCAGCCTCTCTGGGTAGAGGCAGGGCAATACATTGGCCTTACATTTATTAACTTTGCTTCTCGCAACCTCTTGAGGTATAACCCATTAGCTTGCGTGAAGACGAGGCATCACTCTTCACAGTGCAAACCCTGAGTCCTCTAAATGGACTGTAAATAGCCACGATAGGGCCACTTTTGAGGAAACACAAGTCACTGGTGCTCTGGGAACTGATCTTATACCCATGGTGGCTATTTGTAAGATATACACTACACTTACAATGGCAATCTCTGACAGGCCTATCAAAGATGTTGAAATGTGAGGCAATATTACTCTTGAGACCTTAAGGGATTTGTTATCCCAGTTATTCTTTCATTACATGTATGTACGTCGGTTTGTGTTCACAGAAGCAAACTGTTAGATATGAACATCAGGTATATGCACGCCTATTAGCCTACTATTGATTTAGTTTACAACACATGGTACTGTATGTCTCTTTATCAAGGTGCAATATTGTAATAATTCATGCAAAATCCTTACATATGAACTTTTTTAATTGGTGAATCAGCAAAATGTGTGGAAGCAATGGGTCTCAACAAAGACTTCAGTCATTCGGTAGACATTCAACTGTAGGTTCCTACAATCAAATGGTGCATTTATGATTAAAGACAGAGAGAGAATAAGATAACGGAAACGATAAAGCAGACGGACAGGTATTTAGTTAGCCCTTCATACAGACAGACAGAGATGGAGTGGAAGCAGGTGTGTTTAGTCTTGTGGAGAGATCCAGCCTAGAGGCTCGCACCATCCATCATCCACTAACATTCATCTTCCCTGCTCTTTAACGTCCCTTTAAAGCCAGCTCCATTCACACACACACATACCCAGGCAAGCACAACGAAAGGTGCATCTGTAGAAACAAAATGGTAACTTATACTATTTTATGACAAAGTGAAAGAAACTCATTTAGCCACAGTATTTTTGAAACACTGAACAATAAACTGTACTCACTTTGCCTCCAGTTTGCCATGTGTCTCGAAACTATCTTCTGACGATTTGACACCGCAGGTTGATGTCACATTGCAGGGACATTGTTCATCAATTGACATCATCAGTTTTGAGCATTGTAAGATGGCTATCCTCTCGTGTGTGTGTGTGTGTGTGTGTGTGTGTGTGTGTGTGTGTGTGTGTGTGTGTGTGTGTGTGTGTGTGTGTGTGTGTGTGTGTGTGTGTGTGTGTGTGTGTGTGTGTGTGTGTGTGACAGCTGTCATTTAGTGAGGTGTGTTGTTGTGTGTCTTTCACATGCCGGACTAGCCACCAAGTTGTCATGACCAGGCTGATAACCACAACAAAGAACAGGATATAGCCAGAGTCAAACCAACAAGTGCAAATGTAATAGAACAGAACATTAGTTATTTGAAACAACTAAGACACCGCTCCCACAGGGAAGAGAGACCAGGAGAGACTGGACTGGCCGTCGGCTCTAAAGGCCACAAGGAGACTGGCCATGTGGTCCGAGTTGCTCGATGATAAGGCCACACCTAACAGGCCCTGAGGGGAACACACACACACAACAGACACGCAACAACAGGCCCTGCTAAAGTGGGAGGGCAGTCGCAATAAGATAAGATATGATAGACCTTTATCGATCCCCGTTGGGAAGTTCAGGTTTTAAAGCGGCAAAAGGATACGAGTGAAACACAGGACAGAACAGATAAGAATCTACACAAGTATAATAAGAACAACAATTAGAGTACACATGTTAAATACAGTACCTCATATAACATGAGGTAAAACACTGATCACTGAATGTACACATACACAGGTATGAGTGAAGGTAATGTGCAGAAGCATCATGTATAAGCGTTAAGAGAATATTCATATTCTACTGTCATCTCTGAGATCAAAATACAACTTAAAATAGGCCTTGTAGAATATTTCAACTCTTTAAACAGGTCATTTTGTTTCCATGTCGTCAAAAAACAAAGCTGAATGTAATATGATCTTAAATGGCATAATTGAGCAGAAAATAAATGTACATTAGCAGTCAGTCCCTTGGAAGGGATTTTGTTGAAAAGCCAAAGTGACAGGCGTCAGTGCCGGCAGCTGCTGCAGTAATCATCTTTGATGAAGACAAATGGCCCAACATGTGACGGAGGCCAATCTGCGACTGACAAGCACGTTAGATACGTACACTTACTGGTGACAGCCCGTCATGGAGGAAGAAAGGAGGGAAAGACAGGAGCAGTGAAGGAGTGAAAAGAGCTGGAATAAAGAAAAGCACACGGCTCTTCAGGTGGTGACAGGCCATCAGAAAGAGAAGGACAGAAATGGTGGAACCGCTGGAACCTGAAAGTGTCATCAACACAAAAATGTGAGGGACAGAAAGAGGAGGGCAATGGAAACACAGAAAGGACTAGAAGATCATAGACCTGGTCTGATTTAGTGACGTGCAGGTCAAAAGGCATGTTCATTTTACATTCACTTGTACACTATGTACATGTATACTTAAACAACGGTGTTAACTGTGTGTCCATACTTTCTATATAAGCGTCTATGTATTCAGGATCAATGATCTAATAAGTATCTAACACAATATGTTATTGATCTTAATATTAAGAATGTTTTGTCCACATGTGTTTTGAGACTAATCAAGCTGGTCATTGCATAAAAGGAAAACATAAGAAACTAATAACACGGTCCCATGGTTTCATTGATCATCTTTAAAGACTAGTGTGTGGATACTCTAAGCCTTTAATCCATATTGGTTTAGCATGTCTTGCCCCATTAACCACAGATTGCATATTCTTTAAGTTATCTCTAACCATTATCTTAACCGTCCCATATGATTTGAAACGATTACCGTATTTTCCGGACTATAAGTCAAAAAATGTGTCGTTAAGAGAAAAAAAACATATATAAGTCTCTTCGGTGTATAAGTCGCATTTATCCACTGACGTCTTCATCCTCTGTGTCGCTGTTAAACACTTCCGCCCTCTCCGGTGTGGATGAAGCAGCATGTCCTGCTCCGGGCTGTCCTCAGACTCTCCATCAGAATCAGTTCCGATTAGACCTTTCTGAATCCCGACAGGATGGTGTCGGTCGTCACTGAAGCCCATGCTGTGTCCATCCATCCCATAACATCCTGGAAAGTTACGTGACGCATCCTCCCCGTTCTTATCATACATCCATGAGCCTCCCGGTCGCCGTGACTTTGATCTACTTCGGTGGTACAGCAGTTTTCAGTTGTCACGATTGGCCGTAGTTTGAGCGCAGTCAGACAAAATTCAACATATAAGTCGCAGGACCAGCCAGACAGGTAAAGAAAACGCGACTTATAGTCCGGAAAATATGGTACATGGATTCAAGACATTTGTTAACCTGTTAATACAGTGTTTTTTTGTGAATTCATTTTCTCAAATTGTAGTTGTCAACTAAATACTATGTTGACAAGCGTCAGAGCTTGTTGTATGCACCCCAAAAGAGCTTTGAAGAAGGTCTACCTGGCAAAGAGACCCTGTGTTAGACAACAATGGATTAGCTACAATCAACATTATTGATAACCTATAACCTATTACTGATTGGTAAAACTTGACATTAAATGAAACAAATGGCCTCCTAGTAGGAAACTGCCATTATGCTGTACAAAGTCTCCCCAATTAAAGTTGTAACAAGTTGTTGAGAACTTGCAAAATCACAGTCATATGCTGTGTCTTAATTTGGATACTTCACTTCACTGCCATGCACTGTGCACGTTTCGACTGGATACTGTTTTCTCAAATTGCACCCTGCTGGTGTGCCCTCACTGGAAGTGATGATCGTTGCTGTTAGCTAGCTAGCTGACGAGCAGCATTACAGACTGCTGAATGAACTCATAATTAATGATGGCTTCTTTTGCCTGTCGTGGTACGTTTACTAAATATTGGGGAAAAAACACACGTATAACTTTGATTTGTGTAGTACTGTGTTAGCCAAAGCAACCATTGTCCCTGCTGGTTCTTTAACTTGCATTTCGAAGCCAAGATGGTGGTCTTTGAGGGTGAAAAGTATGCCACTTTTTGGAATGTTGTTAGTGCACCATCCGTTTGTGTGCTTTTCTTGGAGTGATTACAATTTGCTTAAAGACTGTGTCTGTCTTTATTTTCTCTCTCCAGGAAACCAAAATCAACTGTGTCCGCCTGGCTAACAAAGGTATGAGCACCCTTCCATTGATACTCAGCTTGCTCTTATTGTACAGACAAAATCATATCACTTATATGTCTAATTGAACCTCGAATTGACCCCCGGATTAGTGTCAGAATGCTGTATTAGATAAACACACACACATATCCACAGGTAAACCCACAGACTCTAGGCCAGGCTACTCCACATCCTTACCATGTGATCCTGCATGATACCGTTGCATTGCTTTCTCTCCCTCCATCTCCTTTCTCCTAATCTGTCTCCTTCATTGCCCTCCTCTGTTGCACATTATCCCACTTTTTCATCAATCCTGCTCTCTCTTTTCTGATCTCACCCTGCATCCGTGTTGCTCATCAGTGTATAAAGTGGAACATCAGGGCCGTTACATACCGATTGACCGCCTTCATTAAACCCGATGGATGGAGGCTCAAGCGTTAGCCCCAGAACCCATTCCATCCTGTTCTGTTTTGCTTTCCCCATGTCTCCCATCTGTATTTGCTGCTCATCTCCGGCAAATACACCAATGTGTGTGCCAGGCAAAGTGCTTCCAAAGCTGTTCAGCTCGCTATTGATTTTCCTCACCTCGTCTCGTTTTTCTATTTTATTTTTTCATCTGCATCAAACATTGATTTGATTTTTCCTCATCTTCTTTCTCTGTTCTGTGTTTCTCGCTCACTTATTATTTCTCGTCTGCATCAAGCATTTTATTGCTCATCATACATCACTTCTTTATGTTTTGCTCTATCCAATCACCAGGCTGTGTTTTTCTGAGTGGAAAGTATTGCTGGTGGACGTCTACAGTGTGTAGACCCTGCTTTGTGTCCGTCTGCATGTGTGTGTGCTTGGAGAAAGACATGCTTTTAACTTTGTGGCTGTCTTTCATATGACAACATGCTAACTTCTTAAGCTCTAAATCTACTAGAAGTGTTTGATATGTGGGAGGCGCTTTGAGGCAATACAGAGGGCTTATTTTGCAAATCACTAGTATACCCAATGTATTGCTGAGATCTGCTACTTACTCACTACAGCAGCTGATAATTACCACTTTTCAAATGCAGCAGCAAAATTAGCTTGAGCACTGTTTGGTTAAAAAAACAAAATCAGTAATTTGGGAATAATTAAGGTTTTGCCAAATACACATCTTTCAGAGGCAGAGAATATTAGTTTAATTAACAGTAAGAACCACGTGCTTTTGGCCAGGTTAGAAACCTTTTAGGTTCACAGAAAAAAGGATAAGGAGATAACATTTGATATCATGTCCTGCCCTATTGCTACTTATTTAAAAAAAAAACTTTCACATTTTATTTAGATTGCACTTTCATTTTCAAGTAGCCTAAGCCATGTTAGCTTATATTACGCTATGTAAGTTTTGGGCTGCTAAGCTGATAATGATGTGCTATCATCTGTGTATACCAGTACCAAGGCTACAGTAAGGCAAGGGTAGTCTACTTTTACAGCACATTTCAACACAAGCCAATTCAAAGGGCTTTACAAAAACATAAAAATAATTAGATGTACTGTACATTCAAATGGGTGGTGTTAATTGATCCGACAACATTTCAACCACTGTTTTAAATCAGTACATACTCATTAAATTGTGGGTAACCAAAGCAACACACTTCTATTTGACGCTGCTTAGCCAAATCAAAACGCACAATAAAACAGGCCCAACCATACATGTATCAAAAGTTGAAATGTTTCCTTAATTGCTCATTATAAAAATGTGTTCACACACACAGAGATTTCCTGATTAAGAACATGACTCTAGGAACTTAACTGTTGCAACGCCATAGTTTGATTTAGCAGTAGACTTGATCATGTATGACTGATTATTTGCAATTCCTTACCTAGCTTAACCAATTGAATTCAATCATTGAGATTACTTCTAGACTCTGCATCTGAGAAATAATAGTAGAATATAAAGATGTTATATTGACCTTTTCTTTAATGGCTAATGGCTGACTACAACCCTGTCACCATTCAAGACATGTACAGCTAAATGAAGCCACATTATTGCCTCAATATATGATATTTGCTAAAGCTACTTTAACCTTTTTTGATCAGATTTCCACTGATCAGATGTTGTCCCTGGGTCATCTGAACTTTTGCAGCTGACCCCAGAAGGCCAGATTGTGTCTTTACTCCCACTTTGCCAAGCCACAAAGTTCACATTGTATTCTTTCAACCATCACCTCATTTATTCCCTCCTACCTTTATTTTTGATTAACCCGTCAAGCCAGGCTGATACACTCAACACACTCAAATGTTAACCCCCCTACACCACATCTGCCTTCACTGACTCACTCCTTGGAAAAACATTTTCACCACCAACACATTTATTAGGTAATGGGCCAGTCAAGAAGCTAGTGACGTTTATGTCCTGGCATCATATCCCACTTCACATCTTGAGTGCTAGTTGTAATTGATTCTAATGTTCTAGTGCTGTCTCTCACCACTGCAATTTCTTTCTCCTCTAAGACAGATTGTGCAGTTTGAAAAGAGCTAAACCTTGATGAAATGCATAAAGAAAAGCTATACGTCCTTTTTTCTTAGACTTTTTCTTCTTTCTTTTCTTTTTCTTTTTCTGTTGTTTGTTTTCTCTCCCTCCCTCTCTCTCTCATGCTGTCTGGCGGGGACGTGCGGCCCTTGGCCTTAGTGGTAATAGGTAGGGGACAAATAACAACGCCGTACATTCTAGTCATCCCAAGCGAAGGTGATTATTGCTTCATAGGCAGAATATGTTCTTCCCTATGTTATATTCTTCATCACAGTCCAACCATGAACACAAACAAACCCCTGTTTCATATTGGTTGTCCCCCTCCTTCCCCCCCTCCCTTTGATTCTTGAATTGTATCAGTTCTTGCCTCTTTTTTTTTGTTTCTCCTTCTCATCACCATCTTACTGCATTTGTTTGCATGTCTGCTTCGCTTCAAGTGTTGCTGGCTGTGTTTGAACCTCTTCTCTCTCTGCCTTGCATACACAGAAGCACCAACACACACAGTGTGAAACCATGCTGTGTCATGCTTAGTTATTAGCCTGAATATGACCACATTAAGCATTGTATACTTCTCATAAAAGGGAAGTACTGCAAATCAATCAACAAGAAAACATGAGACTATGATCTTAAATTGTCTTTGGATCCTTTGTATCTCTGGGAGAGACTTAAATGACTATACACAAGCCATTTACTGTAAGCATGGTTTCATTCCTGCATGTTTGATAATCCATGAGTGATTTGTAAAAACAGAAACATATGGCGGATGTGAAAACACTGGCTGATGGTGATTCCCTGTACATAGCATTAATGGTTACACCCCTTCACACACAGACACACATACCCAACATGCCTTTGAGTGATTTGCTTTTACTTCTCTGTCTTAGTTTTTCCTCACTAATATACCATAGCCTTAAACATATGGTGTTTGTCATTATAATGAATTTAAAATAGTTTAAGATACACATGCGTACACGTAACAGTGACATTTTGAAAGGCCAACAATGTTACTCTAATACCCACTTTCAGGGGGTTGATTTAAACAAACATGTGTCCTTGTTGACACACTGCACCTTCACATTATATTGCTTGATGGACATTTCAAATGACTTGTTTCATCCATTGGAGGTTTGGTGGAAGCCAAATCTCGAGTGGCACCAAAAGTA
Source organism: Harpagifer antarcticus (assembly GCA_902827135.1). Taxonomy (NCBI): domain Eukaryota; kingdom Metazoa; phylum Chordata; class Actinopteri; order Perciformes; family Harpagiferidae; genus Harpagifer; species Harpagifer antarcticus. Next base: position 3,457,683 of record CADEHL010001058.1, read on the forward strand.
ATATGGATAATTCCCCCTTAAACACTTATCTGAACTGTTTATGTGTAATTTTCACTCATTTGTGAGGGCACATATTCAACGTGTATTGTTTATATAGTGGATTGACCCCACATGCTGGGTGTTGCCCTTAACAGAACTCATTCATACAACGAAAAATACACTGAACCAAAATCAACTATTTTCTTTCGTTATGTGTTTTAGAAAGGATTGGCCTGACATCTTACAGAAAATATACGCTTCATGTTTATTCCTCTCAATATTCATCAGGATGATATTTAAACATTTGACCTTCATCGCCATACTGTACTGTAAGGCATTTTAATACATACATGGGTCACATTCTAAAATAAGATATCAAACCTTTGACAGATGTGACACCAACATTGGAATTCACCAATTCCTGAAGAAAACCAATGAAATACATTTTAAGACCACAAGACCTTATGAAAATAAAACGAGTGGACAATCTTAGCCTCCACATGTTAGTAAAACAGAGAAGCAACTGGATTGTATTGTGCAATGCAGATGCAGGATGTGTCAGCAGAATATGAATGTCATTCAATACAACAATGTTGACTTAAACACTATGAACACAACAAGGAATCAGTCAACAGCAAGAGTACTCGTAAACTGCTGTCACAGTTCTTTGTCAATAATATGAGATGACTTCACATGAATACAATAACACGTATTGTCCTGAGGGAAATTGAGGTTGAAGGCCCAGCACAAAGAATTATGCACAACTCCAGACAATAGTGAAACCCTATATTGAATAATTATAGATTGTATTTATATGAACCACGGTCGCTTACCTCAAGATGCAGCGAAACAATCTACAGTATGGCCGCAATACAATGGCATTGAAATGCTAAGAACCGTACAGATACTTTTTATAACAATGATTTCACAAATTAAGACATATTATACTAGATATATATATATATATGTATTAGGGGTGTAACGGTATCCGTATTCGTCCCATACCGTCACGGTTCGGGCGTCACGGTTCGGCACATGCAGTCACACGGCGAATACACCTTTTTTTACGAGTGGGACAAAAGTCTGTCACTCAGGGCAGTATTACACTATATATAATCCAGGGGGGCGCCTAAAAGCCAGCCGCCCGTAAATAACAAATGAAGAACAAGAACAAAACACAACAAAACGAACACAATACATGAAGAAGAAAAGTTAGCTATGGCGAGTTCACACAACACACAGGAGCTAGAAGACCCACCTGCTTCTTTTAAATCAGGTGTGTGGGAACATTTCGGGTTCCCTGTGGACTACAACAATGATGGGGTGCGAGTTGTGGATCGGACGAGGACGGTGTGTTGCGTTGTTCGACAGCGGTGCGGTATGCTAGTGGTAACACGTCAAACATGCTCCATCACATCCGAGTCAGTCTCAGTCCCCAGCGAGAGGGTTTTCTCGACGGCAGGTGACATAGTTACCATAGTTACCATAGTTACCATAGTTACCGCCAACAGATCTGCCCTCACTACTGACAACGGAGACTAACTCATCTTTTTGAAGAACAACTTGAACATAGAGTAAAGCTTGAGTACCTTTATTTAGGCATAATGGCCTCACACACTCACACGTTAATTACACATGTTAGACATTGCTCCTAAAGGTACAGATTTTATTTTTGTTTTATATTATTGTATTTATTTTATATTTTGACATCAGGAGATGTTATACAGTTCTGTATTGCCTTTTATTGATTGTGATTGAAACACTTTCTTATTATTTATTTTAATATTTTCAAGACATTCTTTTTAGTTGTACAGCTTATTGAACCTTTTAGTTTGACATCAGCCATTATAATATGGCCATCTGAGTGTGTGTGTTACTGTTTGTGGTTTGTTTTTAACTGTGGAATACAGTTAATGATTCCAAATGTTAGAGTTCCTTATTTTCATACCAAAACTTGCACGACTGTTAGAAATAAATAACAGCAAAAAAAATTATGCATTTGTGACTTTTCTTTGCTTTTCCGTGTTGTACCGAACCCGTACCGAACCGTGACCCCCAAACCGAGGTACGAACCGAACCGTGACTTCTGTGAACCGTTACACCCCTAATATGTATATATAATAGTCCTGGATAGAACTTACTCTGTAAGTAACATACACCACTTGTCTTGTTCACCTTGTCCATTCTCACTCAGCACTTTAGACCTAAGCCATTGAGAGTAGCTACTGTAACTCACTCTTTAACACACTCAATATAGACTAAAGCCATTACAGGTTAAATGAATTGGTTCTACTTTAACACTCTGAGATTGAGACACTTTCAGTTCAATCAGTATTATCAGTCAATTAGAAAGTGGAATGTGTTGGAGCTTGTTCCCCCTCAGCAGCCTGTAAGCTCTCCAAAAGTGTTAAATGGGCGATAAACAGTACACATACGAAAGATAGTTGTGTAAATACATTATATTTTGACTCAATACAACCCTTAACATTTTTGACCAGAACAGATTGATTTGAATGTGAAACCAACGCAGCCCAGCTTTTATACCACTCTTCTTCTGTGCGGTGCTAGTCCCACTTTCTTCATCTGCTCTGCTTCAGTCCTTCAGAAACGTACATTGCAAAATACAATAAAAACGTATCACAAGTAGGCACATAGGTACATTGTCCCGTCTCCATTCAATAATTGTATACAGTAAAAGCCAAAAATCAGCCGTCAGTTTGTACAGCAATGCCTTAAAACATACTTATATTCTGTACCATGTTGATATGACTTCAGAATAGTATCCTGAACAAAAACAATTGCAGATGTTCTGATTGAACATTCACTCAATTCTGTATTTTTCCATAATAGCATGGCAGTAATACAATCTTGCTAAAGTCAGAAAGCTATCACGATTGGCTGAGAACATAGCAATTAAAATAATAATATAGTTGACTGTTTCTCAAATATCAATGATAATATTGGCATCCATGTCCTTTAAAATAGAATGTAACCATGTATGAGCTATACTAAGACAGACATGAGTAATGTGATTGAAGCACTGATATTTCTTAGCCAGAGCATTTCTTTAGTTGTATGTTTCTACAGGCTGAAGGTGAATATACATATATATCATCATATGTAATCCATATGATGCCTTTTTTCACATTGTGGCAAAAGTGCAGCAGAAAGCATGCATTAATAAGTGAGACTTCTCCATCTGCAGTGTTGGTATGCGCTGCTCGTGTTCGGGAGCATCAAACCCATCCCTTGTCATCCATACACTTGTATTATATGTCAACTGCAATTCCCATAACCATTAGTCCTGAGGTGGATTATAATTGGTGTACAGAGTTGTGTTGTAACTGACTCTGGCGCTGTGCAATGCTGATGCAACATGTGGATTCCTATCTGTGTGTGTGTGTGTGTGTGTGGGTGTGTGTGTGTGTGTATTTGTGTGATGGGAGTGTGCGTGACTGAACTGCAAAATTGAAACGTTGAAGGAAAGAGATCTGAATGATCTTCTACCTCACACACAAACACACAAACACACAAACTGAATTTGCAACAGATTGAGTCAGACTGTAAAAGTGAAACAATCTACTCGTGGGTGTATATATGTCTTTAATGTGACAGAGCACAATACTAGAGGTGGAAATAACATTATTGTTTTAAGGAAAAGTAGCAATACTAATTTGTAAAAACACTGTCACAAGATAAGTGCTGCAGCACCCTCTGTCTGAAACCAGAGCCCAGTCTGCTCTGATTGGTTGGCTGGCCGGCTCTGTTGTGATGGATCAACCAAACAAAGGGGTATCTTCCCTAATCACGTACAATGTGTGGAGCGCTAGCCAATAGATACGCAAGTGTTACATAGTGATGTCACTATGTACGGAAGTAAACAAAGGAGTTCAATGGAGGTGATTCAGGCAGGCATGCACAAAAACCTATATAACACACTACAGGAACGGGAGAACCCCAAATGCATAATAGTGCCTCTATTAATAAAAGTACAAAAGTATTGGCATCAAAATATAGTTAAAATGTACTCGCCATGTGTAGTACACCTTTCCAGAATCATAACTATCATGCATTATTGTGTTGACCACAAGGTGTAAAGGTAGAGCTAATTGGTATACCGCTGCTGGATATTCTAATGTCTTTGTATATGACCATGTTGTTTTTGTTAGTTTACATTTTATAAAAGCTAATATTCTGACTCTATAAAGACTAAACTAAAGCTCTCAAATAAATGTAATAGAATAACCAATACAACACTGGCTTCCAAAATGTAGTGGAGTAGATGTATACAAAAGTGTAACACAACAATACTCAGATAAAGTATACTTGAGTAAATATACTAGCAATTCAGCTCAGGTTATACCTGGAGCCTTCTGGGATTGACTGCAAGAGAAAACATCCCAAATACCTCATTCACACCAACGCAACTCCGGTTCAAGCTCCGTGCTAGAGCTGTTCAGGTTCAGAACCAGTTCTTCGGTTTAGCTCCGGCTCTTTTCACACCGCCCAGAGTCCGACTGGTGCTGCGTCATCGTTTGCGTCATGACGTAACCGTTTGCGTGCCTGCTTCATAAAGCCAAACCGCACAGAAACCCCTCACAGCTGACACCGACAGCAACAACAATGGCCGATTGTGCTCCAGCTTCCTCTGTACCTCTTCGTTAGACCAGATTCCCAGCAGGTAGCTGGTCTCTCCAGGGGACCACTGCTGCTTGTTAAGTTTCTCCATCGTTGTGTACAAACTGGATACAACGCCGGCTTTTTGTTGTTGTTCAGGAGTTGATCCCGCCCCTGCCCCCGCCTCGACGTAAGCGTGACGTATGTGGTGCTTTTGCTCTGGCCGGACCATTTTTTGGTGCTTGAAACGAACCGGATTCCGGAGCTAAGAGGCTGCTCCGCTGCGGTGTGAAGAGGAAAACCCGGTGCTTTTCAAGCTCCAGCTCTGAACCGGCCCTGAAACACCGTTGGTGTGAATGAGGTAAGAGAGGAAAACAAATAAAACCCCAGAGAGCAGACTCGAGAACCAAGAAAGACAGAGTGGCAGAAATGGACTTTAAGAAAGAAAAAGTGTATATCCAGGATTGTCCTGCGTTTGGTCTGCTTTACGCTGCATTGTGCATTCAGACAGGTGTACCCTCCTCGCTCTCGGTGACAGACGGGAGGCACATTGTTGTCTTATGCTAAGTTAGCCCTTCCAACTCTGCCATGAATTCTCCATCTGCTCCACAGCACATCGACAACATGTTCAATTGCCCCTGCGTACATCTTAGAGGCCAGGTTGTAAAGTACTCAGAGGCATCTGGATGGAGAGGAAGAAAGAGGGATGAAGGGATGGAAAGACATAAGTAAACAGAAAGGGTGTGTATGGTTGCTAGGTAGGTAGGTGGTTGTATGAAAGCTTCAATTACATGTAGGTCTACATTTTGAAACTAAAGCTGATACACTTTCAGTTATTATGGTAAACTACATATTTTCGAAGAGGATGCTTAGCAGTTTGCAGCTTTAGAGGAACTCTAGCCTTTAACTTGCAAGTTTGAAACAACTTGTTAAACTCATAAAAGCGAGGAGCAGCTGTTATCTTCTTGCATTTATGAAAACATATGGTTGTGCATCAGTTTTAGTACTTTAGTTTTACATTCTCTTTTTGCATAGTCATGTCCAATATATTGTGCCTGGTATCTTTGAAATAAGCGATGAGTGAGGATGAGTTGTTTTCAGTATAAATCTGCTCTTCTGATAACACCTTCATCATTCATGTTCTATCTGAAGTAAGTTAGAGTTGAGATATGTATCACCCATTTGTTGTTCCAGGTTGTTTTTAATAATCTCAAGGCCTTACTTTCCTACCGTCTTTGTGCTTTTGTAGCAGCCGCTGTTTCCTATAACATGCAATTGACTTTGGCCTTTGGCTTTGTTACCTTGTCAGAAACAAATTCCCTTCAACGCTAAGTTGAAGATGTTAGAACACAACATGTTTGTGTATCCATGAACTGATTTCATAAAATATCTTTTCATGTTGGTATTGTTTTTAGAAAATGGGTTCAGCAGGAATGGAGAGAATGGATCATTAATAAAGCATAAAACAAACACAAAACCTTTAACCTGTTTTTTTTCACGAAACTGTGTCTCAGGGCTTCTTAACATGTAACAACCTATTAATGTGTCATACCCACTTAACGGGAAGAAACTCAGCTAACAGACGATACGAACCATTTTTACCGAAACAAAACACAAGTCTCACAAGAAGCGTCTAAATGAGCCCTGAGCGAAAAAATGCTAACGCACTTAGCACAGAACTCACGGTAGAAATACTTTATTACTTCTCGGATCTGCACAAACAAGCTGAGATTCCACAGATTAGGGGTATACGTATCATCACTGAGCGATGGAAACTTGCGGCAGGGGAAGCGAACCCAGACATCACACAACGTAGCTTTACGGAGCAAAAACAGGACATTGTCTTACCTTAGCTGTTGTTCTGATCCAAAGTCGTGTTCAATGGCATTAAAACGATAAAAACGCTGCTGAAGGTTAATCCATAGGTTAATCCAATGTGTCTGTGTCACTTTGAAATGATTACTGATAATCCATCATTCCATTTTTGTCAAAAACTGAGATTTCATATTAGCTGTTATTAGCACTATTAGAGCTACAACCCAGCTTCCGGTTGTTTTACTGTGTTCAATCTGAATTTACTTTAAAATAAAACAATTATATTATTGATATATTGATTCTGACGTTTCTACATCCAACTCACAGGTTTATCATTGCTTTGAGAAAAAAGATTATTAATGTACCTCTTTTTAGAAGTGAATATATAGTCATGTGTTCTGGGAATGTCATTTTCGAGCCTGAGGCCTGAAAAACAGGCTCAGGGGTGAACAGGTTAAATAACCATTTTATTCCTGTGGCATTCCTGCAGTGTGTTGTATAGATGTTCTGTGCATGTAAATGGTCTGCAAAGGCTAACATCCCAATGTTCACTGGTCACTCCAGAGGGAGTTTCTAACCCCACCACCCCCCCAGCTGTTTCACCTGGACTCCTTTTTTTTACCTCCTTGACATAGTGACATCATTTCTTTTGGCTAGTGCTCTGATAAATTGTATCTTACGTGTGCTGCATATTTTTCACAATCACAAACTCCCCCCTGGACACACACACACACACACACACACACACACACACACACACACACACACACACACACACACACACACACACACACACACACACAGAGGGGCAAAAAAGTATTTAGTCAGCCACCAATTGTGCAAGTTCTCCCACTTAAAAATATGAGAGAGGCCTGTAATTTTCATCCTAGGTACACTTCAACTATGAGAGACAGAATGGGGGGAACGAATCCAGGAAATCACATTGTAGGATTTGTAATGAATTCATTGGTAAATTCCTCGGTAAAATAAGTATTTGGTCACCTACAAACAAACAAGATTTCTGGCTCTCACAGACATGTAAATTCTTCTTTAAGAGCCTCCTCTGTCCTCCACTTGTTAACTGTATTAATGGCACCTGTTTGAACTCGTTATCAGTATAAAAGACACCTGTCCACAACCTCAAACAGTCACACTCCAAACTCCACTATGGCCAAGACCAAAGAGCTGTCAAAGGACAACAGAAACAAAATTGTAGACCTGCACCAGGCTGGGAAGACTGACTCTGCAATAGGTAAGCAGCTTGGTGTGAAGAAATCAACTGTGGGAGCAATTATTAGAAAATGGAAGACATACAAGACCACTGATAATCTCCCTCGATCTGGGGCTCCACGCAAGATCTCACCCCGTGGGGTCAAAATGATCACAAGAACGGTGAGCAAAACTCCCAGAACCACACGGGGGGACCTAGTCAATGACCTGCAGAGAGCTGGGACCAAAGTAACAAAGGCTACCATCAGTAACACACTACGCCGCCAGGGACTCAAATCCTGCAGTGCCAGACGTGTCCCCCTGCTTAAGTCAGTACATGTCCAGGCCCGTCTGAAGTTTGCTAGAGAGCATTTAGATGATCCAGAAGAGGATTGGGAGAATGTCATATCGTCAGATGAAACCAAAATAGAACTTTTTGGTAAAAACTCAACTAGACGTGTTTGGAGGAGAAAGAATGCTGAGTTGCATCCAAAGAACACCATACCTACTGTGAAACATGGGGGTGGAAACATCATCATGCTTTGGGGCTGTTTTTCTGCAAAGGGACCAGGACGACTGATCCGTGTAAAGGAAAGAATGAATGGGGCCATGTATCGTGAGATTTTGAGTGACAACCTCCTTCCATCAGCAAGGGCATTGAAGATGAAACGTGGCTGGGTCTTTCAGCATGACAATGATCCCAAACACACCGCCCGGGCAACGAAGGAGTGGCTTCGTAAGAAGCATTTCAAGGTCCTGGAGTGGCCTAGCCAGTCTCCAGATCTCAACCCCATAGAAAATCTTGGAGGGAGTTGAAAGTCTGTTGCCCAGCGACAGCCCCAAAACATCACTGCTTTAGAGGAGATCTGCATGGAGGAATGGGCCAAAATACCAGCAACAGTGTGTGAAAACCTTGTGAAGACTTACAGAAAACGTTTGACCTCTGTCATTGCCAACAAAGGGTATATAACAGAGTATTGAGATTAACTTTTGTTATTGACCAAATACTTATTTTCCACCATAATTTGCAAATAAATTGTGATTTTCTGGATATTTTTGTCATAGTTGAGGTATACCTAAGATAAAAATTACAGGCCTCTCATCTTTTTAAGTGGGAGAACTTGCACAATTGGTGGCTGACTAAATACTTTTTTGCCCCACTGTACATACACACACACACACACACACACACACACACACACACTACAACAATATCTGCTGGGACCAGATGTAGCATTTAAGTGGTTTTAGTCCTTAAAAGCTTTTAAGTACTTAGTAAATCATGTCCTGCTGACTGGTGTGTGTGTGTGTGTGTGTGTGTGTGTGTGTGTGTGTGTGTGTGTGTGTGTGTGTGTGTGTGTGTGTGTGTGTGTGTGTGTGTGTGTGTGTGTGTGTGTGTGTGTGTGTGTGTGTGTGTGTGTGTGTGTGTGTGTGTGAAAAGGGAAACATAAAGTTGGGGTCAAAAATAAGCATTGTCCATGTTTCACTAAATGATGGAGTCACATGCACATTGCACACACATTCACAAAGCTAAAGAGTGATGCATTCATAAAGGCCCCCATATACACAAACATGTATACACGTGTGCATTAAAACACACACACATGTTCACAAATATTCAAAATGAAAGGCACATTAAGGCACAACTATGCACACACAAAATGCGTGCACAGAGACATACACACAGAGTGCTGCAGCCGCATAGTTCAGATTAGTAATCCTGTTAAACACACTCAGACATGCTAACACTAATCCACAGAGGATGCACTCTGCAGCTGCTGACAAACAATACCCAGCAACTAAACCTTCACATCAACCTGGATATAAGACACACACACACACAAACATGCACACAAACACACACACACACACACACACACACACACACACACACACACACACACACAGACAAACTGACACACAGGACTTACCTTTGTAACACGTGCAATTTCAAGATGCCTTCTGATGGTTGACTTATACGTTCCCACACAGACAAACACACACACATTCACATACACACACATATACACCAACAAATACTGTCTTGGATATACATATTAGACTTTTATTTGAATAAATAACACAAATATATAAATTAAGAATTGTGCTTACACGCAAACAAGCTCCACCTACTCTCTAACAGTGAGATTTGTACCTAACACACACACACACACACACACACACACACACACACACACACACACACACACACACACACATAATAGCAGTATTTAATATGCCATTGGGGTCTGCTGCAGTGCGTTGGTAGCTAGCAGAATCAATCTTCTCTCCCTTTGGATGAGATTATGTTTTTAATATCTCTGGTTTTACCCATAATACCTCCCTGGTAATTCTATCATGTGTTCCAAGTAAAATAAACCTGCAGAGAAATGTATAAATAAAAAGCATATTACCCAAGTGCCCAAATACCTACCCACACAGCTTGTGTTCGTTCAGGAACACAAGACATGTTGGGAATAAATGCACTTACTCTTTCTATGCTGTACTGAAGGCAGCTCTTTGTTAGGCATAACAAAGTAAGAGCACATTATTATACTCCAACACAACATTGCATTTTCTCTCAAAGTTTTAATATTTATGCAAAATCCTTCCTGCTCACAAAATAACCCTCTTAAAGTAACTGTTTTCAAATAGAAAATACAATACTTACTCCTTAGGAAGGCTTATTTGTGCAGGAGTGATGTAAAATATATAGAATTATGAAAAATCTATGATGCTATCCTTGCAACTATCCTTGCAACTGAACATGTTTAGAAGGTAAGCATGTATTGTGTAGCATTGCAGTAGTACGTGCCACTTTATTGAAGAGCTAGTGTGTTTATATTCCCTGTAGCCACCAGTAACTGCATTTGTGTTCATGCCTGCAGTTTTCCCCTGGTAGGACAGCCTATTATTGCGAGGCCAAGTGGTTGTGAATGCTGCTGTCTACAGAGACAGTCAGAGCAGTTTTACCTCTCCGATCGATATTTCATGTTCTTCTCCTGGGATGATTTTCCAGGAAAAATGAAGAATTGAAGACACTCTTCTTTCCATTCCCTTCCTACCTTACGCGTATCTTTATTAAGCTCTTTTACACTACACATACAGATTACCAATGTTGTGTTATACCAGAATGCAGGTTTATTGTGCTTAAAAACAAACTATACACATTTGTATTTTTGTAGTACTACCAAAACACACGAGAAGCACATTTCAGTTATTTTTCCAAAAACTCATTCATAATTTACTCTATGTTGGAGATGTACTACAATTTCTTTCAATTCAGGCAATATATTGCATTTTAAAACCATATTATTCTCCGTCATCTTAATGTTTCTGGCTACATAAATAGATTCCCTTGGTGACATTGCCAATGATATGGTTATAAGAGCAAGTGTTGGCAAAGACCTTTTCATCTTGTGACACATACAGAGTATGATCTCAGGTAATTATGAGGACTTTTTGATCATTAGATAAATACAAAAATGACTGAATACATATCTATGATAAGTTCCAATGTTTGATGTTTTCAGTCTTATCAACATTTCACATCATAGAACGCTGTTGCTGTCAGCTAATGTCAACTACTGACACTTAATAAAACAATTAAAACAAGCTCTTTCATTAGACATAATATATATATAATGTAATTTGAACGGGTCCAACCCGTCCCCTCCTCCCCCACCACGTCCCCAGAACTACACATGCTGGCTATTGTGTGTTTCGCAACATGTTCTATGGCACGTCTCTACTGGGAATTGTAGTTTTTAAAAGACGTTTTCGTATTTCCCATAATAAGAAGTTGCCAGTATTAAACTGTGTACACACCTGGAGGTTTAGGGGATAGGAAACACTCACATTTAAAACATATAATTAATAAATCGGTGAAAATTGCTTGTGCCCATAATGGGCAGCATTAATATATACCCACATGCCAGCTAAGGTCTTATGTCTATGACCCCTCCTGTTGTTAATTGATAAGCCTGAAACATGCACTAGTCAAGGTTCAAAGGCACATTTTGCAAATATGGCAGTAGCCATCGATCATCTTAAGATAAGATATACTTTATTGATCCCAAGTTGGAAACATTTGCGTTACTTCAGCATGTGTAACAGTTGTAAATATGCAGTGGTGTTTATTTGTAAATCATTTAGTATAATCACACAAATTCTGTGTTTTATATTCAATAATTATGTGTTCTTTATTTATTGAATATTCAATACCTGACAAGTTCAGAGATGAAAAACTTGGGTCGCAGGTTCCTCAACAGTGCATTACAAGACATCTATCAATATGTGTGTGTACCTCCACCATTAAACTGTCGTATTCTGCACATTTCTTATACTATCTACATACATCTTATGAGAGTATAATACATATGTATAATATCAGTTCAAATAAGTGCTTCAATATGCAGTAGTTAACATTGCAGGAAAGCAATATATTAGTACTTTATCATGCTTAATATTTATACCCCCAAAGCTTTTTTCTTATTCAAAAGAAGACCTTTACCTAAAGTATTCTTTAATGTTTAAATTATGCCTTATTAGTTTGTCTGTCTGTATCTCCTATTATCTAATAATAAAAATAATACAATTCAATAACGTGCTTTAACCACAAGGTGTCCCTGTGCACTTTTATGGTGTAAATATAACCTATATACCGATTGGATCAAATATAAAAGTCAGTCGAATTAGTGTTGATACTGCAGGAGACGTATATTGTGAAGAGAAATTGAAGATGTTGTGTAATTGCTGATATATTTATGATCCACGTCACGTATTCAGTTGCGGTGGCAGTTCTTCCTGTTTGTTTAGAAGTCTTCTCATCAGGGCTCTATAAATAAAGAACTACTGCAGATATGTAATATGTAATGCAGCCGAACCGTGTATTACAATGCTGTTATGTGATGACCTCCTAAGAGAAAAGCATGCACACTCGGACTAAAGTATTATTTTTAGGGCTGTCAAGGTAACGTGTTTATTAACGCGTTAACGCATGTGTATTTTTTGTCCTCGGCCGCCCCGTAGTTTCAGAGCGCATCGAGTTTAAAATACCATCTACAAGCTGATGCTGACAGCCCTGCTCCTGCCGCCCGCTTGCAGCAGACCACACTTCCACGCTCACCGGCAGGCACCGACTGGCTATCGGGAGGACCGGGAGGGTGTGTGTATGTGTGGCCCGAGCGAGCGAGAGAGAGACCTTACGTGAATTGTTGTTGTTAGCATCTGGTGCTAGCTAGCTGCGCTAACGGATATAAGGAGCTGTTTCAATAAAAACAGAGGAGCGACATTTCGCGAACAACTGCGCCGAGCACTTGACTTTATGCAGGAAGCCAGACAGCGGGACATTGTACGAACAGTCAACACACTCAGCACGGATAGTGCGCAACATGATTGCAGCGTCCAGGCAGCTCCCGTTCGAGCATATGCCTTGAGTTGCACATAGCTCAGTGTCTCTCTCTACACACACACACACACACACACTTTGTATTGTATTATTGTATGAGAGAGGTTCCAGGTTGCATTGAGGCGAATATTTGTAATGTTCAGAGGTTGTTGTGTTTAATATTCATGAGAATATTTGCCATTGTTCAAATGATAATAAACAAACATTTGCATAAAGCATATTTGTCCACTCATATGTTGATAAGAGCATTAAAAACTTGAAAAATATCCCTCTATGGTACATTTAGAACAGATGAAAAATGTGCGATTAATCGCGATTAACTATTTTAATCGACTGACAGCCCTAATTATTATTTTTTTTTTTTTAAATTTGGATTTCACATCACATAAACACCATATCCCAATGTGCATTGTGGCTAAACATCCAATCACAGAGCTTGAGGACTAATCACGGGGTTTGAGAAAAGCGGAGAGAATACTTACTTCCGGGTGTAAAATTCTCTTAAGCAACTACTATGAGCTGCTCCGACCCTCGGTCCTGATGGACTCCAAAAGTCAGACATTATACAATCAAACAAATAAATAAACACAAGAATAATTGCGTCTTATTGTTGAGTAAATAACAGTGTGTGGTTTAGAAAAGAATACAAAATTAGAAGGAAAAAACTATGAAACAATACAGATTTCAGTATTCTGAGCCCCTACTCTCCCCAGAACTGATGGAAACAAAAGTCCTTTATTATTCAATTAAAATAAAGAAGTAAAAACAATAAGTGTGGCTTGATATTGAGTAAGAAAAAGGTTGATAAACGCTGTGAGAATGGATCTGTGGAGAGCATTTCGCCGCGATCCCAACTCGTCTATTACCAAACTTTCAGGGAGCTCTATGCAAGTCAATGAGACTCCCTGATAGTTGAAACTCGACGCTAAAGGGCCCCCCCTTGCGTTGGAAAGTGATGACAGGGACCCTGACATAACGTCAACATAGGCCGAGTTGGGAGTGAGAATGTGTTGCCCAGCTGCTTCGACTGAAGCCTTCCGAGTAAATCGCAAGAACGCCGACACCTCCTCATCTCCACCGCTCCCATGTTTTCTTTTGTGTTGCCATAATGTAGTCTTTCTGCGTTTTTGCGCTGGGCTAATGCTAATGCTAATAATGCTAATGCAAGGATAATAAAATGGCGGCTTCACAAAACTTATTTGGAGTTTTACGGTTCGTGGTTTGCAATCCGCCCAGCCAATCAGAAATAGGAACCTTTTTCTCCCACGAAAGTGTGAACCCAACATTTCGGAACTATATCGGAACTAAAGTGGGAAAAGTACTGCGGTTGTGAAAGCGCCTCGTGTAATCAAAGGTATCGTTCGAAAGCTCCGTCTCTCCTGCACAATCTCATCTGATCCAAATATGGTCATTTCCTTTGTATCAGCAACCAATTGTGAAAGTACAAAGGGGTCTTAAACCAAAAAACTAAATCTCAATGGCTGGTGTCCATTTCTGACAACATAATTCGTTCAGATGCATCACGTGGTGTGCTAAAACACTTCCTGGTTTAGCTTTCGCCGGAAATTTAAATCTCAAAATGGCAAAAGAACAGCGAAAGAAACGTTCACAGAGAAGACGATAACAATTGTCACTTGCACGAAGCAAGGTTATACAAAAAACGAATTATCCCTAACACGAAATACCTTCACGGAGTGCGTCGATGCACAAGCTGTCATCCAAAGAACAGGAGGGTTTAGCTAGCGCCTCACTGCAATCTTTAAAGGTCCTTTTCTCAAAATGAGTTTTTTCTCATATTCTGAGTGAGAAATGTCCACTTCAGTAGCACTGACATACATACAACCTTCCAGTTATATTCCTATCAATATTCTCAAGGTTTTTTACAAAAGGGTTTGTTTATATATCATTCATGGCCTGAATTATATAACATAACAGTATACACATGGCGAAATTTGATATTTTAGAGCTGTTGACAGTATTTTCTGATTTATGGAGTGATAAAAAGAGATATCCAAAATCCCTTCTGTAAAATCTTTTTTCTAATATGACTACAAAATGAGATAAGAATTTTGAAACTGACTTTATCCAAAGTATGACACGATAAAGCAACATCCGGTTATTCATTAACCTTTGAGACTAAATAAAGACATTCACATGGCCAAACATATTATAAAGGTATAAGCCTCGTACATTCTATCTTTTTTGAGTCCTGATATGTGCCAAGAAAATAATCCCCCTGCCACCTGTATCAGTAACAAGACAGCAATATGGATCTATAAATTGTACACACTTAAGAGCCAGCTGTTAGCTGACAGCGACTATACAACAATAAACGAGGCCACGATGTCCTCCATATTGTGTTTGTGCCAGTTGTCGATCAATCCTATTTTGCTGCGACCATTTGCTTCGTCTCAACTTGTACCCCCTTGTACTGGACGCAGGCGCATTAGATCACTCCCCCTCTGCACCGGTCAGAACCTTGTCACTGTTTGTCTGATTTGCTGAGGGGTTCCTGAGCCGGCCAATCACAGTGTTAAATGGAGCTGAACCCGTCACCAGATGGGGTTCTCCACTGCTACATCATGAACTGTTGAACCCAATCAGCATGTGGGCCGGTGAAGTGTGAACAAACGGGGTCACACTGTAAGGTGTCAGGTGATACATATTGTGGATCACTCAGGGGGGAAATTGAGGTTTAATACACCTGTGGGTGATTATCAGGGCATAGACTGCAGGGAAATGTATGAACTGGTCTCTCGCATGATCGCTCTCATGTTACAGTAATGTGCTTGACAGATACAGGCGACCTGAAGTTTGCACTGCTATACACCTCGGCTGATTACAGGGGCTTTCAGAACGTGGGTAATAGGTTATATTCTGATAGCTGTAATGGAGGCACTTATATCATGGCTGATTGACTAAAAACAGGCCACTTCAATATCTTTGTAAATATGTATTAAATTAGATGTACATCAAAAATACTATATTGATACAGCAGCTAAAACTAAATAAATTAACATGTTTAAACTAGGGCTGTCAAGTTAACGCGTTAATAACGCGTTAACGCAAAAAATAAATTAACGCCACTAATTATTTTAACTAATTATTTTTTATTTTTTCCTCGGCCGCCCCGTAGTTTCAGAGCGCATCGAGTTTAAAATACATTCTACAAGCTGATGCTGACAGCCCCGCTCCTGCTGCCTGCTTGCTGCAGACCACACTTCCACGCTCACCGGCAGGCACCGGCTGGCTACTGGGAGGGTGTGTGTATGTGTGGCCCGAGCGAGCGAGAGAGAGACCTTACGTGCATTGTTGTTGTTAGCATCTGGTGCTAGCTAGCTGCGCTAACGGATATAAGGAGCTGTTTCAATGAAAACAGAGGAGCGACATTTTGCTACAACTGCGCCGAGCACTTGACTTTATGCAGGAAGCCAGACAGCGGGACATTGTACGATAAGTCAGCACACTCAGCACGGATAGTGCGCAACATGATTGCAGCGTCCAGGCAGCTCCCGTCCGAGCATATGCCTTGAGTTGCACATAGCTCCAACGCACACACACGCGCACACGCGCGTGCACGCACACACACACACACACCATTTGTATTGTATTATTGAATGAGAGAGGTTCCAGGTTGAATTGAGGCGAATATTTGTAATGTTCAGAGGTTGTTGTGTTTAATATTCATGATAATATTTGTCATTGTTCAAATGATAATAAACATTAGCATAAAGCATATTTGTCCACTCATATGTTGATAAGAGTATTACAAACTTTAAAAATATTCCTCTAAGGTACATTTAGAACAGATAAAAAATGTGCGATTAATTTGCGATTAATCGCGATTAACTATTTTAATCGACTGACAGCCCTAGTTTAAACACAAGAACAAAAAATGCAAAATCGCATTGAATGATGCCCGATACAGACAGACGACCGCTTTGCTTTTTCAACACCAACAGCTGCTCTAAGCTTATTTTTGCTTGACCTTCGTTTTTTTTTCTTCTTTGGCTTGGAGTGGCATTTGCTTCTGAAACAAGTAGAGTCAAGGTCAGTATCAGGTTCTGAACACTTGGTAGGAATACAGTGGTAATAGAAAGACTGACCTTACATCTACAATGTCTTTCAATCAAGCTAGAAACTATGCTACCTTCAATGCAATGCATTCAATTCCTTTTTGTAGCCTAACACATTTCTGCAACAACAAAAGAGTATATACTCAGCTTTGAGATATCGCTGCTCCTCCTAAACACTTAACCAAGAGTCGTATTTTTCTCTTCCAAAGTAGAAATAAAACATTCAGGAACAATTGAATATACCTGCAGGATATGCACTTTGTTGGGGTTTCAAAAAGTACAGCACTTAATTCTAATCTTCACTATTAAAATGTCTATTTGATGTCTAATTTCCATTGAAAAGAGTGTGTTTTCTCTCTAAAGCGTAGGAAGGAGTGAGTGACATACTGTATATATTGTATTATTTATTTCAGAGATAATAGCAGCTTCCAGACGGGAGACGCTGTCCGTGATAGGGTTGCAAAGACCCTGAATATGTTCAGATTTTTTGAAAGGAACATCTCGTGAAAACAGCCTTTGAGGACTGCGGCAACTTTTACTGAGCGTGCCAAGGTTAGCTGTTGAAGCCGTTAGCTCAGTGGATTCAACTGCCAACCTTGTGTTGTTATTGCAGAGGGGGCAAAGAGAGAGATAGGGGATTAAACAGAACTCCCACGCAGCCGTATTACTCTATTAATCAGCTGTCTTTGTATATCAAGGTTTAACAAGAGGTTGCCTGGTGCATGTCTGAGAGAGAACAGGTGCATTTATTTGAAGGGTCTTGAGCTTGAGGGTTTCTCTTCTTATTCTTTCTCATTTTCTCTGGCATGTCAGGTGTGTTCCTGTTTTATTTGATCAGTCTTCAGTGTACACGATTCACTCTGTCCTTCTTTTTCACTCCTACTCAACCCCTTTTCTTTCGTTCCAAACCTTTCTGGGTTCATTATTTATATGTTGCCTCTGCCTCCTTTTGGGGCCCGTTTCTATTTTCTTACTTTACTCAAATGTTGACTGTATCTTGGTGCTCACCTCCCTCCCTAATACTTTACGTTTGTATCTTGGGTTCATAAAAGTCGCTATGACTCATCGTCCCAAAAAGGGCAGCAGTTTTGTAAATAGTCAGATTGTTCTTTCTTTCTTCTGAAGAGCAACACATCTTGTAGAAGTCTTAACTATGACTAGGGTTGCTATATGATGCAACCTTTGAAGACACAAGTGGCCTTTAAACAAGGGGTGTAGTAGGGAGTTGTTTGTGTTTGACTGCAGGGTGTTTGTGAATGAAACAGCAGCACCTGGACAGCTTATGTGTACATCTCTTACAAGTCGCTCTGAAAACGTTCAATATTTAGGTGTTCTTCTGTTGGTTAACTTAGATGTTCCTGAAGTATTCGTTTCCATGCATTCTCATACTCGATGATTGCGAAGGATTCTGTGTTGTTGAAATCTCATACATCAGTCGATCTTTGTTTGTTCAGCTGTAGTAACTTGTTACTCGCAAAACAAAACAAAAACATAACGTCGCTTCATACAATGTGAGTTGAATATAGTCGCATTGGCTCCCCTGAACTTTGAATGGACCAATCACTGCTGTTTAAAAAACTGTGCACAGCTTGAGACCTTCCCCGGGAAACGTATCACATACACCAAGTTTGTAATCATCATTGGCCCATGGGCTCAATTACCATCATTAATTGTACTATTATTTGAAGATACAATGACTCAACTCGCAATACATGCGTTGTAAATAGTAGATTAGTAAAGAACATATGCCAACGTTACAAATTAAAGAATTATGAAATGACCATTTACCAACAAAGAAAACTTAGTTAGAAAAAACAAAGTATGAACTTATCAGGCGGCCATACAGCTCACTTCGTACAGCTGGCAGGACATGAACTGAGGCCCAGTCCCTGCTGTGGGGGACGCAGGGTTCAAATCCCATCCCTTTGTAAACTAATCATTTGAAATATCTTACAAAAAAGCACTTCAGTCAAGTTTTAAAAATGAGGACTACTAAGCAGCAAGCAGAGCAGTTCCCCTCTCTGCATTCAGAGGTCACACATCTTTCTCCTCCTTCCTTACTCCTTCAATAGCTTCACCTCCTCTCATGTAGTCTATTGACAGCCTTTACACCCACCCATACAGTGGAAGCATCACTCAAACCTGTTTGAATACATATTGTCCTTCTGATAAATCCACACTGCACACCAGCCTCACATTCTCCTTGCAAGTGTTGTTACATATCCACTGTGTGTTCACCCTATTCAATGTTCAATGTTCAATGTGCATGTGTGGAGTTTAAACCGTCTTTGTATACCTTCTACATTTGTGCAATGTTTGTAAAAACCAACAAAAAACCTTGTAGCATGAACATCTTATTTATCTTCTTTCCGCATATTATATCTCTTTATCTCTTAAGTCCTTTACTTTATGGACTGATTGCTTCATTTCCAAGTAAGGCATTTTTTTTCATTATCTTTTGTAGATTCACATCCATTTTTGGGTCCAAGGAATGATAATAATAAATAATAATATATAATATTTTTATAGCGCCTTTCAGGAAACCCAAGGTCGCTTTACAAGTCGGGTAAGGGGGGGGGGGGGAGTAGGGGAAAAGAGGCAGACAGGTTAAGGGGGTGGGGGGGGAAATAGCGGAAAAATAAACCTATTAAACTATCTATACAGTGGGGAAAGCCTTGGTAAAAAGGTGCGTTTTGAGGGCTTTTTTGAAATTGTCCAGGGTTGGGGCGCTGCGGATTTTGGGGGAGAGAGAGTTCCAGAGGGTGGGGGATGCCACACTGAAGGCTTTGTCACCGAAAGTCCGCAACCTGGTGCGGGGGGTGGAGAGGAGATCCTGTCCAGATGATCTTAGGTTCCGGGATGGAGTGTGGTAGCAGAGAAGGTCAGGTATTGGGGGGCGAGGGCATGGAGGGATTTGTAAGTCAGAAGAAGGAGTTTATAGGTGATACGGTGCTTGACTGGGAGCCAGTGGAGGTGGATCAGGGTGGGGGTGATGTGCTGCAAGGGCTTGGTGTGAGTGAAAGAAGTGCTAACGTTTTTAGGGCATTTGTATTTACTTTGAAACCGATGTATGGCTGCATTGCACCGTAAGTCTTAACTATCCTCAGGATGGGATTTCCCATCATGTTCAAGGATGTAAAGCTTTCAGTCACTGAGATGAACTATTTTGATATAAAATGAAATATTCACAAAAATGGATACAAAAGTCTTTAAAGAATACTTAAGAAAACTAGATGTCACCTTGCTTCTTTGAACTAAGCTCTTCTGTTCCTACACACATGTTCTTTTAGCATGTTCCTGATGTGTTCATCCATCTGCATGAGGTCTACGAGTTGTGTTTGACTCTTTGTATAAATAGATCTTCACCTTGGGATCAGATGTGTGTGGCTAACATATGTGTCTGTAAGAGAGTGTGTGTTTATCAAGGATGGCTACCATCTTCGGCGTGTTCTGTATGAGTGTGTGAATATGTGTTAGTGCATGTATTGTGTTTATGTGTCCATGCCCCTCTGTGTGCTTGATTTTTTTGTGACTGCTTTGCAAATATGGTTTCCTATTCCAATGGGACTATGTGTGTGTATTTGTGTGTGACGGGCTGTGTGTATGTGTAGGTGCATCTACCCAGGACTCGGATGCGATGGAGCCGGAGAAGCAGGTGGACAGCACGGTGAAAATGGCCGGAGTGATCGCAGGGATCCTCATGTTCATCATCATCCTCCTCGGGGTCGTCCTCACCTTCAAACGCAGGTAGGTGACGACCTGACATCAGGACACATCATAACACTTAAGGATGTTATTAAGCATTTTATAGAAAAGATTCCCGTAACCCAAAGACAAGAGAATTGGTAGTCTCTATTGCGCTGCGCTTTAATAATAGTACTAGGGATAAATATATAAATAAAGAAATAATCTTTATAGCACTTTTCATACACAGGATATACTGTATTTCAAAGTGCTTCAATAATTTGGTACACAACACAAGTCAAACAGAAATAGGATATTTAATTTTTTTTTAAAAATAGGGTTAGGGTTAAACAACATATAACCCACTCAGTAACGGCCCGTCCACACAGCGGCGTGCGTCGAAAGCTTCACCATTCACTTTGAATGGGGTGACATCACTTTTCGCCGAACTGCATTGTGGGAAACGAAGCGGAGGTTTGCCGGCGTGGCTCGCTGCAAAAGTTGAGCAATGTTAAACTTTTGAAGCCTCGGCAGAAGCGTCAGCCAATCGAATCATATGCCAGTACAAGCTCTAGCCAATCAAACCGCTGCTTGTGTGTCAGGGGCGGGAGATTCATGTGATTGGTTGTTGGTCGAGTTTCAGACACGCCCGCCGGAAAGCTTCAACGCACGCCGCTGTGTGGACGGGCCGTTAGAATGACATAAGACACATTTAGTAAATATAAATAATAAAAGGAAATACATCGATAACTAATAATATAAACTAAATAAATGAATATATAAACAATTAAGTAAAACAAGTTCTACCAATATAATGAGGATATTGAAATATATATAATATGTTTTCACAGAGGCTACCAATGATCTTTATGACCAATGTGTCATGTTGTTATAGTTACTATTGTATAATATCATTTGTCGGTGAATAAAATGCTAAATGTAACATCTTTAAATACATTGACAGACAGATAGATGTAAATGTTAGGTGTCCTCATATTTGATATGCAGGTAGAAAAGAGCAGGCATTAGCAGATAGGCATCCAGAGGGAAGCATGCTTCATTTGAAATGTATGTACAAGGGAGACAATATATCTGGAGGTGAAATCATTTTAATATTTAATAAATCAGATTTAATGAGAATTGTCAGTCAACACAAACCCTTCGTTTAGATTAGTATTGAGAACAAGTCAAGTATGTACTTTATATTTTCTAACCCTTTTAGCCAAAAAAAGGCCAATATTAGAGGTTTAGATATTTGGAATATGTGTGATGTAACTTTGTTCCCAGACACACAGCGCTCTGGGTCTTTGATCACATGCACACTGGCTCGCCACCATCACCTGCCTTCCTTTACTTTCTCTAATTCTCTCCATCACTTCATCCATCCCTCTCTTCATCACCTTCATAATGCTTACACATTTTGATTTGCTAGGAATCACATGTTTGTTTTGTTTGTGTCATTCTTGTGCGTGTCAGTTTATACGTTCACATTGCTGAGAAATCAAAATTGAAGGAAAGGACAGTTATTTATTTTCTAATGCAAAAAAAATGTAATAAGCACACTTTGTTGTGATGTAAGGAGTTGAAGCGCACAAAACAAAATGGAAGGCATGTGAATGTCTTGATCCGATTGCCCAAGGGGTTGAATGCTGAGTCTTTACTTTAACCCAATATCCAAATAAAAACGGTGGGGACTTGAAAAATGTTTCAGAAAGACTACATTTTACATCCTGTAAAATCTGCGTTTTAACATTTAGAAGTGCTCAGTGTGAGATTATTAAACTAGATCAATGTTGTAATCGCCGTAGAAGCTGGATCACTGCTGCATTGTCATGATACAGATACTATATACTTTATTGTCCCCGTAAGGAAATGTGTTCTGGACTCCGTCCTGCAGTTCTGCATACATGTACATATACAAACATAGTAAACATTAAAATACATATCATACACCGTTTGAACAAACACAGGATAATGTTTGATAAGAAGATAATGTATACTCCATGCATGAACAGTACTACAGTGAGGGAAAGTATCGCATACCTTATTGCTAGTCAGACTACACATTACATCCATCTCAAGTGAGCAAAAAGGAGGATAGAGAGTCAGGAAGGGCAAAAGGTCAGTTAGCAATGCTAATCAGAGGCTAACTGCCACGGCTATATCCCAAACACCAGGAGGATGTATGATGTCGGAAAATGATGAGAAATGAAACTTAGCAGCGCTGGTTAACCTCAGGGTCAAATGGATATGCTAACTGCATGCTAAACAGAATAACAGGGCATACTATACATACACATGCCAATTAGAGGGCAACCACCGCCAGAGCAGGACGAGGAAGCAGTTGAGATGCTGCTCAGATGTTATCATGAACTCAAGCTAACTCAGGCTATCATTTAGGCTGAACGTTCGTGTACAATCCAAATAGAAACATTCAGCATCTATGAAAGTATAAAAGACAGATAGAAAGAAAGCCAAGCAGATATAGAGAAGGTCATACTGTAGCTTGACGATACACATATATAATGATGACATTACAAGTAAGTTGCAAGAAGGAAATATCCAATCTTGAAGATGATAGTATGGAGACCAGAAAAGTAAGGAAGACGAAAGAAAACTGATAAAAGTCATGCAGACAAATAGATTCGGACAGTGGGAGGTTTACCATATCATAGACCGCTTTCGAGGTCATCTATATTTCATCCCACACACTGAAGCCAGTTGTCCGAGTCAAAGAAAAGTGTTTTTTAAATTGAAAGTGTCTTACATGCCTTTTAGAGTCCATTAACTATGCTGCGACAAAACGTTGTCGTGAAGTGAGCACGCACAACTGTCCAATTAATCTTTCAGAACGCTGTTACATGTGTTCCAAATGGACTTTGTTTCTCAGGAAAAGCCAGGGGGGTGTTGCTAATAATGCAATGTAAAAGTGAATAACGCCGGACATGGCTGAAGTCTTAATGTGGATTGGATGTTTCTACAGCCAGGTGGCCCCGAGGGCTCATACAGCCGGCACCACAAGATACACTTTTCATAAAAGGTTGAGAGGAGAATGGATGAATAATGAATGCTAGTGAAGCTCCCTAAACACTCGCTGCTTCTTCTCTGTGTGTGTGTTATGCCTGAGTAGCAGACTTCCGCTAAGTAATGGAGAAAAGGTGACGTCTCTGCAACTGCAAATTGATGGAAAAATATGTTATTTTAACTTCTTGAACCTCTATTTCCTTTCATCAAAACACTTTAAAATGCAGACCCTGCAGACATGTTTTGTGATTGTATTATATTTGAAGCTTTAATTCTGCTTTCATGGAAGGTCAAAGAGAGACTCAGCCTTGATCGACCTACTTGGTTTAATAGCTTAGAAATAAACATCTCAAAGAAAAAGTACATAGATGAGGTTATGTAGGCAAACGTGCAAAATAACAAAATGGATAAGTATAGCCGTATGAGTCTTACATCTAATGCTGCTGGACATCTGCCCTTTCACATTAGTGATCATTGTATTGCCTTATGGGTGCATTTCAGTGGAAATATCTGAATTATGAATCCCTAACCACCTCCAAAGGCCTTCTGGGTATTTATGATGCCCTGGCTAGCATGGTGGGGTCAGCCTGGCAATGTTTCAATTATTATTTACAGTGTGTCTAAAAACCTAATAGCTAGGTCTAGTAACTGAGTGTAAAAACTTACACACTTTATCCCACTGTGTCAGATCGTCAAGGAAACACCAATAAATTACCAGAGCTTTCTTCTTCCTTGTCATAATATCAAAGCCTATGACAAATAGTGTTTGTCAAAGTCTTATCAATCCAAGCAGCCTCCAAACTAGTGTTTGACCAGTCAGCACTGTGAACTCTAGGGCTGCATGATTTGACAGCTATTGCAAATAACAATATATGACTTAATATGAGAAGGAATGATCCTATTCAAACATGTAATCACATGTTCCTTGAAAGATGTATACAAATGATCATGGGTCAAGGATTTTGTATTAAGTCTGTTTAATACAATGTGCAGATTGTGATGTCTCTGCAGCAATTCTTAATTTGGTTAATTAACATTTAGA
Source organism: Harpagifer antarcticus (assembly GCA_902827135.1). NCBI lineage: Eukaryota > Metazoa > Chordata > Actinopteri > Perciformes > Harpagiferidae > Harpagifer > Harpagifer antarcticus. The sequence goes on from CADEHL010001058.1 coordinate 3,482,539, forward strand.
ACTTGTCAATATTGCGATTTTGATTAAAGTACAAGAGCAGACTGGTCTCTGGTTTCAGACAGAGGGTAACAAGAGGTGGTAAAGCACAGGCATTATGAGAACATGAAAGCATGTAAACATGTCACAATAGAGGCAAACAACACATATATCAAGCTGAACAGTTGCATAATAGGGCAACTATAGTTCTTTGTCATTTCACTTCAGGAAGGTTATCTATTTGTATCATTTGAATTCAATGTCCAAAGGAAGAACTAAAGGTACAGACATTGAAATGAATTCTAACCTGGATTAGCCCACGATAGATAAACGGGAAGTGATTGGTCAGTTGTGAGGTAATGGCACAACAACTCTGCCCCTTGTCACATGATGAATCATGATGACACATAGGGACTACAGAGGGACATTGGATGTTATCTGAGAGCAACAGGCCTGCCACAGGCTGCTGGTGCTGCTAGACAAAGGATTAGTACACACCAAAGATGGGTACTATACACACCAATCACACACACACACGCACACATGCCATGTATACATCACTTCAGGGCACACTACATTGACTTACATGCATTTCCTGGAGACACAAAGATTAGATTGTAGACCAACATTTGCATTTTGTGTTAATGAGCATGCAAACACACAAAGGCAATTTAAACATACACACTGCTACACATGAATACATATTCAAACACACACTAGTGATCTTGACTATCGCTTCATCATTGTATTAAATGTGTGTGTTTGGTTTCTGTATGTTTTTCCGCCAAGTATTGATCTTTTTTTTGCCCCTGCTTTTATGGTTGGATATAAAGTGTGACTGTCATATGGCAAGTCAGTGAAATATCACCATCTGTGTGTGTGTGTGTGTGTGTGTGTGTGTGTGTGTGTGTGTGTGTGTGTGTGTGTGTGTGTGTGTGTGTGTGTGTGTGTGTGAGTGAGCGAGTTTGTTTGCGTGTGTGTATGTGTGCGCACGTGTGTGTGTGTGTGTGTGTGTGTGTGTGTGTGTGTGTGTGTGTGTGTGTGTGTGTGTGTGTGTTTGCTGATGGCCTGATAATCCTCCTTGGGCATTTGAAGCCAATATTGACATGGTTAGAGGCATGGATTGATACACACGTGGACACACACACACATATTGAGAAGGGGAGAACTCCAGATGGATCTGTGATTGCAAACACGGAAACACTGCCCCAGCCAAACACTCACACACATATGGATGTCTCTTCTGCGTCCTTAAAACTTCAAGAAAGTTCCTAATGGTCCAGAAATATTCACAACAGTTCTGAATATCTTTACAATAAAACACATACATTTTATTCAAAGCATTACTAAGACTATAACTGTTTTCCTACAAGTCCTTGACTGCTACAAAGCATAGGATACCTTGGCTTAAAGGGGCCATAACATGTAATACAGGGTCGTTTTGCGAGATGATTACCATTAGAACACTGAGAAGAAATGGTCTTAAACAGTAAATATGTTATGCTAAAGTATAAATAAGGATGCATATACAGTAAATGTGTGGGCAGATGCAGAAGGCTGTTTGCCTCAGTGTAGAAGCTAAGATCTGAACATTATTCCCTGACAAAATAACACAAGGGACAGGATGTTAAGGAAAAGGCTAAATAAGTCTGTTTGCGCAGCTGAGCACACTTGTATTGTAAGGGAAAGTGTGCTTTTACTTAGTGCTTAAATTGATCAAATATAAAGAAGCTCAACAGTTTTTCAAAACTGTGTTTCAACAAGTGTAAACACATTCACAGAATAATACTTTTTGCACAAATTGTCGTTGCTTTGCTTCCAAATCATACATCCATTGATTCCAGGCTCATCATTCCAGTACACCAATCACATCCTTCTCTGGCTCTCAACATCTTAACAGCAATGGGTACAATGATAAGCAAACATCCCATGGTTACTTTTGATATGTTTCATTCTGTTGTTTTTCCCATTGTTTTAATCAAACCATAATGTACATAAAAACTGTTCTTCGTTTGTTCTGAAAGAAGAATGAGTATCAGTCAAACAAGTGTTGCACACTTAATATTGTGTTTTCCAACTGAATTGACAGAGAGAAAAGCACCTTAAACTCAATATCTTAATAACTTTGGCATAAAAGATTCACTGGTTTCTCTTTGAAGTCTGTTTGAGTGAACATTTCCTCAACACGAGTGACAACAGGATGTGTTCAGATTTAAAGACTGATTGGGTCAAATTAAATTCCTCTGCTAAATATGGCTTCCTGTCCACTTCTATATGAATGTTTCCAGCGTCTCCTGACTCTTTGCGAATCATTCCTGGGGCCATTTTGACAAACTGTTCATGTCACTTATGAAACTCAGGGAATTTGACCTGTTGTAATATCCATGTTTGTCACTTTGACAAATCCTTAACTGTTGACATATCACTTATCAGCACTCTTAATGAAAACCTACAAAAGTCCCACACACTTTTGTTATGTATTCTGCAAGAGAAAGTCTGCTTTGCAACCCATATGGGGCAGTTCGGATCTTTTCACGGCTGCCTAAACAGATGAACATCAAATGAAATCTGTTCTGCCCATCTTAAGCCCTTCACAGATCAATATTTTGCATTGTTTTCCAGACATAGGCTACACACCAATGTGTGTGTATGTGTATAACATTCATGTTGAAGGATTAACAAAAGGGATTGTGAATGAGAGTAAAACTGTTTTCGCCTCGAGTTTATTGTCAGTGTCAGACTGTTCTTTTCCAGAAAATAATACAAGGAAGGTAATTTTGTGCCAACATGAATTCATCCTGAGAACAACATGTTGTAGTAAGTCTACCATATCTGCAGAACACAACAGAAAAGAGAGCTGTCGTGTTTAAGAGTCAGTTCTGAAAAGAGCGGTGCATTAATGACCTATTTTTGTAGGCCGACCCCGAAGTTAGCATCGCAAGTGCTCCCTCGACCAAAAGCAAATGGATTTGTTCCATTGGATTCTCGAATGGGTGCTTAACACAATTGTATGATACATTTTGGCAAGCAGGATAATCTGAACACCACTTTCTATTAGTTGAAGCATAAATGCAATTTCCATAAGTAAAAAGCTAATATAAACATCACGGACGCTTGGCTTAGCATCATTAAGCTAACGGCGGCTGATGTTCAGCCTGATGATGTTTAGTAGTCACATTTAGTCACTTGTTCAGATCCACCTTTTTTCTTTTACACATAGAAGCTTCGTAAATCCACCAGTGGGCTATTTACTACCGTAAAACACTTTCACAAAAATGTTGACTTTGAGACGAGGGAGTTAGCAAAATGCTAACTAAGGTTCTAGGACTCATTCCTGCACCTCTCAATTTTGATTCAGTATGCTCAGTGTACAGATGTCTAGGGTTTCTCATCACAGCCTCTTTGACTCAAGTCTCATGCCCTTTAATGTCTCTCTCTATCTTCCTGTTTCCTGTCTTTGGCTCCACCCCTTCCTGTACCTGCCTTGCGCTTGCTCCGATAGAGAGATTCACACATGGAGAACTCTGAGCGTGGGGTATTGTATGTTTACTTCTAGACATCAACCCATCCACTCCTCCCCTTACTGTGAATCTCACCTCGCATTTCCTGGTTTTCAGTAGTTTTCCAAATGCATCTTATGACTAAGGCTACACTTGAAAAATGGATGTGGGATATCCAGTATTGGTATGATTGAACAGTTACATTCTAGGGAAATACTCATGCTATAGTAATAAGGTACAAAACACAAAAGGCCTAATCAAAAGAAATGTTAAAAAATACATTATTATCTTGTATTATGTGTATCCATTAAAACATGGAAATACATCTTTAAAAGCAGATATCCAATGTTAGAACAAAACTCAATTTTAGCTTTGATTGAATTGTTGATAAAAGCCACCCAGTATTCTGTCCAAAGCAACACTCAAATATGTTTTTGGAAGCTACACATCGTTTTTCTTTAAAGTGTGAATCATGAAACACCTCGTATTTTAATCTCTGTGGCACACATGTCATTTCGTCTTGGCAGTTAAAGCCTGTGTAACGGCATTGGCTACAGCCCCTGTCACACTGTCCCGAAGTTGACACCCGAAGGACACACGGATATGGAATTGTGCATTTCGCACGAAGATGGCCCCGAACCACACAAAGGCAACATTTACATTACATTTAAGACATACAACTGCAACGAAAGTAACAACAACAATTATGTTACAGTACTATGATACTGTACTGATATCTTCAGACTTTGTTCTTTACTTTATCCGTCTTTATATGTAGAAAATAATACGTTTTCTCTGTAATGTTGTTTCCATAGCAACAACAATTTCCTGTCAACTCTCCTTCAAAATAATATATTATATCCTTTTTAGTTTCACAGAACACAAATTGGGTTATTTACATAATATGTTTACATGATTTTGTTGTGCAATAAAACAACCAGATGGACACACGATAAAGGAAATGTTCAAATTCGTCTCTGATCGTAGCAACATCGGGCCATTCATGAGGGCATCTTAAGCCTTCGTATGACCGTCGGTGTTGTTTCTCAGGCTCCGGCAGCAACTTCGTGAGCGGTGGGATAATCTTTGGCATGCCATAAAATTGCCGAAGGACCTTGCGAAGGTTCATTTTCGTGTTGAATTCGTGTGTCAATGTTGCCCTTCGTAAGGCCATCGTGAGGGCTTGTTATCATCGGTGCCATCGGGCATTCGCCCCGATCAGAGTGAGGGCGAATGCCCGATGGCACCGATGATAACACGAAGATGACACGATTCGACAAGATGCCCTCACGAGTGCCTTACGAAGTTGCCGCTCATGAAGTTGCTGCCGGAGCCTGAGAAACTCCACCGACGGTCATACGATGGCTTAAGATGCCCTCACGAATGGCGCGATGTTGCTACGATCAGAGCCGAATTTGAACATTTCCTTTATCGTGTGTCCATCGGGTGTCAATTTCGGGACAGTGTGACTGGGGCTTTAATGCTGCCCTCACATTTAACAGCTATATCTGTGTCACTAAGTGGTTGAAATGTAGGCTTTTCTATTCCTTTGAAAATCTAATACGAGCCATAGTAGAAGTCCTCATGTATGCACCTGTCTTGCATTTGATGGCTAAGAATTCATCTAGTAATATATCAGGAACATATTCAGGTGAGAATGGGACTGTTAAAATGGCTTTGTGTGAGCTAACAGTCAGATATGTTAGCAGAAATAAGATGCTTTTGGTATACTGTCCCTAGCATATTTGATCATATAAGTCAAGTCATCTGTACATCAATGTTGCACGTCACATGTCCTCAGTGATTTATGTTTTTGCAAAGAGTGCACATTTACAGTTATCATTGAACCAACATTTGAATCTCATGACTTCTGTCTGGTGAGAGATGTTTGGTTATCTGTCTGATACTTTCCCCGTCATTTGCTGTTGATGCATTGTCAGTAATTGTGTTAATTGCAAAGATCAAAGCATCTGCAGTCAATTTCTCTTTGGATGTGGAAATATTAATTCTGCTGCTTTTTTTATAGTAAGAGCATGTTCACATCA
>CADEHL010001058.1:3493059-3530559 GCA_902827135.1 Harpagifer antarcticus
CTTGTTTTGAAGAAACTATTATGGTATATTTTATTAATCCAAGATGCTGCTAGGGATGAAGATAGCGTTGCCATATTATGTTAGGTTTAGTTCATCATATTCAAAAGTGAATACGGTATATATGTATTGCCTCTTAATCTCTTCGGGCTTAGTATTTGAAATACATTTACACATTTGTTTTAAAAGCTTTTATAAAATGAGTCCTTAGTGAAGGGAAGCCATCAAAAACATTGAAATGTTCAAATGCCTTTGTTTTGTGTGGGTTAATGTTCACATACTACACATGTGATATTTAGACAATATCACCTTCACGTTAGGGCTAGGCTTCTGCGTCTTGCATTGGAGTCTTTATGAGTTGTGCTTGCTACATAAAAGGTTACACCATTTGAGCCAAAGTCTTTTCCTTTATTGATTGCAAACACTTGGGAGCACTGTGGTGTTTAATGTTAAGTACAGGCACTCATAAATCATCCGCACCAAGCATCATGGGTAGTACAACAGAGTCCCTGTTGGTAAGGCTGACATATTTCAATAATGTGCATCACTGTATCCTGCTGAAATGTCAGTCTGTCAGAGCCACGCCCACTCTTCCTTTACTCATTACATTACATGTCACCTGTTAGACGCTTGTATCCAAAGCGACTTACATACTCAGTACTGTGGCCAATCCCCACAGGAGCACTTTGGGGTGAAGTGTCTCAGGGACACAACAACATGCTGACTACAGTGGGGTTTGAACCTGTGCTCCCCTGATCCGAACACCAACGCACTAGACCACTGTGCCACATGCCTGTACTCCACTCTAATGTATTTGTGTCACCTCCTGTAACAGATAGCTACAGAAGTATCTGTTATGCAGAACGCTGCTACATTATGACATCTAATCTTCACATAAGTTCTACGCCATTTTAATATTTATGACCTGCTTCAACGGTTGTGGCTTAAACAGCCAGGCACTCAGCGCTCTGCACTATTAATATCATAAGGACAATGTCACCAGAGCCCTAAAACATGGTTATGGGTTTGACAGTGTGTGTGTGTGTGTGTGTGTGTGTGTGTGTGTGTGTGTGTGTGTGTGTGTGTGTGTGTGTGTGTGTGTGTGTGTGTGTGTGTGTGTGTGTGTGTGTGTGTGTGTGTGTGTGTGTGTGTGTGTGTGTGTGTGTGTGTGTGTGTGTGTGTGTGTGTGTGTGTGTGTGTGTACAGATAGATAGATAGATTGGTTGATGATTGCTGTGTGTATTGTGTACTTCAGATAGTATCAGATCCCAATCTCTGGCCAGAAGGGGCAAATGTGTCAACAAGCCATTACAGAGTTACCACAGAGTCAAGTGTCACAGATATGTGTATACAGTATCTGTATACACACTCACAAACACACATATGACATATTGGACAAGTGAAATGCAGACGTATCGATCAGTGGATGAGCTATCAAGTAGGAAGGTCCTTTTGGGGAAACTAAACTTTTGTTGAACTCTAGTTTTATTTTCTTATTTTCATTTGTCTTTTATTTTGTCTATTTTTTTTACCTACTTTGCAAAGCATTAAATTCAAGAGAATATTCTTAGATGTACATTCTACATATATCTAATAAAACATTGCATTAGTATAGCCTATATCTGCGGCATGTTGTGTGAATGTGCCCTTTAAATGGAATCCAGTGAAACACTTCCAACAACACACTCTCCATCTGAAATATCATCTCTGCTTCCATTCGATCCTCTGCCAAACTTCCATCTTCTCTTTTTCTCTCTGCTATCATTCCTTATCTCCTATCTGTCCACCAGTCTGTTGGTGATGGAGGCATCAGATGTGCACTTTCTTTATTCCTTACAGTCTTAACTTAAGCATTTCATGTGAATCATAAAATGTACGTTAGGCTAATGTCAAAATGTAGCATGATCTGTGTGATGAGGAGAACTCCCTGCTTCATGAGGCCAGTGCTTCATGCTAACATCAGCACACACCATGTTGAGTAAAGACTTGTAGGCACTAACAGCAATACTGGCTGTGAAAGTGTATCTGTGTGTATTTTAATAAAGTCATATTACATTTTTGAACTAGGATGAATAATTGTCCAACCATCCATAACTAGATCTTTAGATTGGGCAGGTAAATAATACATAAATAAAACAAATTGATTACTGTGGGATTTTCTGGACTGAAGTATGTCCTGAAATAAACCTTGAAAACTACATGTTTATGGTAAGTAACTATTATTTGTTGACATTTTTTGAAATTATTAATGTATATAAAACGACATTTTAATACTGTCATGTTATATGTTTAATTTATATAATATCAGTAATACATTTAAATGATATTACTCAACATAGTGTGTGATAAAACTTTTCATGAAGCACAAGATTAATGATGAAATTCAAGTCTATGTTTTCATCTCTTAAAAGCCAATCTCCTTTGAAGATAGTGTACTTTGTGGGTAAGGGACTTAAACATTTCACAAGCTAAAGGGCTCCTAATGAACCCATGATTCATTGCATTTAGTGCTGACCACATCAGCTGATGCATAGTGGAACAAATGTAAAATCTTCCATAGATGGCCTCCAAATGGCCTTTCTCTTCAAACGAGGAAGTAGACTTAATACAGACAGACATATTGACCCTCTGGCAGCAAAGAAAAACTCAGCATGGCCAGACAACTAAAAAGAGATACTGTCAAACTGTTGGTTGGACAGGCAACCACTCAGCGTCTGTAAAAGCTTCAGTCCAGGGAGGGGAGGGTGATAGACAGCAAACTATTTTGGTATGAGGACACATAAAACGATCTGTAGAATCAGCCGTTAGATAGACAGGTTTGAACAGTTGGATAAGAAGACAAACTGAAACATCGGGAAAAAACATGTAATGTCAACGAGTCAAAAACAATTCTTCATTCAGACCATGAACTAATCCAATGTGTTTGTCCTTCTTCTGGGTTTTGCTCTGTTGTCATCATCGGCCTCACCTCACCATGCTTCAGAAGACATGCTTATTCCTACTCTTATTACCTGTAAGTAGATATTTCACATCAGGAATAATTCCTTTTTCAACCCATAATGTGTTCCTTATGACAAGCTTTTGATTTTTGTTATGATTCTGTCTTGTTTTCTTGCATCCTGTTAGAATTTAACCCCATGGATTTGAGGATATACATTGTTTCCCTCAAAATAATCAGAAACCTTCTTGACAATATGCTAAAAAAAGAACTTCCTCTGGCCAAAATGGAACCCATATTCCACTTGTTTATTTAGCCAGTCAACAACATGTACACTGCATTGTGAAAGGTCTGCAGGACAAACTTGCCTGGTAGAAAAACACCACACCCTGCAGGGACACAACTTCATTGGGCAGGTGGCTATAAATAATAACTCTTAAAGAATATATTATTATATGTCTATACTTGTGTTTAAAATCAGTTTCATAGTTTAGTAGATGCAGCCTTACAATAAGGCAGTAAAGCTATTATCAGCTGTGAAAGTTGGACTCAAACTCAACTTTACTCGAGTTCAAACCTCAAAAATCCCCTAAAAAGCTTTGACAATTCCTTAAGTACTTCCTTAAATAAAATTTAATTTTTACAAACTTTATTTTCATTCGAAGACTAGAAACAGATCACTGTATGTACAAAGTTAGACAGATAGACCCTGTATTGAAGGGTCTGGCTAACTGAAGGCTCATGGGCTTTCTGTATTACAGCTTTCAGAGTGTGTATCCTCGTGGTTGAAAGTACTGTAAGTCGCTTTAATGTAATGGAGACATGCACTCCACAGCTCCTTACTTTAAAGGGCTTTGCTAATAAAGTCTAGAAACCATATAACAAGCTACTGGTTAGCTTTGAACACTTTCCTCATTATCCGGCTGTGCTTTAACACAACACCCAATATTAGTGACAGAACACTTCTATTGGAGGAGTTGCTGAGTCATTTCCTTAAGTTTAGTTACCTAAATGCTAACTTAAGGGTGTTCAGCTTTCTGCATCTTTGTTAACGTGTGTGATACTTTTCAGACATCATTGTTGGTCTGGTAGTTATCAGGACACTTGTGATTAACTACAGCGTTAGTTTGGTGCTGAGAGGGTGACTTCAGTCAGACTTCATCTGCATTGTTTGCACGCCCCCTCTCTTCGAGTGTCTCACCCTAAAAGGTCAATGTAATTCACTGTTATCTTCTCCAGCCATTTCCTGCTTATTAACCAATTATAATGAGGCACTGTTATAGCTATCCGTTCATACATGCACAGACACACACACACACACACACACACACACACACACACACACACACACACACACACACACACACACACACACACACACACACACTATGTTGCCCCGAGCTCACCTACAAATCCCTGCAGAGAATTTCTGAAAATCCCTGCTTCTCCAGCTGTCTTCAAAGCATCTGAAAATGTCCTCCAAATGTGCAGCAGAGTCCTAACCGAGTGGAACATTCATCATATTCCACTTCTTCTTAAAACAGCCACCCTGAGGCTGGCTCACCCAACCAGAAATGACTTCTTTACACTGAGAAAATGACACAATTAGGAAGGTGCCAGCCATGTATGTGGGTTGCAGCTTTTTCACACTCGTTGTGAAATGTGTTTATGCTAAAAAAAAATAGAATACACATTGCCATAGTGACAATGCCCAAATATATACACACACTTCAAGCAAAGTTGTGTGCAAACACACAGCTCACAGGCATAGATGATATAACTTGTTTTACTGAAACATGTTTCTTGTCCCACTCTTGCTTTGTAGATCCCGAGGACCCTCGTCAAAAATGTTTATTTTCAGGACTGAATATTGGTCTTTGTATCAATATCAGATTTGTTTTAATCTATTTATGTTGCACTTAAATATCAATATTCATACCACCCTCGTAAAAATAACAAAGCACGGAAAGGGCTGCACACACACACACATGCGCACACACTCAGATTTGTACACACACACACACACACACACACACACACACACACACACACACACAGCAATAGCCTAAGGATGTTTACTGTTAGATGAGAGAGGGATTTAAAGTTTTACAAGACTCCTGATGTGGGGGTGTGGGGCTGTATCTGCTCTCTCTCATCCCTCTCTATTCCTCCGTCTCCCTCCCTTGCTGGGTCTGCCTGTAAATCCTGTGATATATAGATGAAAGTGTGTTTGGGCTGTGCCTGCAGCCTCCTCCGGAGCGCCGCTGTCCTCCTGAAGTGACGGCCTGTCTGTCTGAGCCGGCTGGGGATGGCTCGGGGAGGCTTGAGCTATCAGTCTGCCAACCCACTGGCTGAGGCCATCCTCGCCATGATACGCCGGTTCTGTCAATCCCTCCACAAGTGAAGCAAATGCTGTTTCCTTGACTTCTGCTCAAATGCAATGCCCTCTGCATGCACCACTTTCCAGGAAAATAACAAAACATGTTGCATTTGATATACTTTATTAATCCCCGTGGGGAAATTGTTTCTCTGCATTTGACCCATCCTAGTGTTAGGAGCAGTGTGCTGCCATTTTGAACGGCGCCCAAGGAGCAGTGTAGGGCTGCCTTGCTCAGGGACACCTCGGTAGCACTTGGTCTTGCCGGGACTTGAACTGGTGACCTTCCAGTTGCCAAGCCAAGTCCCTATCGACTACACCACCAACTTAACTTGCAACACACATGTACATATAATGCCAGAAGCCTATTCTTCAAATGTAAAAAAATTGCTTGAATATTTGAACTTTTTAATTTCTTGGTAAAACTACAGAAGCACAATTTTACTTTTTGGGGTTTTACCTTTTGCTATTATCCCACCCATTGCCTGAAACGCCTCCATTGGACTCTTTGTTTACCTCTGTAACATAGTGACATCACTATGTAACACTAATGCTTCTATTGGCGCTACAACACATTAGGCGCTTTTACCCGTACTTTTCCTGTTTAGTTCCGTTAGTGCCTGGAATTTTGCGTTCACACCAAAAAGAGAACTTAGTTCAGAGAACCTTTACCCCCATGTTTAGTGCCTGCTAGAGAGGTGGTACTATCCTGGGGCGAAAAAGTACCATTTTCGATTGGCTGGGCAAATTGAAATCACCTCCCGTAAAACTCTCCGCATTATTAGCATTAGCCCCGCCCACCAACGGAGAGAGACTAACTTATGGCACAAAAGAAAACATGGGAGCGGTGGAGATGAGCAGGTGTCGGCGTTCTGGCGATTTACTCGGAAGGCTTCAGTAGAAGCTGCTGGGAGTCCCAGCTGCTTCTACTGAAGCCAGTCCCCAACTCCGGGGACTTCCGGCCGGGGACTTCGGGTGGCAGTATACGCCGTGAAGTGGTTTGCGGCCTGCCAGTAAACCCAAAGCAGAAGAAGAAGAAATTACGTCAGCGGCTTCATTTGCGTAATCTTCCCTCAGGGAACTTATTCTGGTGTGAACGCGATCGGCTCTTAGTTCCATAGGGGTACTAAGTGCTGGGTACTAAGTGCTGGGAACTAAGTGCTGGGAACTAAGTACGGCAAAGTACTTGGTGTGAAAGCGGCTATTGAATGTGATAGGACGGGACATTTACAACACTTATCTAAGCGGTTAAACAATCACAACAGAGCCGTCAAGCTGACCAATCAGAGCAAGGCAAGGCAAGTTTATTTATATAGCACCTTTCAACACAAGGCAATTCAAGGTGCTTTACAAAAATGAAAGACATTCAGACAAAGGCATTTCAAAACAGTAAAAGATAATAAAAGAAACATTAAAAGAAAAAACACATGAATAAAAAGTTACAGTGCAGTTTAAGATAAGAATAGTTCACACAGAAGTTCCACTTTACTGATGAACACAACGGCTCAGTTTCAATTAAAAGCAGCGACAAAAAGAAAAGTCTTCAGCCTGGATTTTAAAGTAGTCCGAGTTGCAGCGGACCTGCAGGTTTCTGGGAGTTTGTTCCAGATATTTGGAGCATAATAACTGAATGCTGCTTTACCATGTTTAGTTCTGACTCTGGGGACAGAAAGCTGACCAGTCCCTGAAGACCTGAGAGATCTGGATGGTTCATAATTTAGCAGTAGATCAGAAATGTATTTTGGGCCTAAACCATTCAAAGCTTTATAAACCAGCAGCAGTATTTTGAAATCTATTCTTTGACACACAGGAAGCCAGTGTAAAGACTTCAGAACAGGAGTGATGTGATCCACTTTCTTAGTGTTAGCGAGGACTCGAGCAGCGGCGTTCTGAATCAGCTGCAGCTTTCTAATAGGTGTTTTAGTGAGACCTGTGAAGACACCATTGCAGTAGTCGAGTCCACTGAAGATAAAAGCATGGACAAGTTTTTCCAAATCCTGCTGTGACATGAGCAGACTGGACTCTGGTTTCAGACAGAGGGTGAAAAGAGGTGCTGCAGCACAAGCAGTTTGAGAAAAATAAAGAGCTTTTTGAACATTAAAGCATGGAGACATGTCCCAGTAGAGACACTACATACTAATATAAAACTCAAAATGAGTACAATGGGGCCTCTTTAAAAGCCCCCAAACATGAACACATCTCAAATTGAATGACAGTGACAGACGCTTTTACAGTATATAGACAATTGCAAACATTGAAAAAAAAAATAAATAGACTTGATTGGTAGCACCAAGATTCACAAAACTGCATTATTTAAATATTATAAATACTGAAAGATATGGATATCCATCGTGTGGGAAATGAACCCTACAAGTGCTCATAGCACCTAATGTATCAAATGAACAATAATTAAAAAGCTCATGATTACTCGCCTCACTCACTCTATCGTCTCATCTCGTGTCTCAGCCATCAAATGAAGCTCTGGGCCCCCCTCCCCCACCTTAACAAAATCAACTGAATCTGCCACGCGTCGCTCATTACCGGCAGATCGGAGAGCCTGCAATTATCATCGCCGGGGGGGCCAAGTAGTCCATGATTATCTAACCTCAGTGCTTAATGAACTGCTGACATGACATTCATTAAAGAAGGATTACGTTGCACTCATTGCCACTTACAATATGCATGGGATTTGTCATTTAAATGAGTCCATTAACGGGATGCATGTGTGAGAGGTAAAGGTGGAGACAAGGAATGGGGGAGGGGTGGAGAAAGCATTTCCTTTATCACAATTCTATCTGTTGCTTTTCTGACTCCTCTCCTTTCACCTGCTTCTCTGCGTTGTTTGTCACTTCACCCTTTTCTCTTTTTTGCATGCTCTCTCCATCTCTTCACCTTTTAGATTTGGCTTTCTTTACTTTGCTCACCTCCTCGTCTCCTGCCCACTTTCTGTCAAAGTGCAGTCAGATAGCCAGGAATAGGCCACTCTAAGCTCCAATCACACGGGAGCTTTTGAGGCTCTGTCGCCTGTAAATGGGTGAGGAGTATAGGGTGGTTGAACCGGGGTTGATGGAGGGAAATGATTATGGGCGACACTTTACCAGGGCCATGCTTCCTTTTCCGTCTTGCACTTTTCTTTCTTTCTAACACTCCCTCTCGTTCCTATGGTTATTTTTTCCGCCCTCATCACCTTGTTTATTCTTCAAACGTTTCATTTGTTTCCTTTAAAGGATGCTAGTATATCTAATTCATAATAATAATACATTTCATTTTAAAGCGCTTTTTCAGGTGCTCAAAGACGAGATGAAAAGAATAAAAAAATATTAAAACAGCAACACATATTATAATAGAATAAAAACAAAATATATTAAAACAGCAACATAATTCACAAATCAAAAGCCAGTCTGAAGAGGTGTTGATGGATTGATTCATGTTTCATTTATTTCTCTACTTTATTTCACTTTCTTCTTCCTTGATCAATAATCTCTCTTTCATTTATATGTATTTGTTTCTTGGCTGGATTGCTTGTAAAAGTACAACTCATGTTCTGATCCCATACCCACTGAATGGACACACACATTGATGTGTTATCCCTAAACTGCAGAGGTCCTCATGTCGTGATTGTGTAGACGAAATGATCTCTCCCAATAGTGATGAATACCAAAACACGCAGACACACACAAAGTACAATGACACCCTTTTATTTGTGTGTTTCTGCATATTGCTTTACCTCACACAAATATCATAAGTAAAAGTGCCTATCATTCTACTGCTTTACAGATACAGCAAGCGCAGGTGATCACGTGGACTCATATTATTCTTGTGTGTAAAGGCACCCAGCATGCACACACAGACACACGCAAAGATGGCCGCCAGCCCAGTCTCCATAGGATTTCTGTTCTGGATGATTCTGCAGCCTTGATTTACATCTAACGCAAGCGTGTCGTGCCGAGCGGGCAGTAATGTTCCTTTTTATGTAGAGGAACAAAAAGTAATAATTTGCCAGCAGGGGACGAGGCCAAGGCTCTATCCACTGCGCCACACGCCTCTTCTGTGTGTTTGTTAAAGATTGACATAGATTTGAGAACTGAGTCATATGACCAGGAAAATAAAATGTGTTGGAGATTGTTTTTATTTAAATACATAGATTTTTCTTTTCTTTATTACAAAAACCATACTGTTTGACTCAACCTCAAAGTATTTCATGAAATATTTGAGACTTGATTAGTCATTGTATGGATGATATGAGTAATGCTTTGAATTAAAGAAGTGTTTTCCTATTTGCCTTTTGTAGCGACTGTGCAGGATGGAGCAGTTTTTTAAGCAGGCGTATAAGGCGGCTTCGTGATAGTTCAGAGAGAAACACACCAACTCACTGGCCAGTTTGCACCAACGGCCAAGTACAACATACACTAACACACACACACACACACACACAAAACTGCAGGTCCAGCACACGCAGTAAGCAGCCTTCATGAGATCAAGTGTTTGCTCACAGAAACAAGTACACACAAACACTTGCCTGCCTTATCGCAAATGCTTGCACACACACACACAAACAAACAAACAAACACACACACACACACACACACACACACACACACAGCCCACTGTATGCCATTCGTGACTGGATATCAGACACTTCAAGTAGGTAGAAGATTGTGTTGGTGGGTAATGGAGGAGGTTTTCTGTTGACTTCTGAAAAGAGACTAGGATGTTGTTCATATGACTCATCTTGAAATACATCTGAAAAGGATTCCTACTGATACATATTTAGGGATGGTATCTGTTGTTCATTTGCAAAGCGCAGCAGGCGGTACACATGGCTTGCACACTCTGTGAGAAACTTGTGTTGCTATGTTTTGGTAGTTTGTGGCAGTGCAGTATTATTAGATCTCTGTTTAGTGTTTTGTTGCTAAACACTTGAGAAGGCAAATCAGTTTTCTGATCAGTAAACGTTTAAATGGTAGCTGGAAGTAAACTAAGCCTTAAAAAGTTAAATAAGAGACTTTCCACCAATCCTAACACGAATACAACTTTTTGAAATGAGTGGAAGGTTTAGAGACATTGGTCGATTAAAGAAAAGCTTTACCTAAATGTGAAGCTTTGGCTGGTCATCATCATCAAGTGAAATTGATAGTCTTGGTTTTGTAATAGATATGTAAGCCAAACTTGTGTTTTCCAACTTAGGCTCAACTTAGCGTATTTTCCCACAAATATGTCCATTGTGATTCTATGAGTTTTGCTTTCAGTTGAAGTGAATCTGGGTAAACAAGGACTCATGCTTAAATGAAGCATATTGGGGCAAACTAAGGCCCCGTCCACACAGAGACGAAACACGTGTTATCCGCTATAGTTCTTTATCCACACGAGGCCGTAACGGCACCGCGGAAACGGAGCCCTCAAACGATAGTGCTTCCCAAAGTGGGAAGGTCTGGTAACGTAACGCTTGCGGGACCGTGTATATGCCCTAAATCAGTGGTTCCCAACCTTTTTTGTCTTGTGTACCCCCTGAGCCTTTTGTCATACCATGAGTACCCCCTCACTCATACGTGCTGATGATCCTTCACAAGTAGAACGTAACTGATTATTGAATGAAAATAACTTTATTTCATCTCCTTAATTTGAACATCTAATTCTCAGGCATTTTCTTAATTTTAACTTAAATCACTCAATAAGAATAAATAAAAATGAATATGTTGCCTTGATAATAAATAATATAATCAAATAAATACATATGAAATCAAAATGATGAACTTATCTTTGCTATATATATCTTGTAACATTTAGGCTTAAACCATGGAGCCCCTTTGAATAAGTCCCCTTTAAACAGGCATTTAAACTTTAATCCAGGAACAAAACACTTAGCAAAATAATATCCAGAATCAGTATAGGCCTAGCAGTTTCTTTTCACCAGTCATTTACAACTTTTTTTTGGGAGGGGTTAAGCACAGTTAGTATATGTTTATAAAACGGACAAGTCAAATCAAGCAATCTGATGTTTCTTAGTCGTGATATAATGAGCGTATATCCAGGGAATAGTTGTTGTTACTTTTCACAACTCAGTATCCCTCCGCGTCTGAGAACCGTTATAAAATCCTAAACTAAACTTTATATAGTAAACTAACTAACTAACTAACTAACTAACGAACTAACTAAGCTTAAGATGGAAACATTTAAGGTTAACTTCGCCCTCCGGGGTGGGCTTACTATGGAGGAGTGGATTGAGAAGTGCCTATCTCCAGAAGAAAAAAGCACCTAAACGACGACATTCGCTATCTGTTATTGTTGTTGCATAGCAACCACCTCGCACTCTGTGCAGAGGCAACGGAGGGACGATTTTATTTGATTCCCGGCTGATTTTTAGTCCCAGTCCGCCACTGAACGTAGCTATTATGTAAGGTAGTTGTAAATCAAACAAGTGCAGTACATGCTATGTTATAAAGCCGTGGAGGGCGGGAGTTTATAAACCAAAGAGTAACCGCCCTTACGGGACGCTGTAATAAGTAAAGCGAACGCACCCGCAAGGACACCTGGCCTCCTATTGGTTGAGGGATTTTGACAGGATTGTTGCACAAAAGTTTCGAGCGCGCACAGAATAAATCTGAGAGCAGAACAAATCTGTAAACAGCAATATATCTGAGTGCAAGCGTACAGTTTGAGCAGAAGCAGAGCAAATCTAAGTGCAAGCAGGCACTATTTGAGTGCGAGGACAGGGTTTTAGGGAAATAAATACATAAAGTATGCTCTCAAATTTAAATACCATGCTCTTGAATAAAGATAGGGAATAACCCCCATAGTTTATCTCCGACGCATCTTTGTAACGCACGAAGGACAGGAGCTCTGCTTCTCCACTCACATCTGTCATTTCATCCAGCTGCAAAGCCAACTGACCGGCTAGTTTTATTTTGTTCACCACTTGTCCAATTATATTAACAGACATATTGATCCGACGGGATATGGTGTTATTCGACAGGGGAACTTTCTTGAGTGCTTCGGCTGATTTCTTGTCTATCATAATTTCGGCCAACGCAGTCGCTGCAGGGAGAATGAGCTCCTCAACAATAGAGTGAGGTTTAGCCACAAGCAGGGACACGGCGTAAGATGCCTCGAGTGCTTTCATTGACACATTCGTGGCTTTCATCATTACTGTCTGGCTCGACTTAAATTCCGACAGCTTTCGTCTGTAAAATTATTCACTTTTATCGACACTTCCCGAGTGTTTGGTGCTCTGGTGTCTCTGTAAATGCGCTGGCTTCATCGCACTATTAGCCAGGACTTCACCGCAAAAGAAGCACTGAGGCTGCGGTGGGTCCGCAGAAGTAGAAATGAATCCAAATAATATATATGTTTCACTGCCTTGGTTTCAGTTTGGCCTCTTTCTTACGTTTCTCGGCGGGCTCCTCTGAACCCTGGCCTGAACCCAGAGCAAGCGGACGTTTCAGCCATTTATCCATAGCGCAGACCTACCAGTATTTTTCTGGCTGCAGGTAAGCAGCTGTTTTCATTGTGGGATTTTGGCGCGGTTGTGCCACAGACTATTGTCTCCCTAGGGAAACAAATCGCGCACTATCATTTTTGACGGGATTATTTTTTTTTTTTACTTGTCACCTTGGAATTCCACGTACCCCCTGCAGTTCCCTCGCGTACCACTAGGGGTACGCGTACCCCCGGTTGGGAAACACTGCCCTAAATGATCATAGCCCTGCCTCTCCCCTCCTCTCCTGCTCAGCCCCGCGTCATTGCTGATGCGTTTCGCAAAAACAACAATGGCGGATCACAGGGTTGCTTTCGTGCTCCAGACGCTACTGACCATGCTACAGATGTTAGTGCAAAATCTACAGCTCCTCTACCACAACCATCAGCAACAAGTGGACATGGAGAACTACATTAACTACATGTTGCTAAATGCACCGCGGAGAATAACCAGAAGGGCAACCATGCTTGGGGGATCTTATTCGCTGCTTTTGGTGTATTTTGTGGCAGAAGTACAGCGCTACTTACAGGCCCGGCATATGTACTACAGCGGGTCGAGGGTCTCGTGCGGACGGACACGTTTCTTGTCCCGATTCCATGTGGATGGAAATCTTTTTTGATATAGACCTTGGTTCGTTTTCGTTTTCATCTCCGTGTGGACGGGGCCTAAGAAAGACTCTCATGGCATTTAAATTAATAATAATCCCATGGAACGGCCATTATGGGTAGCTGCACAGTGTTCTACATTTGTGTCAGATTGCTGGCTTCAAACTCAACTCCAATTGTAATATCAGATCATAGTTGGTAAAGGAACATGTGTAAAAAGGATGTTTCAAAGGTGGGTCACACATATTGTAGTTCCTTAAATAAAAATAGCTTTGTTTCTGTTGTAAGTTATTGGGAAAATAAGATTCATTCATTACTTTTATTTTAATAGCCAATGTTTTATTTGTATTTCAAATGACAATATGTTAAAGTATATCATATTATTTACCATTTTCTGCAAATCCAGTGTCATATTTATTATCCTTTTTAATTTAAATGAATTGCCCCAAAAATATTTTTGCATGACACCCAAGCAGGGTGCATTGAAATTGTTTGGGGTTATGGACTATCTACACCTGTGACTTTAATTGAGATTCAGGTTTTCTTCACTGTACTCCTATGACAGCTGGTTAACCTCTTAAGCCCTGAGCCTGTTTTTCAGGTTTCAGGCTCGAAAATGCCACTAACACAACAACGACTATATCTTCACTTCTAAAAGGCGTAAATTAATAATATTTTCTCTCAAAGCAAGGTTACATCTGTGAGTTGGATGTAGAAGTGTCAGAATCAATATAGATGTTTATATTTTTAAATAAATTCAGATGGAACATAGTAAAAACATGTAAATTCTAATGTCCGCCTAAAACCCATTACTTATAGTGAAAACCACCCTTGAATGATGGGTTAGTAGACTAAAAGCTTTAGGAATCCAAACTATAACATATAATAAGTACCCAGTATCAAGATTGAAGCAAAACAAGTGAAATTTGACCTTTTTAGACAGATTTTGAAAAATAAAGTCCAGGCGAACTCACCTCTGGGTAATTTGGGAACCATCAGTTCCATTTGAACTTTTTCACTGTAAAAATCATTTTATTACTTTGAATTATCACTATAGGTATTCATTCCATCCAAATACAACTGTTGTGAAAAAAAAAAATATATATATATAAAAACATACTCTGTTATCCTAACGTCATTTGCAGAAAACAACTTCTAAGGAACCTTAATATTTAATAAACTATGAATATTTTATATCCATATAACGGGAAAAAACTAATTTAACTGATCTTTTTCATTTATTTTTTCAAAAAAAACACACAATGCTAACAGTGAGCCTCTGAATTAGCCCCGAGCGAAAAATGCTAACCTATTACTGCACCGAAAATCACTCCTAGCTCCCTTATTACTTATCCTAGCTGCACATCCAATACATCGTTTATGATCGTAAAGACACAGAATCTAACGGTGCCCACCTCAACACTGAAAGATACAAACTCGCGAGGTTATCAACAAAAACGTACATCAAAACAAGTGGCGCTAGGTACTAACATGCGCTAGGCTAATGGCTTACCTTCCTCTTTGTCTGGTCTAAACTGGTCTTCAATGGCATTAAAACGATAAAAACGATGATGTAGTTAATCCATAGGTTAATATCCAATGGGGCTGTGTCCCCTTTGAAATGTTCTGATAATCTATAAGCAATAAAACTGCAATTCCGTTATCTGCTGTCCGCTCTGTGCTCCGTGTGCTCTGGGTCCCGGCAATTCCTGCTTCCTGCTTCCTTCCGTAGTAAACAATAAATGAAGTCGGCTGCGTAATGTACTTAAACTGGCTGGCATTCTTTATACTTTACGCAGGACTATATCTCTGGAACCCATTGGTCGATTCGTGTGATTTACACCTTTTTCTTAACCATCAGAACCAATAGAATCGATGGGCAGTTCCCAAATCCACGTAAACATTACCATAGCGGACATAATAGAGAAGCGAACAAAGTATATCTGAAAGTACAAGCCTGGACGACAAAACTTTATACCCAGTATATTGCCATAAATATGATGATGGATTAACAGTCAAAATGTCTACGTGACACAAAGACATTGGATTAACCTTGAGCGGCGTTTTTATTCCGGTGAACACAACTTTTGATCACAAATCAAAAAAGGTAAGACGTAATTATTGTAATATTTTTGAAACCGGATGTTGTTTACTTTCTCTTTTCTGGCTGATAGCTCCAGGAATTCGGGGTCTTACAGTGATGACATTACATGTGTGGAATCTGTGGAGTCTCAGCTTTAATCGGATATCTTGTTTGTGCAGTTACGATAAGTAATAAGGGCATTTCTACCCTGAGTGCTGTGCAAAAGTCCGTTAGCATTAGTTAGCATTTTTTCGCTCCATGCTAATTCAAAGGCTTGGTATTACTCTTGTGTTTCTTTTAGCTAAACATGGTTCACATTGTCAGTTAGCTGAGTTTCTTACCGTTAAAAGGGTATGGAACATTAATAGTTTCATAAATGTTAAGAAGCCCTGAGACATAGTCTCGTAAAAAAACGGTGGGAGGGGTCCACTGGGGGGACCCTCGGGCTTAAGAGGTTAAGAACATGCTGACTTCTAAACCAATCCATTGATAATGCCAATGTAAAATGTACAATGTGAATAATAAGCAATTGTCAAAGCAGAAACTTGTAACAATATTGTTCCAAGGTTTTATAGTATACTTGTTACATTTTATTTTTGTTTGCATTTGAGATGTGAAATTCAAATGTCCTTTTCTCTGCATCATTCTGAATTGAAAAATAAAACGAGATATCTGGAACAACAACGTTCCTTTTTCCTCATCTGTAGAACACACAAGATATAGATCTACACTGAATGCTCACTGTGCTGGTAAATAACCTTATGGCTCAGAAATCATGCAGGAAGTGCCTAACCTGGTCCTCCTCCCCAATTAAAATGATTGAGCCTCAGAAAGACTAAAGTCAAAGGAGTGTTTTGGTGGTCCTACTCATCGTTAAAAATAGCAGTTCGTTCAGTATGCAGTCAATGACAGAATTACACTTTTAAAATAAGACTCACTTATTATCACTTCCAGTATGTTCAGGCTCATAGAACATTTCTGACTTCTGGAGGTACTTGTTCAGGAAATGCGTACATGACAAGACTGTAAACATCTGTTTATGGTGGTACTTCTGCCAGTTCTGGTGAATCTACTGATCGATGTCAGATTGTAATGGCTTGCTGTCAATTGCTCGCCATCTGGTGCCTCAGTGAACTTAAAACTGAAGGTTCAGGTACAACTCAAAAATAACGAATATTAAATTGCCAACAGATGGGAGTTATGACACTTACACAGACAGTGAATGGAAGAGAAAAAATGTGTGGTTATGCTTATTAATCAGCATTCAATCCTATACAAATATTATCTGCATTTGATTCCAATGCAGGAGATCTGTAGATAGTGACTATTTAATGTTGGAAGGGTGTTTAAATTCCAAAAGGCAAGATATCGGAAAGCTTTTTCTTTTATACTACTTAAATTGCAACTTCAGGACAACACCACAACAATGCTGGAAGAACCCTGATGGTGCGTTCAAACCGGCTGTAAAGGGAAGATTCACATACAATTAGCATACTTTTAATTTAATTGTAAAACATTTTTTAAAATGATGCCAAAAAACTCTGATTAGTAAAAACCATGAATGAATGCTTTGGATAGTGTGTCCAATAGACTGTGTAGGCAGAACACTTTTATAATGTATGTGTTCTGAATGGAGATCGGATCAATAACACAAGATGTTTTGTTTCTAGTTAAAGATAATTCATGTCAGGCACATTTCTAACTCTTCTAAAAATCGAACTCTTGCTGCGTCATTTGCGAAAATGAAGCTTTGCGTCGAGTGTGAACGCACCTTAACCCCTAACCCAAAAAACAAAAGGTGTTCTTAAATGTTGCTGTTTTTGTTAAATGCATTCTAACCATAGCCTTAAATGTCTAAAATTCCTAATACCATTTGTTCATATCATGATTATACAGCTTCGAATACTGTCAACAAGTTGCACTCTGTTGTGGGTCACCACAACAATGTTTAAGAACTTTTGAATATCGCAATGCATAAAAAAAAAATGTTCATCCTCATGTGGCCATATTGACATTTGTGTGTTCAAATCACTGCATGTTTAGATCAAATAAACTGTCCTCTGCTTGCGGTTCTCACAATAAATGATTTCCTTGACAGTATTTCTGATCTATGTGTGTTTACATGTGAACGTGTTCAGGTTCTGCATGTGGATTCCACACTTGTCATGCATGTCTGTTTGTGTAAATAAACCCGTTTGTATGTCATTGTGTGTATGCTTGTTACAGTAACGTGTATTTGTTCATAAAACTGTAGGAAGTTGGCAAAGAAGCAGAAAGAGACGGCCAGCAGCTCCACCCAGCAGAGGGAGATGGGCCCGGTCACCACGGCTGATAAGAGCACCACCAAAGTCAGCACGCTGCACAAAGACGACCCCTTCTCCACCTCCAACCAGGACCTCAATGGCTTCAGTGAGTCAAATCCTCTGTGCTTCTGAGCTCAATTTGCATCCTACATTTGGAGAATCTTCAGAGAATATATGTTACTAGAAAGTCAAATAATAATTAAAAAACGTAGCCTAAATACATCTCTTTAATTTAATCTTTGTTTCAAATTGTAATAACGTTTATTTTCCCTTCTAGAAAATATGCATATACTAAGTCTCTGTGCCATTAATCATTTTGTCAGATTAATTTATTCAAATAGTGGACTTTTTTTTCATAATAAAACTCTCCATATGTTCCTTTTTTAGTCATATCAGCAGTATGTTGTGCTGCTTCACGAGCCTCCATCTTACTTAGTGCCGCTGTAATCATTTTCCCTAAACTTTTATTTTTCTGCCTCAAACACATGCAAGAACATGTGTGCATATTGCATTGGAACTTTCTTCAATCCATCAGTGTGACTTCAACGGCAATCTTATGAAAGTCGTTGTGCATTTGCACGGTTATGTGTGTCTTTGTGTCTTTGTGAGTGTGTGTGTGTGTGTGCGTGCGTGCGTGCGTGCGTGTTCATGGTAATTGACAGGGCCCCTCAGAAGGACATTTTCTTCTCCTGAAAATGTCATGCTGGCCTTTTGGGAGTGCTTGGCCGTTGGAAAGCAGGGGTGCTGGAGAGGGACTAAGTAGCAGGCTAATGTCGCCCATAATTGCCTGCTCTCTTCTTCCCACTGTCCGCACTGCAACTCTCACGTAGAATAATGTTTTTGCATTTAAAACACTTAGAGAGGACTGCTTTTATCGCGACCATAAATGTACCATAAAGCTTTGACATTGGTTTAAAGAGCACTATTGTACTTTTTGCAGGGTTTTCCCTTTCCTGTAGTGTCATATTTGAGTGGATTTAGTGCATGTAAATATTCTGCAGAGGCTAACAGTTCCCTGCAGAGGGAGTTTCACACACCTGCCTGAAACGCCTCCATTGGACTCCTTCGTTTACTTCCATAACATAGTCACATCACTATGCAACACTCGAGCTTCTATTGGCTAGCGCTCCAACACTTTGTAATGTGATAGGCTAAGGGGCGGGATATCTCTAAGGGGTTGACCAATCAAAACAGACTGGGCTCTAGTTTCAGACAGAGGGTGAACAATAAAGTAAAAAAGAAAGCACTGTTTGAACATTAAGGCATCTTTGGTAACATGTCACAGTAAAAGCACAATATACAAACATGAACCTGTACATTAGCAGAATAAGTCCTCTGTAAAATAAACTTGATTGGGCAATAGCATCATTAAGAGAATAAGCTTATTTTCTTCTTGACCTTGGTTGCTTCATTAAGTTTTTCGTTTTTGTATTAGTATTCCAACAACTAAACCTAGCTATGCTTTTGCTGAGTTAATGAACACAGTTTCCGTGTTTGAAGAATTTAGAACAGAAGAGGTAAATCTCTCCTGAGAACTGAATATATGATGAAGTAATGGCTATTTTATAAGTCATGGATTTTGTGCTTCCAGGCAGAGTTGACTGGACCTTGCCTCGGGCCAAATATAGTTTTGGCATTCAAATAAGTCTTCTTGATTTAAGGCATATGTGAATGAAGTTCGGACTTGACAGACTTTCCTCTTATTTATCATCCTTGGAGGAAAGTAAAGAATATGTCTTGGCATATGCGACACAAACCAGAGGGAGATTGTATTTTATTATCAATCCAATGAAACTATATGGATAGATTATGAAAGATATATTTGTTGTGACTTTCTACACCTTGTTGTTAGGATCCATGGCAATGAACTGTTTGGTTCATCAGAGCTGGTGCCATGAAATAGTCTTCCTCTAACTGCCTCCCTTTCACTGTTGGTAGTGTTATCACACACACATTTGAAAAAGGGAAAGAAACAAAGGACACACACATGCGTCAATGATCCAGGCTCAGTCCTAATGAGACGGAGAAAAAATGCTGACGATGGGTAGGGGACCCAATAATATTTCCGCGGATGGACCCTCACAGGGCAAATAACCTTTTTGTGTTATTGCATTCTCACCCAGCCACCAGTTCTCTTCACAGGACATTGCTGTCAAAGCAGTTTTCTTTTGGTATGCAGGAACACTCCTCACCGTATTAAAGTTGAGCTTCTTTTTGAGGCGCGTTAGCATACAGTGCTGGTACGCATTAGACGAGGGGGATTTTGTAACGGCAGAGGAGGAAATATTTTCGGGGGTATTTGGAGAGGTGATGAGGAAGAAAGAGAGATGACAAGAAGATAGAACCTAAATGATCTGCTAGGGGGGAAATCGTGCCAGGAAACATATATTATGTATATATAGTCAGACATGTTACAGTTACTGATGAGCACATTTATTCAATTATATTAAGAGGCCTTATAATGCTTTTTGGGGATGTCCCTTTCCTGTAGTGTGTTGTATAGGTTGCTCTGCAAAGACTCATATTACAAAGTTTCTTCCAGAGGGAGTTTCTCTCCAAAACCTTTGTTGCTCACATGCACTTATGGATGCTGCTCACTTACACATGTTTTACACTAGTATCTCTCAAGCCATTCTCTTCATATTCTGTGACAGCAAATGGATAACTTGAGTCACCTGAGCTGCCATTATTACAAGATGTTATAAGTGGCTACTTCCAAAGACCCCTTGGGATATTGCTAATGCTTTTACAACTTTTCAACATTGAGCTAGAATGTTTTACAAACCATCATGCTAATTGATTTACAATTCTTCTATACTACTTGTTCGTTGAGTATGAGTTGGCTGTACTTAAACTGAGACAACAACACAAAAAAGCTTTTAAAACGTCATATGAGGGGAAGGAGAGGCGAGAAGGTGCATCTGAAGCAGGCTAAGGGGGTGACAAGAAGAGGGGATGGGGGAGTGTGGGGTGGGGGGGGGGGAACAATGACAAAGAAACGCAGAGGCCGAAGAGGAGAGGCACATTGAGTATGAAGGGAGGCAGAGGAGAGGTTCCTTCAGTTGGAGAATCTCCACTAATGGCCCCTGCTCGGACCGTCAGCTCTCTCAATCACACAAAACAAATCAATTATGAACAAGAGTGAACATACTGTATATGATGCCATGCATGATTACTAAATGGCTTCTTAAAGTGTATGGATACATGTCTTTACGTTTAGGTGAGCACACACACACAGCAAAGCAACTAGCTGCAGGTAGTGTGTCGCTACATGTGTGGCAGCTAGCTCAGATAGTGTGGATTATTGAACGGCCTTAGGTAGCATATAATATGTCACAGTCAGTCTCCCAGCATTCCCCCTGGGTTTGATCTTATTGTGTGTGTGTGTGTGTGTGTGTGTGTGTGTGTGTGTGTGTGTGTGTGTGTGTGTGTGTGTGTGTGTGTGTGTATATCCTACCTTTCATTTATTTATAACCCCTGGCAGACCTGATGGTGATCCCCATGTATATGCATTAATGTATGGCCACAGCTTTTTTCCAACTCTATTCCCACAGTGCAGCTTTGAACAGGCAGCAGCTATTCAATGCATGAAGCTAGCCGTCAAAGCTAAACAATATCCCTCTAAAATGAAAACCCCAACCCTTTCATTACGCTAGATATTCTGGCCTATCAACATTTTAAAAGCACTATCTTTTGGCGGAGAGATTATGATTAATTAATGCCAAGTAGCACTGAGGCTTTTCTTAAGGCTTATGATTGACAATCACATATACGATAAACGATTATAAAACGATTGGTTTTGTCCCAACTGACTACAAACTACTTTTCCCCCGGCAAGGAGTCATAATCCCATTGGTCCTCACTAACACATAACAAATCAATTTGTTTAAGTGAAGAGAGGCTAGGTAGTTCACTGCTCAATAGGTGCTGGCTAGCTGAGTTAGCAGGACAAATGCTATCATTGTTCCTCTCCATTGGTTCAATCCATTTACTTTGAACGGCCATTCTTTATACCGGCCACAAAATCAGTCGTATGTATTGACCAACATTGAGAGCATGTCATATTTGACTGCATGCTCATTGAGACGGAACCACTTTTGTATTGCAAAATTCAATACGGTAGCATTGACGGTGCCATTAGTGTTATTGGATTGGTCCTCATTTAGTTGAATATGGATCTTTCTTTGTGTATGTTTTCATTGTTAATCCTGTCCTGTGATGATTGATTGTTGTTTCTTTTTAGACTCACTCACTGACCTATCCCTCTTCTATCTCTTTGGCCTTCTCCTTTTGTCCTGTATCCCCATTTGTACTTCACTTCCTGTCTCTGCTTTCATATATTCATCTCCACCTTACACTTCCCACTTACACTATTCCATTTTCTCCTCTCCATCTTCTCCTTCCTATTCTGTCACACACCTCCCCTTCCACTCCACCGCTCATTCGCCACCTCCTGCTTCTCCCGTACATCCTTGTGTTTCCTCGTCCTCTTTCTCACCTTCTCTTCACCTCTCTTCCCTTGTGTGTCCTTCTCCAGCCTCCCCCTCTCCCTGCTCATTCTCTGTGCAGGGAGGCAAGACACTGCAGAGCAAATCCCTGCTGAATTCCTACTACTCAGGTACACACTTAAACACGCACACAAACACACACACACACACATAATCTTTGAAGAGGCTTTAGGCGACGATTCAATGCCTGTGGAGTTTCATGCAGTTGGGATTTAATCTGCTCAAACTCTCCCTATAAATGACACATAAACTGACATACTGTATTTCTTCCAAGTTTCCTTTTGCATACATGTTAGGCAGTGGATACTAACAGAACATGCCGTACAGCTTCTAAGTTTGTTACCTGTACCCAACTAACATGTTCTTTCACAGTTAGTTTTCATATTGACACTTGTGAAAAAAGGTTAAAGGTGTTTAACACATATACGCATATTCAGGCTTCAAATGCAATATTACAAACATTTTATTCATCAGGCAAGAGCTATTCACAAAGGACACAACAGTTTGATCAGATGACAATACCTGCTCACACCCAAACAAATATTATAATTGAATAAATAACAAAATACAAAACATAGTTAATAGGATCCCTAAAACATTTGGAATAATGAGGTCGACATTCCAATACGATCAACAACACATATTAAATGCAGGACAGTATTCATTGTTCCATATAATCCACTCTTTGTTACAACTAATTGTCCCAATCATTTCAATCAAAAATAAATTGACTTTCATTTCTTTTGTGCAGTGTCTAAAGAGCCAGTTCCAGCCACAACTTCCATAGGTGAGTACAAACTGTTTTATCATGTTGACAAAGCATAGAAGCTGCGGTTAATACTTCTTAGTACATACAGCTCTGACTTGTGTGTATTTTAGTGTGTATCTGTTCAAGTGCGTGCAAGCATGTGGAAGTGTGACCAACTAGTGAAGCAAAAGTTAACAAATTAACTGTCTTCCACACACATGTATTCATATACAAGGTCAGAGACACACACACACACACACACACACACACACACACGTGCATATACACAAAGTTTACACATGGGGAAAAAAGAAATGTCAAAACCATTTTCCAGTTCCTTCTTTCTGTCTTTTTCTCTTAATTTCCCTCCCTCCCTCTCTCCCCTTCTGTCGGCCAGATTGGCCTCTTCTTTGCCAAGCAGATTGGCTGTGGCCCCTGCTAAAGTGTGTGTGTGTGTGTGTGTGTGTGTGTGTGTGTGTGTGTGTGTGTGTGTGTGTGTGTGTGTGTGTGTGTGTGTGTGTGTGTGGGTGTGTGTGTGTGTGTGTGTGGGTGTATCTGTGTGCAAGTGTCTGGCCAGCCTTTACACGAGTAGACCATTTCACACACTCTTGACTCTCGCTCACACACACACACACACACACACACACAAACACACACACACACACACACACACACACACACACACACACACACACACACACACACACACAGATGTATAGTAAGTGGTGACATTTGTCTGCTGGCCTCCTTTCTGTATAATGTGATAATACCTATCAGCTGCTCGTCTTCCTGCCACACCTCCTCCCATCCCTCCTTTCCATATCACTCCTTTCTTCTTCTCTCTTCTCTTCTGCCAATTATTGTCATTCCCCCCGTCATCAGGTCTGCCATCACATCATCGTGCTGCCTCATTTTGACTCTACATGTCAAAACACTTTTTCCTACTTTTTTGTTTGAATCGAAATGTTCATTGTATTAATATTATAATATATAATATATATATAATAATTTTATTGTAATGCTACAATGCCTGATGGTCCGCAAGCCCAATTTCTGGCCATTTATTTAATTGTATTTGTTCAACCTTTCCTACTTTTGGTAAATCCAGCCCCACAATAAGACTTTTTCTCTTTTTCTCAAATATTCTTTTCACCATTTAGTTTGAATGACTTTTCTCTGCCATACTCACATGTTCTGCCTTCTCCGTTTTGTTCCTGTCCTTTCCTAAACTCATTATCTCGTATTCGAACATCCATTCTTGACTTCTGCTTAATTTGCAAACGTCAGTGTTCACTCTTCCCTCTCACTTCATCCGTTCCTCCTCTCCTCTGTTTACCAGCTGAATCAATGTTGTACCTGCCGAGCCCATGTTTGAACTGAAACGGAGAGAAAGAAAAACAGAGAAAGACAAATCACAATAATAGGAACCTACTCTGCATCATATAGGCTCTTAAAACATGGCCATATGTACGCTGATTAACAGAAATGTAAACAACTGGCCACACAGGGTTCTTTGCCATTTGCTGATACACATCAAGGCATGAGGAAGCAGAATGCAAAACAACGCTTGAGTGATTTGTGTAACGGCACACATGTGCTGTCATACATCTTCACAGAGAGTCACGATTAAAACAATATACGTGTCTATCAATTGATCTCTACTTTTAGTAACCCTTTATTATCTCTTAATGGGGTCCTCCCTGTCCTGCAGTGTGTTATATAGGTTTGGTGCATGTAAATGGTCTGCAACGGCTAACATCCCTGTGTTCCCTGTTCTCTCCCAAACACTCACCCCCCCCCCCCCCCATAGTGACACCAATATGTAACACTCAAGCTTCTATTGTTTAGCCCTCAAACAAATCGTACGTGATAGGTTAAGGGGCGGGACATCTCTAAGCGGTTAACCAATTACAACAGAGCGGGCCAGCTAACCAATCAGAATACATTGAACATTAAAGCATGGAGACACAGTCGAATGCAATATGAACCTGAAGATGAGCATTGTCGTCTT
This sequence comes from Harpagifer antarcticus, assembly GCA_902827135.1. NCBI lineage: Eukaryota > Metazoa > Chordata > Actinopteri > Perciformes > Harpagiferidae > Harpagifer > Harpagifer antarcticus. The sequence goes on from CADEHL010001058.1 coordinate 3,518,104, forward strand.
TAATCCATGCCATGACCCCAACTCTCCAAACTCAGTTCACACAACTTTGTTCTTCAATCGACTTTTGTTTCATTTAATTACATTTTTTCTTTCCATCCATCCATCACCTCTCTCATCGTCTTACCAATCCTGTTTTCTCGTCAACACATTACTCCGCTCCTCCCACGGTCATCTATCCATTCATACCGTCCAAACACTCATCCATTAATACTTCCATTCCCCTTTTGTTAGTTTCCTAATATCGGTGAGTCCATCCATCGACTCTTCTGTCCCTCCATCACTGTCTATATCTGCTTTTATACTGTCATTGATTCTGTCCTTCTACCCATCATCCAACCATCAATCCAATTCCTATTTGTTCCAGTTCTACATTATCCTATCTTCGTCTTCAGACCATCTTGCAGTCCTCTTTCCATTTGCTCATCCAATATTTTCTCCATCCGTCACGTAAACATTATAAAGCACCCTTGATGCTGTTTTCATGTCATGCTTAACATTGCAATGATTTCATTGATTAGAGCAGTCATTTAGTGGATGCAGAGAGCCTGTCAATTCACCACCGAGCAGTTTGCAATCATCATCATCTTCTTCAAGGCCAACAGGAAGAGAGATAGCAGAATGGAATACCAATCAAATGGCAGACATAGGGACGAAGGGAACATTAATAGAAAGTGTTGAAAGTGAGATTAAAACAGGGGGGTGGAGGAATAGAGATACAAAGGAAACAGAGAATCATTTCAAGTTCTTTATCACTTGAACCACCAGGGGTCGCTGTATACCTAAAACCGCCAACGGGTCAAATGGACCCGCTATTAGAATGCATTGATTTTCAAGGTACAATGTTCTTTTATTTATCATACTAGAACAGAGGGTTAACGGTGAGCTTTGATCGCAGTGATGAAACTACCAATAGAATCTGAGGACTCTCAGCTTCCATATGAGTATCTAGTTTGTGCAGATAGCATGAAGTATCTATATATCTATCTCTCTCTCTCTCTCTCTATCTATAAGGAACGTCAGTAAACAACAGGCGTTGCTATAGCAACACGTCATGTTTATGTTTTCGCGCGAAAATCTCTGCATTTTCCATAAGGTAAATATTACCCGCTGGCGCTGATGGGTTTAAATGGAATCTTTTTGGGCAAATTTTTCAATCTGACTTCATATTGACCATTTTTAACAACAGAGGGTGCTACATAACACACTTTCAGGAAAAGTCACAGACTGGGAGACTTGAATATTTTATTGAAAAAAAGTGACATACAATCAAGAAACAGCTGCGGGTCAAATGTACCCGTTGGCGGTTCTAGTGTTAACAGCATATTTCTTCATACAATACGTTTATTCCAAGTTGGGTTGCACTGCAGATATGTTCTTTATCATAACGAACACTCTTCTTTAATATAGAATGACGGGATGGCGATAGAACTCAATAAGAAAACTTCTGATTCTAGCATTTCTCATTTTAATTATTTTCTTAGTTAAATGTGAGCACATTTTCTTAATTGTATTGCTAAAGTTACTTAAAGTATCTAAGCTAGCTGTCCACTTAATGGACTAGTTAACTCAAAAAAAGAAAATATACCCACCAGAGCAAACACAATCAATATTCTTCTACTGATCATTTGTGTGTATCTGTTTAGCCAATAATGCTCCATTCTCTTAGGGTTAGGGTTATTAACTTATCCATACATCTAAAGTGGCCTCCAAGCGTAACTGGATTTCATTATTAAGTAAAGCGATAGAAAACATTTCATTCTTAAAGTAAGACTCCTCCATTGAGATACATTCCAAGACCTTTCAGGCTTTTGAAAATGGATGGTACCAGGAGCCTGAACGCTGCCAGTGAGGATAGTTTTTTAACAGCTTGAAGAGAGAGGCAGAGCAGAGGAAGAGAGAAGAAGAAAGTTATTAAGAGGACAGTGAAGGAGACATACAGATTGAGGGATCAAAGACGGGGAGAAGGAATGTATCCAGTACGCAATGCAGAGGAGGGTTTAACTCGGTCTGTGTGTGTGTGTGTGTGTTCTCTTTTTGAACCAGCTGCAAAGATTTCTCCTGAGCTCAGGTGTTTTCTCAGCTATGGAAATGGCATTTCTCTCACACACACACACACACACACACACACACACACACACACACACACACACACACACACACACACACACACACACACACACACACACACACACACACCCTCATAACATCTTGCATCCATAAGCACCCAGCCAGCACTCACACACAAATATAAGAGACAAGGACACATCAGAAAGTTAGAAATGTGCACACAGGAACACACCCAGAGACATCCGTATGCACCGACACCCCGCGCAGTGTTAACATTGATGCGACGTAAATCCAGTGGATCAGTGAAAAGCCACCGCTGCATGCGTGCGTGCATTTCATGTGCAAACACGTTTTGCTTCGAAAAATCAATTTCACAGACTGATGTATGTTAAAAGGCTACGCAACACTGTTCTCTGTCACTTCACAAAGCAAGCATCAGCCCTTTGTGGCCAGCCAAGGACAGCCCTTTGCAGGACTCTTTAGCACAGAAGTCATGTTTCCCATGAATCAGGAGCTTCTCCTGGTTCATTAGGAACACACAGTGGAACACATACACTGATAGAAGCACAGAGCCATGCAAAGGCGTCCCGGGAACCTTGGACACCAAAGAAAAAGCTAGATGCAAATTCCTGTTTGCCTTTTCAAGGGCTTTCGAAACAACAAAGGCACATTAGACCATATCCCTTTGAACCCATACATAATGGATTCAAAAGCAATGGCTTTAGTGGAGACACCATTTTGGAGATGATGAGACTTCACAGAATCATCTTGTTCTTTGTGATTTACTGCTTCAATATTCTGATTGGATGGATGCTGTGCTGAAGCCAAGCACAGTATGTATATGAAGACCAAACAGACAATGTGAAGGCCCCATCGATGGTGCCTTCAAGTGCTCCTCGGCTTCTGCCGGTTCCAGAGTTGGGAAGTGGTTACTTCCAAGTGTCCATGAGCTTTAAGACGTAATGTGGAAATGAAGTGGACGATGAAAGGCAGCTTTTCCATCTGTAAGCGGAACATTTGATTTAAAGTTACCCTTTCAACCCTGATGTGAGTCATGTTTCAAATAAAACACCAAATATATATTTAAACAGTGTGCATTAATCTGCTGAATGTGTTGAGATGAACGGTTCTTAGTTGACAGAAGCCATCAGGAACACAGATTGTTTTCTTTGGGATATTTAGAAAAGGGAGAATGATTGTGGATAAGGAGAAGGAGTAGTGAAAGAGGGTTCAGCAGGCCAGTGTCATACACAGTATCAAAAGTGAGGCGCCCTTTACTTTTCAATGCATATGTTACTGAAGGAACAGATGAAACCCCTGCCAGCAGACCTCACTGATGTGTCTTTCGCTGGGTATTTTGAAGATGCAACAACAACTGTCCTGCCACAGTGGAGGAGGACGCTGGTCCAGAATCACCTACTGTGTAGAAAGCCCATCATTTCTACCCACAGTGTTGGAAGTAGTTTTTCCAAAGCATTACTGAAGGGCAATTATTTTCCTCCAGCCTAGTTCAGCTAAGCATCAGGCTGCATGTAAGGTGATTACGGCTAATGGTAGTCATTTTGTTTGGTCATAATGTGACAGTGCTCGGTAATTGAAGGTGAGAGCATGTTTGAGAGATTGCGAATTTCAACCTTTATGTGCTCAGGGAAGATTGAGCCTCTGTGCTCTTTTCAAGCCACTTCTTATAACGCTTATATTCACATCTAGTGGTCCTTCACTCCCACTTCCTTTGACTAGTCCGTCTGCTTCGCAGTCTGACAGTCTGAAATCTGTTCTAACCCCTTTTGTGGTCGCTTTCATTATATTTACCTTCACCTATAGCTGTACATATAGATGTTACGTTCAGTTGTTGAGGATAGAAACATAATAATGCACAAATGTAATTTCCATTTTTATTTCCAAGTTTCATATTGAGATCAATATCAATAGTGACAATATAAATAGTTGAAATAATAGCATTTTAAGAACTCTTAATTTGAAACTACTCCCTGGGGTGCCATTGCAACACCCAAAGCTTCATGTGATGATGCAACATGGCTATTATGTAAGGGATAATGGTCATTAATGAAATAAATCCAGATTATTATACAGCCACATACTAAATAATCTAACGCATGGCTTCCACCCAGAACTAATAGTCCGTTCCACTTGGTACCGGTGGCTGGAACCGTGGAAACAACAACGTAACTTAAAATGACGGCATGGAGGTTTTTTGTAACTGTCCAAGTCTGTTTACATTTTCTCTTCCATTAACATTAACGGTGTGGGCACTGCCAGAGCCCACACTGTTTTCCTGTAAGTGTTTACTTCCTGTCTTTCTTCTTCTGCTGTTCCTTCCTATTTCCCTGTTTTCTTGTCATTAGAGTCTAGCCATCATTAATCAAAATGTTTGTGCTCTCAACAAATATAATAATTCATATTCCAAAAGAATTCCCTGGTGTTTTCTGATGGAGAAAGCTGATGTTATTTCTTGTTAGCAAGAAATAACAACCCTTGAAATGTCCAAATTGACCAATCAGAATGGAGTATTTAACAAAAAACAGGCCTTGTTATAATCACAATTTCAATGTTTAGCGAAGGGATTTGGCCAGAATATAAGACAGGAAGTGTATTAACTGGATGATTAAAGTGAAACATAAGCTTGAATAATATATTGCTTTATTTGTCCATGCACGGTAGAAAAACGAATTTGTATAAAATGTCGCATTACTTGACTCCGTCACATCTCAAATGATCTCCATCCACAGCCAGCAGAAGCCTATGCTTACTGTATATGAGCAGATGGTGGCAACAACAAGCTTTACTATCCAGCATCCTCAGATCAAATGATAACATAATACATATTTCCGTCCACCAGTCTCTTTCTTTCAGACACACACTTGTGAGTCAGTGTTGTGTGTCCTCATGTCAGAAGAAGGGAGGTGAGATTGAGGTTAACACTGGTATACTGTCTAGACCAGCTGATCCCTGTGAACTGCAGACCAGATATCTTTTCTGCTGCCTCTCTGTCTCCTCCTCCATTAGTAGCTTCTTTTATCTTTATGTTAGGCATCCTCAGGTCTTGGTTTTTATTCCATCTCATCACAATGCTAAACAATTAAGTACACTATGTTTATCTCTATGTTTGAAATATGTATCTTTGTTACACAAGCTCAATGTATTTCTAGCTTCCTGTTCTCTATATGTTCACTCATTGGACCTGTTCTATTTGAATGAAGAACCCATTAACAGTTGATGGGCACATTGACTTGAATCTAACCCCGTATGGTATGGCCTATTATGCTCTGCAAAGCTAGTATGTTGCATTGTATTGGAAACTAAGATTTAAGAAAAAAACTAATAAATATGAAACAAATACACAGATAATGTCAAGTAAATATTTGGACGAAGATTACTTTGGAGAATTAAAGCCCTGATGCGATCAAGGATCTTTTTCTTAACTTTTTCTGTCTACATTGTATCTACTGCTTCTGTCTACATTGTATCTACTGCTTCTGTCTACATTGTATCTACTGCTTCTGTCTACATTGTATCTACTGCTTTCTGTCTACATTGGACAGCAGCTCAGTTACACTTTTAGTTTCCATACTTTATTCTAGCGGCTCACTGTTCCACTATCTGACTTTAATATATTAAATATCGCAGTGATTTGTCATCCTCACCGGCCCGGCTTTGCAGCAAAATAAATGAAGTTGAACCTGACCCTGTACTCCAGAGAAAGACCAAAAGAAAGACAGAGATAAACTCAACAGCCACATTTATTCCACCTTTATAAAACTTCAGACACATGTCCACCAGCTTTTAATATTTCATTTCAAAAAGTTGTAGATCATTTTAAAGGTTCATATTAGTATTTAGTGTCCCTACTGTGTCATGTCTCCAGGCTTCAATGTTCAAAAAGCTCTTTATTTTCTCATACTGCCTGTGCTGCAGCACCTCTTTTCACCCTCTGTCTGAAACCAGAGCCCTGTCTGCTCTGGCTCTGTTGTGATTGGTCAACCCCTTAGAGATGCCCTGCCCTTTAGCTTATCACGTACAATATGTTGGAGTGCTAGCCAATGGATGCGCAATATTACGTAGTGATGTCTCTATGTTAACTCCCTGTGGCGGGAACTTTGGGATTTGAGCCTTTGCAGACCATTTACATGCACAGAAACCTATATAACACACTCAAATAAAGTTAAAACCCCAAAATGCATAATAGGGTCCCTTCGAGAAATTGTGTAAATTCAAGGAGACTTAGCTTCTATAAAGTATCAAGGCTGTTGCATTATTTACCCTTCAAGTAGTTACACAGCACAGTGGATTGTCTTGGTTCAACTAAATAGACAGTATTGGATTATTACTGATTGTATCTAAGGGTGTAGATGACGAACGGTTATATTGTTATATAAGTCTTTAGTGTTTAACATCATTTCCATTTCAGATTCAATTATTGTTTGATTGTTCCTGATATAATTAGTGTGTGTGGGTGCATGGATAAGAACAGGGTATGGAAATGATGATCCTCTATAAGGACAGTTGCTTCTGTAATGGAGTCATTTTCTTTGTTACGATGAGTTGAACAGTAATTGCTAGTTGGGGGGTATAAAGGATATGGGTGAATTACATTACAATTACAGTGATGGTCCACAGCTTTATTATTATTTATTCTTTCTATAGCAAAATACAGAAAATATGATCCTCGATAGAGTGATGGAGAGATGACTTAGTTTTGTAGGCAGCCCAGGAATAAGCATCGCAAGGGTTCCCTCGACAAAAAGCTATGGGATTTTTCCATTGGAATCAAGAACATTACAGAAAGAATGATCTGTGTCAAACACACTTCACACATTTTGTTTAGCAGGATAATGTCGACATATTTACAACACTTTAATGAAGTGTAAATACAATTGACAGAAGTAAAAAGCTATGGGCTATACACAAAACGACATGTGGCCAATGCTAAACTAAAGGCGGCTAACATTTGAAGTGATATTGTTTAGCAGCCTCTTTTAGCCACTTGTTAGCAAACACTGTTGCTATGACACATTAAAGAGTCAGACATTCACCAGTGGGGGTACTTACTGTTGTCGTAGAACAAAACGTTAAAGTCTCTTCAGCCTGTGTTAACTACAGACCTTATTTCAGAGGTAAAATGCTGACTCACGTCCAGGTTTTAGGACTGCACCGCACTCTATCTGCAAGTCAATAAAAGAGAATTGAATGCAGCCGCTGTCATAATCAAGCAGATGCAGCATTATAGTTATATAAATCACGCAGAGTAAGGCAAAGAAGTAAACAAAGCTTACAGAGAAAGATAACTGTCGAAGACTTAAAAATAAAAGCAAAATATAGAAACACAGATACAGACGTCTGAGGCGAAGGACTTTGGAGTTAACATAGTGATACTCTGAGCCAAGCCATCCATAACTGCATCTTAATAAAGTCACAGAGTGGGAGGAGGGAACTTTATGTAGCACACTGCCAAGCATGAAGGACTGCATTAACATACATACTCCCTGACAGTGGAAACGGCCTTCACACACACACGGGAAACAGGTTCAACACACACTCACATTTTTCTTCTCCTTTAAAATCAATCGCAACTCTCTTATCAAACACACACTCAACGCTCTCCGTATGTCTCTATATCAACACACACACACACACACACACACACACACACATACACACTCTCTTGTGAATGTGGGGTCAATAAATCTCTCCATTAGCACTGAGATGTCTTCATCATAGTCAGTGTTGTGGAGCTGCCGCTATGACTCCATTTCATGCCTGGCTTAATGCATATTTGACCTTGGGGTGATGCACACACAAACACACCCACACACATACACCCACACACACACACACACACACACACACACACATACACACACACATTTTCTAATACTGAAAGATAGGCATGCAAAAGCACATTATTGTGTAAGTGCCGGAGTGTGCTTACACACACTCATATACACACACATACCATATACCTCACATCAATGGATAAAGGAACTGTATGAACACATTTAAACGATTATAAAACGCACACCTCCAGCCGTGAAGCCAGCTGCCTGGCATATTCAGAGTCTCAGAGTTGAAGGATATGTGCTGCTTTGTGTTCAAATGTATTTATCAAAAGAAAAACCAGTGGTAGGAGAAAGGGTTGATTGAGGAGTACTAAGGAAGGTTGGAAAGAGTTTATAAAGATAAATGGGATGGATTGAAGGGCTGGAGTTCATTCTTACTTGAACTATAGTGGAGACAGTCTGAAGGGGAAGTGTGAAGTACATCCTGGTTGTGTTTCAGAGAGCAGACAGTGTGTCCTTGCCTGTTCTCGGCTCTCTTTTTCTCTTCAACTCTTTACTCCTGTATTTCCTACACCTTTCCTCTCCAAATGTCTCTCCTGTCTCACATTTCTTTCACTCTCATCTGCCCTTGTTTCCTTGTTTCCTTACTTCTTCCATGTCTTAATAGTGCAGTGCAGTGATGATGTATTGTTGTAAGCCGACCCGGAAGTTAGCATCGCAAGGGCCGCCTGGACAAAATGATTTTGGAATGTAAATAAGATTTTCATTATAGTTACACATTTTGTTAAGCAGGAACATCTCCATAAGTAAAAATCTAATGTTAGCCTATAAAATAACTAAATTAGGATTGCTTGGCTGCGTATCACCACTGCTAAGATAAAGGCAGCTAATGTTCTTGTAATACCATTTAGTAGTCTTGTTTAGTCACTTTTTTTTTACGTTGTAGAACAAAACGCGAAAATCTCTTCAGCCTAGGTTACCCATTATTTTAGGCATCTGGTCGCTTTCCACCTCTCCCCTTTCAGTCACTCATTCCAATTATTCATTCTGTCTTCTACTCTTGTATCAATCCTATCACACATCATGACTTAAGCTCGTAATACACAATTTAATATACTATTTAGTTTGTTCAGCCCTTTGTCCTGTCTCTCAACACTAACAGGACACTGTCACAGTGGTAGCAGCAGACCCGTGTGGTCGGCTCATTCTTCATCCGTTTAGGGAAGCTAGTGTTTAGATTGGCTCATGGAGAAGCCACTTAACGGCACTAATGAATCCACAGCCATCATTAACATGCAAATAGCCCATTAAGAAAACATAGAGTCCTGCAGTATTATATTACAAACCCTATTCCTTCTGAGACACACACATACACACTTCAGTGAGTAAACTGCCATACTGCAACAGCACTGAACAAAAGAACATTTATTAAAACCAACACAACTTTAACAACTCTCTTATAATGCGGGAATGGACATGTCATGCTTTTCCGGTTATTACCCGTCCCCTTGTGTGTTATGTAGCTCTCTATGCATGTAAACGGTCTGCAGAGTCACACACCCTCAAAGTACACAGAGAATACCTGTCTATGCTGCCCCAGAACGCCTCGTTGGAGATTTCTCTTTTTCCATTGTTGTAACGTAACGTCCGCGGAGCCGTTACGTTTGGACCAATCCGCGGACTTCCTCACACACACACACTCGACGGGACGTTCGAGGCTCGCTGCTGCGAGGAGGGGACAGTGTGGGCTGGCTCACTGGTGTGGGGTCGGCGAGACAGCGAGACACCGCAGAACTCAGCCTGAGCACACACACAAACTCCCAGCCAGGCTGCGGGTGTGTGTGTGTCTCGCTGTCTTGCAGACGGCCACTGGGCTCATAGGGAGGGGGGGGCAGGAGCTCCAACAAGCCGTTTAGGACAGAGTGAATACACATACTATACAGAGATGCTGTATGAGAAACCAATGTGAGTTTGGAAAATTGCACAATGTAAATCTATTCTAGTAGACCTCAACAATGGAATTATGATCAGTAGAAATGGCCATGACATGGGACCTATATGACATACAACTGCATCGAACAAAAACAATGTAATATCCTTTTCAGTTTCACAGAACACAAATTGGGTTATTTAGATAATATGTTTACATGATTTTGTTGTGCAATAAAACAACCAGAGAAGCGATCTGCAAGGAAACACTGCACACCGTGGTCCCTTCTCGATGTCATCGTACTATAATACGATGGCTACACGACGGCATTGCGAGTGCTTCACGTAGTCGTGTTGCCTTCCTGAGACAATCGGGCAGCTTCTTGTTTCCTTCGTATTGTCTTCAAGAGGCGAAAAATGCCCAATGGCACCGATGATCACACAAAGTAAAGACGAAGATGACACGATTTGACAAGATGCCCTCACGCTGGCCTTACGAAGGGCAAAATGGACACACAAATTCAACACGAAAATTAACCTTTGCAAGGTCTTTCGGCAATTTTTTGGCATGTCAAAGATTTGGCCACCGCTCACAAAGTTGCTGCTGGAGCCTGAGAAACTCCACCGGCGGTCATACGATGGCTTGAGATGCCCTCACGAATGGCCCGATGCTGTTACGATCAGAGCCGAATTGGAACATTTCCACTATCATGTGTCCATCTGGTGTCAATTTATTTATGGAAAACAAAAATTAGGGTTCCCCAAAGTATTTCAATAATTTCAGTTCCCCAGGATTAGCTGAGAGAAAAAGAGAAGACAAGTGGTGGAAACAAATAGACCTTATATGAAATGAATCACAATGGTACATTGTTCTTCCTTCTCTAACGGAGAGTGAATGGAGCATTTGTATTGCTGCATCAAGTTTCCTCCACCAAAAGCGCTTTGGGTCCTCAGCTCTTGACAATCCTTGATCAGTCCCTCCGTCCCACTGAACCTTCTTTCTCCATCTGTGCTGACAAATAAAACCCATGCTCTCATCCAATCAATCTGTCTGTTTGTTAATTGGAGGAGAGATATTCCAATTAGCCGTCCTATTGTCATCGTCATTGTCAATCAAGGGTGTTAAATGACTCATTAATCTAACCATAAGCAGTCAATATTTATTTCTTCTAGACTATATTTTGGAGACATTTAAGATTTTAGAAATGATTATTTTATTATACAGTACTGTGAAAAGAGCCGTTCTGCATACTGAGTGGTTGTACTTTTGATACATGAAGTACATGTTGCCGCTTTCCCAACTTTTTTCCACTTTAACTTAATTAGTTATTCTTCCACCACCCAACTTTTCTCACCTGTGATGTGTCCATACTGTGCACGGTACTGAGTGTGGGTGGGGGAATTATTATAGGTAGGATGTCTGTTGTCATGGTAACTTACTCTTTCTCTCTTTCTATTAACAGACAGTAGCCAGGCTTCGCTCGCCCAGCCCTCTCTGACCCTTCAGAGTTTTCCTTACGGAGGCTGTGAGTCTGTGGAGATCTCCTACCAGAGCGGTACATGCACAAAGCCTTGACACTGTGTTAGTTAGTTAGTTAGTTAGTTAGTTAGTTAGTTAGTTAGTTAGTACTTAGTAGGATAGTAATTAGTTAGTAAGTCAGTCAGTCGGTTAGCTAGTTAGTTAGTTAGTTAGTTAGTTATTTAGTTGGTTAGTAAGTTAGTTAGTTAGTTAGTTAGTTAGTTAGTTAGTTAGTTAGATCAATGTTATAATGTTTATACTTTATTGATAATGCTAAAGGTGTTGGTGCTACAACTTATTATCAAACAAGTAGCTAACTGTGTGTCAGGTTTTCTCAGGTTATTTAGTTAGTCAGTTAGTTAAGTGTTAGCTGATTGGTGAGTTATAGTGTATAGAGGTTAGTAATTTTGTAACATGCCTGATACAAGTTGTTGTAAGCTTGTTTGACGATAAAACAATCGGATATAGGTAGCAAGTTAGTTTAAAAAGTCAGTGAGATTTACTTATTTAACTATTCCCATCAATATACTGCGTTGTCTTATTCTTGGATAAAGCTCAAGACGCTACTTAGCTTATTTATTGATTGAGTAAAAGTTAGCTATTTTACTCAGCAGTTATTCAACAACATACACATACTAACTGCATCTCGCTGTTTATATTCTGTACTGCAGGTCAGTTCCAGGCGGGTCAGTTTCAGCCTGCTATTCGAGTCGCAGACCTCCTGCAGCACATCACCCAGATGAAGTGTGGACAGGGCTACGGTTTCAAGGAGGAATATGAGGTGAATACACACACACACACACACACTCTCACACACAGAGGCTTATAATGAGAACAACAAGAACATCTTCAGATGGACAACATTACAAGCAGCCATTAGTAAGAAGGTCAAAGGTTTGCTGCTACAGCACATAGATAACACGTGTAATAAACTGTTTGTGTGATGCCTGAATGTATAATTATTACCGCTGGTAAAATAGTGATTCAAAGAGAAAAGGATTGTCTTTTTTGATGTATGTGACTTTTAAAAAGCCGAAAGCCAATATCTGGATGTTATCTTAGCCTCTTGCAGCCCCTATGACCCTGAATAGCATATCAGCAATATCAGCATCACAAGTCAAAACAAGAATCAAAGGCAGATTT
>CADEHL010001058.1:3535559-3683059 GCA_902827135.1 Harpagifer antarcticus
ACATTTCAAGGAATATTTCAAAAATCAGGCACATCCTAAATCACAACAATGCAGAAACACTCATCCATGCTTGTATCACCTCCAGGCTGGATTATTACACTTCCCTTTTATCAGGCTGTCCAAACTCCTCATTGAAGACCCCTCAATTCATACAAAGTGCTGCAGCACGGGTTTGAACAGGAACGAACAAGACGGACCACATCACTCCTGTTTTAGTTCACATACATTGCCTTAAAAACTTGCATTATTATTTTGAGAGTCAGTTTTCTCTGCATTAATATTCATGTTACTATTTTAACTTCTGCCGGCCCATGTGTCAGTGTACAAGCTCTGGGCATCATGCCATATGTGCATGCATATTTGTGTGTTCATATCTCAACATGAAACTCTTGTGCACGTGTTCATGTGTGTGTCCAGGCCCTGGCGGAGGGACAGACGGCGCCCTGGGAGACGGCCAAGAAGGACGAGAACCGCAACAAGAATCGCTATGGCAACATCATCGCTTGTGAGTACTGCAATGGATGGACTAAGGAGTACTCTTTGCTAAATATGGATATGGTCCTTTAGCTCAGTTTGAATTAAGTTAGGCCTGGTGACATTTAGTTTGGTTACGTTTTGTCTGGGTTGGTTTTGGTTTGGTTACATTTTGTCTGGGTTGGTTTTGGTTTGGCTTATTTCAGTTGTGTTGGTCTAAGTCTGGTCCGATGTGGTTTGTTGGTTATTTTTGTGTCATTTAACTTCAATTAGATGTTTATTAGATACAGATAACTGTCTCTGTTTAGAGTCCTGCCTGAACAAAGCTTGGTTTGGTTTGTTTCCTTGTCATTTTCAGTTGCTAACGGTTTGGTAAAGTAATATCACGACTGAATGGGTACGCCTCAAACACCTTCAAGTAATCCCCATGTTGTGTTAGAAGATAGCCAAAGAGACATATTAGGACTGTTTAACTGTTTATGTACTTCTCAAAATTGATTTTAACATTTCAATTATCTGAAGGTACCAAAAGTGAGAATCACACACACAAAGTGTGGTCGGATGAATAGTTTTTGGATATCTTTTCTGGTGTAATACAACTCTTAGTATCAGACAATTTGAAGTGTCAAATCTAATTGTGTTATTGGGTCAAAAACTAAGGTATCGTCAGGATCCTGGTATAAAAATATTTCAGCTGTAAGCGAGAGGTTTGAAAATACACATTAGAGGTTTCTCAATACTCTAATTTCCCCTCCTCGACTCCTCGACTCCTCGGTCCTCCGGTAGTGACCAGGAAATGGATTTCAGCGCGCCATGTTGAAGGACATCTCTAAATGCACATCGAGGACCGAGCATCGAGCATCGAGGAGGCTCTCTGGAGGAGCTCTAACCGAGGATACACTGACGGTTCCTCCACGGCTCCTCCGCGGATGCATTTCCGTGAACGGTGGAGGCGTGACGCACGGCCGGACTTATCTCAGCCAATGACAGCTCTGCATGCATCCTCTGGATATTATTTTAGAAACTGCTTTCATCGCGTTGCGATGTTTACAGTGAGAACAGCTGTGAGGTCCATGCAGAAAGCAGAGCAGTGTATAATATATATCACTCAGTATAACAGGCCTACGTTACTCTCTTTATTTGCTGTAGTTTAGTAGATATCTACAAACAAAGAGTCCATATTTTTCTAAGACCATTTAGTGCTTCACATAATAAAATACACAACGGCTGTAGCCTGATTATGCTTTAGGAGCTGTAGGTGTGTGTGGTACAGTGTGTAGGTGTGTGTGGTAGGCAGTGTGTATGTGTGACTTTTGGCCCGTAATTTCAATTCCCCATTTCAGCGACCAGAGAGAGGGGGGGGGGGATATATCCTGTCTCTGATTGTGTTACGTTATTATGAGAGTGCTCTCATACTTGTTTGATTCTGAAATTGTATATATTTATATAAATATATGTGTGTATATGTCCGCATCTGTAGCCTGTTATTGTCTCATTATACCGCACTGTCAATGAATTAAAAGTAAATATATAAGTGGTCATGAACACATCTGTTCATCAGACAGAGGGCTGCTGTGCCTCCTGTCATCATTAATGGACGTGTCTGAGGAGAGGAGTTCTCATTTCTCTAACCGCCTGCTGCTTAACCTCCTCTCTCCTCGGTTCCCCTCCTCAGTCCTCCGCTCGTTCTCCTGCGGGCGGGACTAAGTCTCGAGGATAGGAGTCGAGGATAGGAGTCGAGGAGGGGAAATTAGAGTATTGAGAAACCTCTATTGATTCTACTACGGAGGAGGGATAAGGTCCAACCATAGTTTTAATAAAGCGTGCTGAGGTACCATGTTTACTGGGTGAAGCGCCCGTCCTTCAGCTGGAGGACACCATCTGCCCTGAAGCGTCCTTCACAGAGTCTGACTGACTCCTCCAGCTCGGGGTGGGTCCCACTGATGGACCTTACCGCCTGCTGAGAGCCAGATGCCAGTAGAACCTGGTTTTTGGCGGGACCAATTCACTAGACACTTCAGAATGATGACTCAGTGGCACCTTTTCAATCAAAGCATGTTTAATAGTAAAAAAAGATATGCAGCTTGAATAAGATACATACTTTTTCTAGAAGTTATATCAAAGTGTACTCACAGTACAGGGAACCACTGTTGCGAAAATAACCCTTTTTGCAGTGGGAATATTTGTCATCATATGATCAAAGCTTGCAGCCTTTATTTTATTCAAAGAGACTTTTGTCAAAGTTAAGCTTCATTCTGTCGAGACAGGCTGTTGTAACGATGTTCAGACGTAGCCAACTGCTTTTAGCATGAATGTGTGTTTGGCCATTAGAGTGTGAATTTGCATGTGAATAGGGCGTGGGTGTTTGCTGTGATTTTGTGTGCACTAATAATGTGTGTGCGCTTGATATTGTATGAAGCCACCTCCAGCCTCTATTAGGATGCAACAATAGAAGCAGATTGTTAGGTTGAAGTTGTATTAAATGAGTGTGTGTGTGCCAGTAGACCCAAGAGCACATACATGACGAGTCCAGTCCAGAAGACTGCTTTCATGTGGCAGTGCATGTGTGTGTGTGCATATACCGCTCCATGCGCATGTCTCATTACGAGGGTTTAGATGTCAAGGCAAAGACACTGCACTAACCTGAAGGCTTTCAAATGAAACATTGCTCTGAAATGAAATAGCCTGTCAAAGACTTGATAGCCAACAGGAATTATGATACATTTGCTATTAGTACAAATCCTTTAATTACAAGGGCCTGGTAATGGAAACTGTCCATCTTGCTTGCTGTGATTGTACAAAGGCTCATTTTCTAGAGAAAATGTTTTAAAGGGTAATTTTCTTCATGTCTTTATCAGAACAAGGACATGTGGTGAGAGTGGCAGGACGCTTGGCTGCGGCTAAAACTTTAAATATGGGTTAAAGGGTCTTTATTCTTCAGTCAGGTTTACCGCTAATTCCCCTTTTCTAAGTGTGGATTTGCCTTCTGTTTTCTCAGCATGAGAGCAATACTCTCAGAACAAACTGCCTCAAGGAAGGACACAATGTCTCTGACACACTATGCTGGAAATGGAACTGTGGAATCATTACAATAGTTGATTTATACTCCTGAACAATATTTATAAATTAGTTGCAAACACTGGCAGCTATGAAGAAAACCTATCCTGATCCACTGCTTTCAAAAAAAGTGTCGACATGACCATATATTCCAAAAGACAATGGACTTTATTAACATCATTTACATAAAACAGACATCAGTCGTTTGTGCATTTTCCTTTTTTTCCTTGCAGTCAACATATACTATTATATATATTGTCGTTTGGCAACTATAGAGCAAACACCCCCCTAATTGCCCTCCAAGGCATATTTACGCTATCACGGGTTTGTGAGTCGCTTTTGACAAAAGTGTCAGCTAAATAACATGTCATTTAATTTTAATGACACTCATGTAGTAACATAGTGTTACTTTACACCCATCCCTGTGTTACTTATTTTCTCCTGACTAACAGGATAAAAAGTCAAAATTCGTACCTTCGGTTCAAACTCAAATCATTTTAAATGTGTATTGATTTCTAACATTTCGACCAGGAGGTTTTTTGAAAAATTATTGATTCAAAAATAATATGATACAGTACAAGTATGCCTGGGTCTCTGTGTTTCATTCAAGCTCGACTCTGTGTGTGTGGGTTAGAGAGAGAGAGAGAGAGAGAGAGAGAGAGAGAGAGAGAGAGAGAGAGAGAGAGAGAGAGAGAGAGAGAGAGAGATAGAGAGAGAAGAGAGATAGACGAGTAGGCATCTCTCTCTCTCTCTCTCATCTCTCGCGCCTCATCTCTCTCTCTCTCTCTCGCGCTCTCTCTCCTCTCCTCGTCTCTCTTCTCTCTCTCTCGTCTCCTCTCTCGTCCTCTCATCTCTCCTCGCTCCACCGAGATCGTTGTTGTTAGCTTCTGGTGCTAGCGAGCTACGCTAACGGATATAAGGAGCTTTTTCAACAACAAGCTAGAGGAGAGTCCTCTCCTGTCAGACTGAGAGGCTCAGTGAACTAAAGGACTCTGAGTATTTAGATAGTTAACTTTAGTCTAAGTTATCTCAGTGGATCTCAAACATTTTGGTCACCATTAATGTAACAATTATTTCCGAGGCACACCTTTATATGGTCATTATAGTTATAAAAAAATAAGAGAATAAATTAAAAACAGGTATGAAATACTATATGACAGTAAAAAAACAATAAAGTTTAAAAGGGGAGTGATTTATAAAATATCCATAAAGAACAAGTAAATCTGTTTACAGTTCTGTTTGAAATGGATATTGAGAGATGTATCCATAGATCTCTACATTTTGCTCTCAAAGTGCACCAGATTGATGCTTTTAACTTCAATATTTAAAAATAAATCTTCCTGGGGGAGCTTGCCCCCGGACCCCCCTAGGTGAGGTCCACACACCACCTATAAAAATAGCCCTTTACCCCTGCTTACACCTATATACCGTGAGCTGATTATCGAGCCTTCATTGTAACAGTTGCGGGTACACTGTGTATTTGCGTGGGGATTGTTGCAGTAGAACATTCCACTAGCGCCCGGTACATTAATGGGAAACCCTAAATGTTTGAGCACCCTCTATGAAACGTCAAGCTACCCCACAGCACCCCCAAAATAAATCTCTGGCGCCGCCGCTGAGCCTGCAACCCCGTTTTGAAGACATGTGCAGTGCAAAACAGGCTCATTGCAGCCACTCATGATAAGACACACTTTTTTACCAAATATCAGCATTTTCTTTCTTTTCATTTTTTTGCACAGATTGCAAAGTGGCAAAGTATTATAACTTATTGTTCTAGGGATTACACAATTGTATTATGTATTTATTTTTTTAACCACACACCATTGTTGACCATTGACCATTGTTTTATTATCACTGTTCTAGCAAAGTGATTTTTTTTTTTTTTTTTTTTAAAGGAATGCTCACGTTCATATTGATGAACACTCAGAATCTGACCATACAAATCCCCTCATTTGACTTCTCTGTCACACACTTCCTCACTTCCTCCCTCTCTATCTCTCAGCGTAGTTTGGAAAGGGGCTGAGTTGAAGTGTTAACACACCGTCCTCCGGCCATCTGCCAAACACAAACGGCTGATGCCATGTTTGAAATCCCATCAGCGCGCAGACTAAATGTTAATCTAGCAGCCTCCTGCCCCCATGTCCCCTTAAAGCCTCCCCTCCCTCCCCCCCTCTCCCTGTTCCACTCCCAACCTTGATGTCCCCTCCTCATTCTGTTCACTTCTCTTTCTTCAATTGTACTTTACTCCTTCACTTCCTTGTACTTTTTCATCTCTATACCCTTCTGTGGCCTACTCTCCTCCCTCTTTTTTTCACCAATCCCCCTTTTCTCTCCTTCCTATTTTTCTTTTGGGATTTTCCTCTGCTCCATCTGTTCCCCCCTTATGTTTTCTATTTCCTCATGTCATTCCTCTCTATTTTCTGTAATATCCAACCTATTTTCCATTCAAATGTCCCTATCTTATCATTTAGTTTGACCTTTTCTTTTAAAACCTCTCTTCTCTAACAGTACCCTTTACCCCCAAGCATCACCCTTCTAATTTTCTAAGCTTTTTCTCACCTTTCCTCTCCTCTTCTCCCCCCCATCCATCCATTGCTCTTGTCTGATTACCTCTGACAGTATGTGGGTTGAGGCAAAGCACAGCACTGTTTCCTCATTCCAGGCATCTGTCTGCTACTATTTCCTCCCCCCTCTCCCCCTTTCCTTCCGCTCTTCCCTTCTTCTTTTTCTTCTCCTTCTCAGCCCTCGACCTCCCCATATGGTCATTTATAATTCAGCAGAAGCATGCCTTCAAAATAAACTGATTTATTGGCAGGCATTTACATATGTGCGAAGCAGGATGTGCGTGCTGGTGCCTGTCAGTGCGTGCGTGTATTGGTTTGTTTGTTGTCAACAATAAGGAAAGATGGTTTGTTTGTTCATGTTTTGTAATCTTTGTTTGTTTTTCTTGGAATATGAATATTGAATCGTAATAAACCTCGGTCAAAATACAAAACAGTTTTTCAAAACCTGAAGATGAGATATAATACAGCATGGCTGGGCGATATCTCAATTACAATATTTAAGGATTTTTTCCGTATGTCACAGTATAGGCACAACATACAAATATGATCCTGTAAATGAACATAATATGTCCTCTTTAAATAATAACTTTAAATGATAATACATTTGAAAATAAGCCAAAACACGTTAATAGGGAAATCAACCATGTATTCCCATGGAAAAGGTCTTAATACAAGTTCATCTTAATGAAAAGATGAATTAATGTTGAATGCCGATCATCACTAACCCTGGTGCTTTCATTATGAGTATAAAGACATTCCCTTTCTGTCAAGTCGCACAGACAGAACAATATTTATTGTATACAACATTTAGAGACCATCTAACCTGTGCATTAGTTATTTGTATTGATTTGTTCATTGATTTTTTTCCTACAGCTTATTTCTCTCCACCACTGGGAATACTGTGCAATAAAACTCAGGAACAAATCAAAGGGTTTTTTTATTGAATAGAATATCTTTCTCTCAGACAGGCAGTCTATTGTTTTAAGTAATTTAACTCCGGAGAGTTCTGACTTCCTTCACCCCCCTCTAAGTTTCTGTCAGAAACAATGTGTCTTCTCAAACACAGATATTCACAGTGCTGCACTTTTGCTCTCCCCAAGAGAAGCTGGTTGAAACTAAAAACTGACAGGCTGCAATAAATAACTTATAAATAAAATATGAGAATTTTGTCAGAGTTTGAGAAACGATCTGTCTCTGTGTTTCCCCTTTTGTCTCATCCCCGCTCAACTTTCTCACTTCTGTCCATTTCTTTTGTTGCTTTAATAGTCTTTATCTGCCTCTAATACGTTTACTCTACAGTTAACTGGCTGCAAGATTTTGAAATGTAAATGTATTGGGATTATTTTGACTCAATTGCAATTGCGATATGATTTACAATATTAGATGGGAATATTATTTGTTCCCTTTCCTGTAGTGTGTTATAGGTTTGGGTGCATGTCAATGGTCTGCACAGGCTGAAGTCCCTGAGTTTCTCTCCAACACACTCCCCCCCCTGTCAAAACACCTCCATTGGACTCCTTTGTGTACTTCCATTCAGTAAAGACATCACTGTGTAACAGTCGCACTTCCATTGACTAACGCTCCAACACCTTGTACGTGATCTCTAAGCGGTTGACCAATCACAACAGAGCCGGCCAGCTAACCAATCAGAGCAGACTGGGCTCTGGTTTCAGACAGAGGGTGAAAAGAGGTGCTGTAGAAAAATAAAGAGCTTTTTGAACATTAAAGCATGGAGACATGTAGAGACACTACATACTGATATGAACCTGAAGATGATCAAACTAGGTTCCCTTTAACCATCGTATTACTAACAAAAGAAAAAGTGGTAGGTTTGTTGAAATAAAAGTAAGATAACTACGATATTTTCCATGTTGAAGATGTGTCACAAAAGCACACACAGACACACACATACCTGTGTTGGTGTGTAATGGAGCTATATGGCACTGGTTGTTTGTAGCGATGGATCGCTTAATGTGTGGCCCTTTCTCCCTCTGAACATCCTGCTGCTGCTCTCCTCATCCTCTCTATGCTTCTTTGATCTTCTGTGTGTCTATTTGTCTTCTCCCCTACTGCCCCCTCTGTCTCCCCTCCTCTCTTTTGATCTCTCCCTGTGTCTGTCTTGCTCGGAACTTCATCTATTCACTATATTATTTTTTGCATCCGTCCTACCTCTTCTTCGCCTTTTCTTTTTATCATTTCGCCTCACTTTTTTGACTTCCTCACCTCTCTGTATCTCCTCTGTCATGAACCACCTCCCTTCTCTCTCTCTCGTGTACAAACTCACCCCGAAGCCCTCTTTGCATTTACTAATGTGTACCGCTGTTCAGGTGAATGGGAATCATTACACACTCCGTCAGTCTCTGCCAGGCGGTGTTCTTCACACACACACACACACACACACACACACACACACACACACACACACACACACACACACACACACACACACACACACACACACACACACACTTCACCCATTGTTACACCTCCAAGCATCGCTGACATAATCAGTATCCCCTCCCGAATCATGTTGCTTCTCATTACAGCAGAGGTTATGTGTGTGTGTGTGTGTGTGTGTGTGTGTGTGTGTGTGTGGTGTGTGTGTGTGTGTGTGTGTGTGTGTGTGTGTGTGTGTGTGTGTGTGTGTGCATGTGTGTGTGTGTGTGTGTGTGTGTGTGTGTGTGTGTGTGTGTGTGTGTGTGTGTGTGTGTGTGTGTGTGTGTGTGTGTGTGTAGACTGCGAGTCTCCTCTGCTTCTCTTATCCTGGTGCATATTCTCAACACGTCTGCTGAGCTGCTCTGAAGTCAGAACGCCAACAACTCGTCTGAAGTGTTTGAACAAAGAACCACAACAAATATTAGCATCCCTCAAGCTGTCACACACACACACATTAACACACACACACAGATGCCCACCCACACAGTGATGTACATGGACACACACTCTGTACACGCGAAGCAGCACATAGATGCATGGAATTAGGAAGCCCTACACCTGCAGTCTAGTGTATGCTTGATTGCTTGTGGAAGTGAAGTCTGTAGTCTTTCATTCCAACCACGCACACACAGTAGGAAGAACTAGTTGCATGATCTGAAGCTAGTCATGTGCATCTTGTGACTCGGATGCAAATACAGTTTAATTATGACATATTATTTATTTTTTAACCTGACTCTTTAGACTATAAAAATATATTGTTTTAAAATAATTATAAATTTATTTTATATAATAGTATAGTTATAATAGTAGTAGAATACATATTGTTATTATTAATGTGATGAATAGTATTAATAGTATTATATTGACCACTATTATTATCATGAATAATTTTCTTAATATATCTTTTTTGATAAACATGTTGGCTTGCGTAAATAAAAATAATAATGTGCCTTTGTTAATGCTATAGAACAGTGTTTCTCAAACCTTTTCGTACCAAGGACCACTTAACCAATACAAAAACACTCGCGGACCACCTAACTCCACAAATATCCAAAATCACATCGTTTTTCTAGAACAGATTACAAATCGCCTGAAAATGGTACAAACAAGTGGCAATATGTGTGACGAAGGTGTTGCCCTGGACTATATCATGCAATTGAAAGTGAAACTTAACCTCGCTCCATTGCGGAGATATTCCCGCGAGAGTGCGGAAAACTGAAATGAATTTATTTATTTCAAATGTGAAATGTTACCAATATACTCACGGACCACTAGGGGGCGCTCACGGCCCACCAGTGGTCCGCGGACCACACTTTGAGAAGCACTGCTATAGACATATCCTCTTTATATCTAGTCACATTCACAATTTGCTTTATTTGAACCACGGAGGCCAAACCAGAATCAGAGAGTAGCAGCACAGATGTTCTTGAGTAAAGTGCCAACGTGGAGACAAACAGACCTCTCGAGGATAGACTGATTATGTGTTCAGCCCCCGCCTCAGATGATGGAGCGGTTTCTGGGGGGGGGGCACACAGATAATGGTGATAATGAGGCTGATTTTTAACACCAGCGGTGGCATTATTGATACTGTTGACGGTGATTGCTGTTAATCATTGTTCCTCTTCAGAAGCAGTTGGGGGTCACACAGACACAGTAATAACAATACATGCAGAATTCTGAAGGCTGATTTGTGAAGGCATCACGCGGCGGAGGGAGCAATGATTGTAGTTTGAATTAGAAGGTGGAGGATTTGAAGTGATTCTATTTCATGTTTGTAAAACTCCAGGGGGTTGTCGATTGGAACTTCGTTGATATTTGGTAATGACAGGCTCTGATCATTAACAGTGTGAGATAATTGATTGTTGATGAATGACTCAGAATGAATGAGATGTACTGCTATCCAGATATTTCCAAGAGACCCAATGAAGTAGCATTTCATCCCATTATGTTTATCCTGGGGGGAAAGTGGGGTTTTGTGACAGTTTTATAATGAAATGAACGAAAAATGAAAATGTAGAATAAAGATAAATAAAATGAACAACTTAAACAGAAGTCAAATGAAAATGTTCCTTGAAAAAAAAAAACATAACTATAATAGAAATGTGTATGTAAACATGAGAAGTTCAACTAAAACAGTGCACATGTGTACTACAATCTACAGTATATGTAATGTATATTACAATAGCGGTGCTAACATTCTCTTCCCTAAATGACCACATAACCAACCCGTGGAGTGGCTCATCATGCAGAGACTCATTTAGGATTTCTACGTTTTAATGCAAAGATGACACAAAGGAAGAAGCTGAGCTCGGCTTTACTAATTCACTGCTCAAACCTAATGAGTGCTATCAGACCACCACTTATATGCAGATAAGTTCTTCTTTCTGTCTGCCGTGTGAATGGCCTGCTGCAGGCGAACACTTACTGCGATAACACTGAGGAGAAGAAGTTCCTCCTTCTATCAGAAATAGGACACTAATGAGAAGAGAGAGTCTCAATTGTTCAACGGGAAAGAAAATGATTTGCTGTAAAACAGGATATATTTCTTATGACCACAGAGTCGTTAAGCAATGAAGTGTTTCAGACAGAAAGAATGCAACTCTTGTTCTATCCTACTTTGTTCTTTATGTAGGTGAACACTCTCTTCTGGTATCACCATGATGAGTCCTAAAAATCAAACTTACAAACTTGACAATACCGTTAAAGGCATAGAGCACATCTGGATAGCCGGCATGTATGATATTATGCAAAGTTGTACTGGAGTTTAAAGAGGACATATTCAGCTCATGTTCAGGTTCATATCAGTATGTAGAGTCTCTACTGGGACATGTCTCCATGCTTACATGTTCAAAAAGCTCTTTATTTCTCTCATACTGCCTGTGCTGCAGCACCTCTTTTCACCCTCTGTCTGAAACCAGAGCCCATTCTGCTCTGATTGGTTAGCTGGCCGGCTCTGTTGTGATTGGTCAACCTCTTAGAGATGTCCTGCCCCTTAGCCTATTGCATACAATGTGTTGGAGCGCTAGCCAATAGAAATATGAGGGTTACATAGTGATGTCACTATGTTACGGAAGTACACAAAGGAGTCCAAGGGAGGCATTTCAGGCAGGGGGGGGGGGGGGGGTGTAAGTGTGTGGGAGAGAAACAGGGAAAACAGGGATTTTAGTCTTTGCAGACCATTTACATGCATGGAAACCTATAGAACACAACAGGAAAGTGAAAGCCCAAAAAGCATAATAGATCTTAAACATCTTTAAAACGTATAATGTTATAAAATTGCTGCTAGGTATGTGTCTTACACTTAAACACAGTGTTGCCGCAAACCCCCGCCCCCCACCCCTTTCTCTTTTCCCATCAGCCTTAACACTGCTTGAGGTGTGTGTGTGTGTGTTTGTGTGCATAAGTCGAGGACATTCTGAGTTGTTTGACACATCCGCTGCAGGGCGCTCTGCTCTTAATAGGCTATTACACAGTAACACCCTCACACACACACACACACACACACACACACACACACACACACACACACATGCAGATGGTCCAACTAACACAGGCCTCACACACACATGCAAACATAGTTGCTGACATTGGAACACACACAACACTTTCAAAAACGCACACACAAACCTTGCAGAAGGACTTCTTGAAGATGTTCCAGAACATACGAGTAAGGGAAGAAGACACACTTACACGCTACTCAATGTCGCACACACTTATGTTCAATCACACATGCTATTAAATTCCCTAATGCCTTGAGCCGGGCTGACAGCGGATTGTGTGCCGTGAGTGAGTTGAGCTCCGTGGGGAGTTAACTGATTAAGTATATCTGTGACAGACACAATCCCTGCTTAGTGGCGACTGTAAAGGAGGCGAGGGGAGCAGGGAGAGGAGGAGAAGAGTAAAACATCTTGTTCAGCACTTTCAACTTGCTTCTGTTGGCATTTATTTTCTGTCTGTGAAGTACCAGCTCCATCTGTTCATGTGGGAATGTAACAGTTATGCCTTTTTAAAGCGTCTCGTTAACGAGGCACGTGTCATATTAAGGTGCTAGGTTTCATTGTATACGTTATTTTCTTATGTTTCTCTACATGTAAGTGTAAATACATGTGCTTTATGAGGCCAACCACCATCAAATGCCTCTGAGCACGCCTTTGAAAACACTTGGCTATGAAGGCAACAACATTGCACTCTATATTCTAGACCACTGAGTGCCAATGATCCTTTAACCTCCATCATTATTGCTGGGAAGAAAAGACGAAGCAAAGGAAGAAGGGATATCATTTATAAAGTGTGCGCATGATACAGTATGTTAGTAGCCTCCTATAATCGGCACTAGTCTCTCTCTGGCTGGTAATATAAAACCTAATGGGCATATTGAAGCATTCAATTCTTCTCTCTGAAACAACACACGTTCTTGCTCTTTGCCGGCAGCTGGAAAGACAATAGCCTTTGAAAATGTTGTTGTCCATTTACATGCACAAAAACCTATATAATAATCTCGAGGAAAGGGAAAGCATACTAGGGACCCTTTCAAGTATGTTTCATTTAATGTAAGGAAAAGGAAAATCTCAAGCAAGTAGCCTCAATATAAATAAAAGAGACCGTCCGCTTGAAAATAACATTCTCAATCCAAGTCGGGGAGGTAATAAAGGAAAGTTGAAACAGCTGAGGCAGATTTGTTCAGGAAAAGCCAAAAGCTCTGCTAGGCTGTGATACATAGTTAAGTAAAGATCGAGGATCATTTACACTTCTAAATAAGATCCGAGTCGGGCCATGCGGGGCTGGAGAATCTCATTAGTACTGTTTTCAGTGGAGGATTTCAGCATTATATAACCTAAGTACTTTTTAAATGTGTTTTGGGTTCATCAAGCAGGAACAATGTAGGGTAGGCACTGGACTTATAAAGCAGTACATTGGCATTAGATGCATGGAAGTAAAGCAGAATGACTCCATAGATGATGTCCTGCTCCAATTCCAATGTTTCAGTCAGGTTGGTTCTTTGTGCAAAGAAACCTCTTTGATCCTGTTTACTGGTGTGCTACGACAGCAGTCATTAGGCACTGGTGGCTCCTTCTCAGTTATCTGTGTGCAGTGGCCTGGTTCAGGCTCCGAGTACACACAATCTGATCTGATGTCTCCAAATGACAGCTCACTGCTGCATTTGGATGCCCCCACGGGTTTCTCCCAGATAAACACACTGAAGACTATTTTGTCTGGCCTTTTCTAGACCCCACAAGTAAACAAGTTCTCCCCAACAAAACTTTTACAGTAGCTGCCTGGGTAATGACAAGACTTAGGGAAGGAGAGGATGTGAGAATAAATGGCGAGACTCAGGGAGATACAATGGAAAAGCAGAGAGTAGAGGGGCGTGGGGGGGTTGCAGGGTTATGAGGAGAGGGTTACTCAGCAGAGGAGAGGAGCTCATTAATGAGTAATGGCTCCGTAACCCTTCGCCCTTGAACACTGCAGCTTCTGATGACTTTGTTGTTACTCCAGGACTACAGACGCCAACACGAGCCTGAGTGCACACGTCAGCTCTATAGATCCAGATCTCTGAGACACGATGAGCATGAGTTATACGCTTCCAGATCTAGTTATTTGAGATATTACTACAGACTTCTACATATATGTTTTAAAGATAGTAGTTTAGGTCTTATTTAAATTGAGGATAACTTTGTTAAATAAGGTTAAAGTTGTTCCTCTTAAGTGTTACTAACCTGTTTGTGTATTTGAGGCTGTGATTTGTATGCAGACATTTTACATTTCACTTTCACAATGTAGAAGTGCACCGAAAACCAGGCAAGACTGGGCAAATACGTGTCATCCATAAAAGTAACCACACCCTGAAGTATATGCTGTGTTATGCTCTATTTTACTTATAATGAAATCTTTATTTACTAAATGAACACCATGATGTATTGACGATGAGTAGAAACTAGTTACTGAGACCATCAATAATTAAGGAAAATGATTACTGGGGTAATAAATCAAGTGAGAAGTCTAGGGGAAGATAATGTCATAGACTTCTATACTTCTATACAATAATTCTCGACTTCTATGTCATTTAGGGCAGTTCTGCATTGGCTTTACTTCCTGGACCAATAGGTTGCCACTTGGTTTATGCTTACTCACTCTCTCTCATGCACACAAACACAAACACACAGACACAGAGACACACACACACACACACACACACACCCACCCACACACACACACACACACACACACACCACACACACACACACACACACACACTGTCAGCCCCCTTCAACTTGTGGCCTGTGTCCAGATCTGCAGTGTTTGCAAGCCAGTACCTCCTGCTAACTTAGCCCAATTAGAAGCTCCCCTCCCTGAGCAGAGAGAAGTGGAAAGGGCCCCTCTCCCACACCAGCCTCATATCGGTGGCTCTCGTGTTATGACAGCCTCTGACACTAGCACAGTGTAATTACTGCTGTCTGAAGGAGCGAGACAGTATGGAGCAAAGAGGGGAGGAGAGCAGGAGGAGGAAACATGAAATGAAGGAAGACAAGGCAGGGAACGAACTGAAGATGAGGAGAGTCAGTCGGGGACAGAATTAGAAGGGAAAGGGTGGAAGAGAGGGAAAATGAGACAGAGAAAGAGAAGGAGAAGAGAGGAAAAGAAAACTAGCAGAAGGATGGCATACTAACTCCTGTTGTGTTTGTTTTTACATGTGGAGAATGTGTGTGTGCGAGAGAGGGAGATGGTTGGTGTGTGAGAAAGAGTGTGGGTGAGCTGATATCTGATGACAGTATCTTGTACCAGCAGAGTGGAGTCATGCTGCCATCATTGTTGCCTCTCAGCCAGAGCTGGGAAATGTCTGATATAAATGATTCTCCTCAAGGTGATCCTACAAATGATAAGCAAGGAGGGGATTCATCGGAAGACTCTGTATTAGATGCAGCTTTTCCGCATTAAAGACTCACTGATATTATTCAGTGCCAATGGAGCCAGTTCTGTTCATTTGGTGACCACAAAACTGATAGTGTGTAGATGTTCTGGGTTACTTCCTGGAAAAGGAATTTAAGGAGGCCTGTCTCTGGCTTTTAGGATACTGTGCTTCAGAGTTGCCCAGAGAAAAGACAATATAACTTTAACTTTTTTTCGGACATCAGGGGATCATGTAGGCTGACATTCCTGTTGGGACTTCAGACTTAAGGTTTAACATCCCGAACATCGTCCGCCACTCAGCTAATGGTCTTTCATGACCTGCCAATGGAAACAGTTGAGAAAGATCATATTTCCCCTTAGAAAAAGTCATTTTTATACTGGATTCACATTGCTCTTTCTGCATCTCACAGTCTTCTGCTGAAGTATTTCTAGACGATATATTTATTGTTTATTCAAAGTTAAAAGTGTCAATGGGACCTTATTGCAGCCCCCACCCTCTGGAACGCTCTCCCTGCGGAGATTCGCAACATCCCCACACTCGACGCCTTCAAAAGGGCCCTCAAGACCCATCTGTTTGCCAAGGCTTTCGGCCCCTAAATCGATCTGTTGTTCTGTCTGTCTGACTTTTGTTTTGTTATGTTTGTTTTTTTGTCCTATTACTTGTAAAGCGACCTTGGGTCCCTTGAAAGGCGCTATATAAATCCAAGCTATTATTATTATTATTATTATAATAATTTCCGCTTCTATTTCTGATTTTGTTTAACTCTACCAAAAGCTAGTTTGTGCCAACCATGAATAGAATAATCACACATCAGTTCTAAAATATTCACCACATTAACACCTACTTGACAACATGATTGTCTCCATTTTAAACATAAAAGTATGAGTTATCAAACAAACACTAGCTATTCTCACATGAATGCTTTGATTTGAATGCAGTATTTCTGTTTGATTTAGATTGAAGGCTTTAATCCTTTCTGTAAAAGAAAGGTTCCCGCTAAAGCTGTAAGCCCTTGGCAGTTGCGTTGCATACGAACACCTATACAGCATTTCATTAGTTTCTGTTTAACTGACTTGTGAATTTCCGTGGGTAAAAGTATTCAAAAGAAAGCGTTGATGTATAAATGTGAAATCAACAGTTCAGAAGTCTTCCATGCAGCAAACAGACTGACGGCTAACCGCGGTCCGCTAGCTATTTTCTTGCTGTTAGCGCTCCACCCCGCTGTAGCATTGCATCAATCACATTCATCGCATTAGCATTTATGTGACTTCAAAGAAAGAAATAGGTGATCCCTTTTTCTCCCAGTCTTGTGCCAGTTTCCCTCCCCCTTTCCCCTAGCCCCAATACCCTTTTCCTCATATCACCTGATACTTGGCCATTTCTTACCTCTTTCCTGAGATACTCTTTTTCTTTTCTTCATATCATCACCTGTACCTTTCTCCTCTCTCATACATTTAAGAGAATGAACCTCAATTGGGATGAACTAGAGCATGTCAAAATGACAAAAGAAAAAGACTGGAAAAATAGAGATAATCAGACGAAAGCATGTTCGCTTCATCTGCAATTACCTGCTGTTGCTGCGTTACGACTTAACAAAATCACCGCCTGCCATTAGACATAATCATCCCCACATGCGTCCTAATACTATGGTTGCTTTTTAGAGCACAGAACAAAATAATTGGTAATCAGCCAGAAAGAGAAAAGCAAAACTACTTTTGGTGACATGTACTTTGGCAATGGGTTCTACCATTGAGTTTGTGACGTCAATGGCTCATAAATATGGGTATTATAGTCATATAGTCATTATGGCAAAATAAGGTTTTCTTTTCAATGTGCTCATTGCTATGGTTTCTTTAAATACATTGTTTAAACATTACTTGTACTATTACTTTTAAACATTAACCTGGCCAAGTCCCTACAGATGAGCCACTGCTGCCCCAAGGTAGAACAAAATGAATGTTGGTGGTTTAAGCACTGTTGCAAGGTTTTGATTGTGTTTCATTTGGTAGCAAATCAACTAGTGTTTGCTGAGAGAGGCGGATTATATATGGAACAGTGTTTCATTGCAATGACTTCAATCAGCTTTGTGGATTCTAGTACAAAACTTGTTTTTTCTTGCCCATTCAGCTCATGTGTTACAAAGAATCTGCCAGAATTTATGATTTTAGGATGAGTTGGTCAGTTTCTGTACTGATCTCTTTGTGTGGCATTCCTGTGGTTATGGTGTGGCTCAACCCTCTTCTTAGGTGTCTTTATGATAATACAAAACACTGTTGGTAGGAGACAGAACTTGAACCGCGGCCTCTTGTGTCAAAGTGACATGATGTGTATGCTCAACCAAGAGTTGTCTTTGCTACTAAAAGAGTACATTCACAATGCGTGAGTACAGGTTGATTTGAAGGAAAACGTTCTTCTTTCAATAAAAGCCCAGTGCTTTCTTACTCTGGTTCGGACAGTCTTCTAACCTGGAGCCTGGTTAGTTACTGTAGTCGGTTCCCCCTCCACTCAGTTAGCTGCTCCGATCTGTGGGTAAATGTAACTTTAGGCCTGTTGTATTTTTGTGCTATCTGACCCCACAGACGATCACACCAGAGTCCGACTGCAGCTGCTGGAAGGAGACCCCCACTCTGACTACATCAACGCCAATTACATTGACGTGAGTGGTTATACACACAGACACATCTGTACATCAATGCTTTTGAGAACCAGGAACACTAACCAAAGAGTAACACTACGCTTACCTTATTCTAACATGACCCCAAACATCAAGTGACCTCCAATAGTCCTCCATTTTCAATCTGTCTTCACTTTGGACGTCTTAAGCGAATTGGTCTTCACAAAGATGGAAATACATATGCACACGTTCTCACATGCAGTAGTTGAAAGTGAAGCTATTTGTATCGGAGACATACACAGAAACAATTATTTAAAAAAAAATCCCTTCAACAGACAATTTGTGCCCATAATGCTCTCTATTAGAGTACCTTCAAACTTTATATACATATTCTTAAAAGTAAAAGCAGTTGAGAATGCACATGCAAAATCATTTTCATGAATGATGGCAGCTCCCTACACTGTGGGCTGTGTTTTGTAAATACATGGTTGATCAGGGTAGTACCCAATAACGCAGCCACATATTACTCAATCAAGCTTTAATCAAATGTTATTTATGTAACCCAATATCACAAATTACACATTTGTCTTAGGCAAGGCAAGGCAAGTTTATTTATATAGCACCTTTCAGCACCAGGCAATTCAAGGTGCTTTACAAAAATGAAAGACATTCAGACAAAGGCATTTAAAAACAGTAAAAGATAATAAAAGAAACATTAAAAGAAAACAAAAAATGAAAGACATTAAGAAAATGGCATTTAAAATCAGTCATTAAAAAATGCTAATAAAATAAACATTAAAAGATAAAAGTTACAGTGCAGACTAAGATATGAATAGTTCAATTCTTTAGGTTCTTGATTTTTAATTTACTCAAAGAACCTCCCTTTGGATTTTTAATTTAGACAGACTGTTTTCACCATGTTTTGCTATCGGACCCTCAGGAGGGTGTACTAGCCCCCTACTCTGCTTTGCGTTCCATAACAAAGTCTTTAAGTGTTACCTGAACCCCCCGTGTTACCAAAACACTACTTTTCACCCGTCGGTGATGTGATACTTGTTCCTCAGTACAAATCACCCAAAAAACTGATCGTAAACCCTGGCTACGACGGATATCCCAAATATCCTACTTTCGAGCAGTCCCTCTCATAAATGTCATGGAGTTTAATTATTTTTAAATTTAAAACATTAAAAGAAAAAACAATACATGGATAAGAAAAAAGACATGGCCTTAGGGGGCTTTACAGTGTGTACAGCATACTGTACGACACCCTCTGTCCTTAGACCGCCCGCACATACAAGCAAACAACTAATGGAAATAATGCAAGATACCTCGGGACAGACAGACGTGCAATAGATGTTTTGTGTATGCTTTAAAAAAGTGATACATGTACAACAAGGAAAATCCAAATGTCAAAAATGGTCATTTGAATGTATATAGAAAAGGAAAAAAGATGGATCTGGGTGGATTTCAACAATCTTTCCTGTGCAGACAAAACATAATAATAAGATGGGCTTCATATTCTCTAAAATGCAATAAAGCAACATGGACTCCAACATATAGACAATATTCTTTCCACAGAGAAGTGCACTCACACTGAGGCCCCTAGCAAAGGTCGTGATAACCAAAGGACCCCACCCATTTAAAAAATGAAATATGGATGTGGGGAAAGTCATTAGGACTTAAATTGTATTGTATTCTGCTTTCCTCCCATTCAGCCCCCCCCCCCTTTAATACATTTTCTCTCCTCCCTTCTTCAGTTCCATCTGTCCCTTACCTTCCCACTGTTTTCCCTCTTGTCCCCCCCCCCCTCATCTCTCTTTGCCCTTTGAGCATTGTGCTCCACTTATCAATTGAGTGTCAATCTACTGTTTTAATAATAGTATTATTGAAACCGGTACATAATGCTGATTTTAAATCAGTCTCCAAAGACACCATTTATTTCTTAAGAAAAGAAAGAGCGGGGGGTATTGAACAATTGTAACTCGAAACAATATATTACCTCTGTGCAGATATCTATAACGTGGTCGTAATGACAATATGAACATGATAAATGTTTTCATCTCAACAAGGTTATCAGTCTCATAGGGAGGGGTTTTTTTTGGGGGGGAGGGCTGTGCAGGGACAAGAGGGAGTCGCTTTTAATCTCTCCTCTATTATTTAATTTGATGTTTATTCGGAAAACGACCTTGAGTTATGCTTCTCTGAGGATTGAAGTGTCTGGAGAGGGAGACGGGATAAATGAAAACATGGGAGGAGACGACAGAACAGAGGAGAAGAAGAACACAATGATAAAAAGCCAGGTTGAGGAATGGAGGATGGAAGTAGACAGAACTGATTGAGAAGCAGAGGACAAGGAAAAGAGTAAAGGAGGTGGATGATTTAAACAGAAGACATATTAAGCAATCATTTCACCAGGACAGTAAATAAATAAAACAATGTTAGAAAAGTGAGGAAAAGATGGATTTTGATTAGTAAGAGAAGCTGGCAAAGAGATCAACACAACAGTTTAGAAGTCAAATAGTACAGAGATAGATGCGAGGAGTGTTAGACAAACTGACAGTGAAGTGAGAAGGTGATGTAATGAATAAGCAAGAAGTTACAATGTTGATTTAAATTGCAATGTTAGTACTTTACCCATCTGGGAATATACAGAGAATGGATAGCCTGCGGAGAAAAATGAAAGAGGGGCAGAAGACAGTACAAATTAAATATAGAAATATAAGGCTACATTAAAGGACACTAAATAGACAAGAGCAATATAAGAAACAGTAAACTGACATGCTGTATGTGCGTATAGTGCATCCACATGTAGAAATATGGGAAGAAAAAATGGAGATGACGTAAATATGGAGAGCTTTTTATTTATGCTTTTCTTTTTTATCTGTCTCACAGGGATACCACAGACCCAGACATTAACATCGCCACACAAGGTAATTAAACTGACATAATGTGTGTGTGTGTGTGTGGTGTGTGTGTGTGTGTGTGTGGTGTGTGTGTGTGTGTGTGTGTGTGTTTGTGTGTGTGTGTGTTGTGTGTGGTGTGTGTGTGTTGTGTGTGTGTGTGTGTGGCAGCCACCTGGTAAATGTCGTCCTCTCGGTTTTGGAGGCTATTACCGCAACCTCCTAAATCTAAACCGCCGTATAAAATCCCCCTGGCAAATGTAAGACCCCATTACCTCAAACCCCGGAGCCACTATCTGGGATTGATAGTGTGTGAGTGCATGTGTGTGTGCATGTGTGCTTTTTCTGTTCATGTGTGTGTTTGTTTAAGTCTGTGCTATCAGTGCTGACTTATTTGTACGTGATGAGTGTGTTTATACATAAATACTGTACATATGCATGTGTCTGTTGGTGTGTGTATCGTTATGCATATATATCTAACTGTGTGTGTGTGTGTGTTGTGTGTGTGTGTGTGTGTGTGTGTGTGTGTGTGTGTGTGTGTGTGTGTGTGTGTGTGTGTGTGTGTGTGTGTGTGTGTGTGTGTGTGTGTTGTGTGTGTGTGTGTGTGTGTATCAGGGCCCATGCAGGAGACGGTGAGGGATTTCTGGAGGATGGTCTGGCAGGAGAACTCGGCCTCGATCGTCATGGTTACCAACCTGGTTGAGGTGGGCAGGGTGAGTTTGTCATCCGAGTTATTATATTACAAAAATATGTTAATGTGTTTGATGAAGAGGCCAAATAGAGTGACGCAGTGATGACCAATGGAAGTAAGCATCACAAGGGCTACCTCGATGAAAAGCGAATGGGATGTTTCCATTGGGTGTTTCAGTGGTACTGCTCTCAACAATCTCATTGGGTGATCATGACTGGCTTGTTTCACTACATTGTATGAATGTTAATATGTGTTTTCCAGGTGAAGTGTGTGCGTTACTGGCCGGATGAGACGGAGGTGTATGGAGACATCAAGGTGACCCTGATAGAAACTGAACCGCTGGCTGAGTACGTCATAAGGACATTCACCGTCCAAAAGGTAAACTATGGAATATCTTCAATAGTAAAACTAAAAATATGCCTTATACAGTAATGTAGGGATCTTCACTCCTAAAGAACATCATAAATGGTAAATAAATAAATGTTTTTTTTACATTCGTGGCATTGCAAAATATCACCTCTAGCAGAAGTTAAACCAGTACAGAAGAGGATTAGGGCCACGTGATTTTTCTTTCTTCCCAGACTTAAATCAGAATTATGAAAAAAAACGTTTGAGAATTAAGTCAAAATTCCAAGATTTCAAGAAAGTCACATTTCACAATACAAGTCACATTTTTCTTTTCAGAATTCTAACTTTCTAACATTTCTGAAACCCAATAGTATTTAAACCCTGCCATGTTCTCTTGTTGTAAAGGACCCTCCTTATCTTCTTTCTGAACCCCAAACTTGGATTCATATATTATAATATATGATTGGAAGCAAGAAAGAAGTGCTCCTTGTTTGTTTCTCACTGTTTGAGAAAATGTTGGAAAGCTAAATCGGTTGCCATTATATCAGGCTGGAGGATTGATACTTGCATAAACACACTTGACAATAAGAGAAAAAATCAAATCTTTGATTGTACAACCATACTTTGTTTACATCTTCTTCTGTGTCACGTCTCCTCTTTTCAAGTTATATATCTGGTTTTTTGTACTGCTTTTTCTATTTGGCTAATATATTTCACTTTGCTTTCATGCATATATCTTTCTTACTGGTGTGTACCACTCTGAACCGTAGATGTATCAAAAATACATTGCAGTTAGCAGTCGTACTCACCAAAAAAAAAAGAATTATTCAAATGGGACAATTATCAGACACTTAAAAAAACTCAAATATTCTCTGCCTGCTGCCGGTGTCATTTTCTCGCATTCTTTATATACCTCTTTTTCCCTATCCTGTATTTCCTTCCCCCTTCACTCGTGCCAAAGAGCTTATGAAGACGAGTCTTCAAGTTCTCGCTGTCAGCTCGTTTAGCAAGCCATTAATCCATACCACCTCTGAGCGTGTGTGTGTGTGTGTGTGTGTGCGTGCGTGCACAAACTACTTTAAAATTCAAGGAAAGCTGACTTGAAATGCCTGTCATTTTGCAGAATGCTTCATACGTACAAACACACACCAGACACAACACTCAGAGTACACAATTCTCCATCTTGAAACTACAGTAGGTTTTGTGTGAGTGAGTGAGTGTGGAGAAACAAAGAGAAAGCAACAGAGAGAGAGAGAGAAGAAAGACTGAGAGAGATGTGTGTGTGTGTGTGTGTGTGTGTGTGTGTTGTGTGTGTTGTGTGTGTGTGTGTGTGTGTGTGTGTGTAGACTGCGAGTCTCCTCTGCTTCTCTTATCCTGGTGCATATTCTCACACGTCTGCTGAGCTGCTCTCTGAAGTCAGAACGCCAAACACTCGTCTGAAGTGTTTTGAACAAAGAACCACACAACAATATTAGCATCCCTCAGCTGTCACACACACCTTAACACACACACACACAGATGCCCCCCCCCACAGTGATGTACATGGCACACACTCTGTACACGCGAAGCACAGCATAGATGCAGGGAATTAGGAGCCCTACACCTGCAGTCTAGTGTTGCTTGATTGCTTGTGGAAGTGAAGTCTGTAGTCTTTCATTCCAACACGCACACACAGTAGAAGAACTAGTTGCATGATCTGAAGCTAGTCATGTGCATCTTGTGACTCGGATGCAAATACAGTTTAATTATGACATATTATTTTTTTTTAACCTGACTCTTTAGACTATAAAAATATATTGTTTTAAAATAATTATAAATTATTTTATATAATAGTATAGTTATAATAGTAGTAGAAAACATATTGTTATTATTAATGTGATGAAGTATTAATAGTATTTATTGACCCACTATATTATCATGAATAATTTTCTTAATATATCTTTTTTGATAAACATGTTGGCTTGCGTAAATAAAAATAATAATGTGCCTTTGTTAATGCTATAGAACAGTTTCTCAAACCTTTTCGTACCAAGGACCACTTAACCAATACAAAAACACTCGCGGACCACCTAACTCCACAAATATCCAAAATCACATCGTTTTTCTAGAACAGATTACAAATCGCCTGAAAATGGTACAAACAAGTGGCAATATGTGTGACGAAGGTGTTGCCCTGGACTCTCATGCAATTGAAAGTGAAACTTAACCTCGCTCCATTGCGGAGATATTCCCGCGAGAGTGCGGAAAACTGAAATGAATTTATTTATTTCAAATGTGAAATGTTACCAATATACTCACGGACCACTAGGGGGCGCTCGCTCACGGCCCACCAGTGGTCCGCGGACCACACTTTGAGAAGCACTGCTATAGACATATCCTCTTTATATCTAGTCACATTCACAATTTTGCTTTATTTGAACCACGGAGGCCAAACCAGAATCAGAGAGTAGCAGCACAGATGTTCTTGAGTAAAGTGCCAACGTGGAGACAACAGACCTCTCGAGGATAGACTGATTATGTTTCAGCCCCCGCCTCAGATGATGGAGCGGTTTCTGGGGGGGGCACACAGATAATGGTGATAATGAGGCTGATTTTTAACACCAGCGGTGGCATTATTGATACTGTTGACGGTGATTGCTGTTAATCATTGTTCCTCTTCAGAAAGTTTTGGGGGTCACACAGACACAGTAATAACAATACATGCAGAATTCTGAAGGCTGATTTGTGAAGGCATCACGCGGTGGAGGGAGCAATGATTGTAGTTTGAATTAGAAGGTGGAGGATTTGAAGTGATTCTATTTCATGTTTGTAAAACTCCAGGGGGTTGTCGATTGGAACTTCGTTGATATTTGGTAATGACAGGCTCTGATCATTAACAGTGTGAGATAATTGATTGTTGATGAATGACTCAGAATGAATGAGATGTTACTGCTATCCAGATATTTCCAAGAGACCCAATGAAGTAGCATTTCATCCCATTATGTTTATCCTGGGGGAAAGTGGGGTTTTGTTGACAGTTTTATAATGAAATGAACGAAAAATGAAAATGTAGAATAAAGATAATAAAATGAACAACTTAAACAGAAGTCAAATGAAATGTTCCTTGAAAAAAAAAAACATAACTATAATAGAAATGTGTATGTAACATGAGAAGTTCAAACTAAAACAGTGCACATGTGTACTACAATCTACAGTAATATGTAATGTACCGGTATATTACAATAGCGGTGCTAACATTCTCTTCCCTAAATGACCACATAACCAACCCGTGGAGTGGCTCATCATGCAGAGACTCATTTAGGATTTCTACGTTTTAATGCAAAGATGACACAAAGGAAGAAGCTGAGCTCGGCTTTACTATTCACTGCTCAAACCTAATGAGTGCTATCAGACCAACCACTTATATGCAAGATAAGTTCTTCTTTCTGTCTGCCGTGTGAATGGCCTGCTGCAGGCGAACACTTACTGCGATAACACTGAGGAGAAGAAGTTCCTCCTTCCTATCAGAATAGGACACTAATGAGAAAGAGAGAGTCTCAATTGTTCAACGGGAAAAAAATGATTTGCTGTAAAACAGGATATATTTTCTTATGACCACAGAGTCGTTAAGCAATGAAGTGTTTCAGACAGAAAGAATGCAACTCTTGTTCTATCCTACTTTGTTCTTTATGTAGGTGAACACTCTCTTCTGGTATCACCATGATGAGTCCTAAAAATCAAACTTACAAACTTGACAATACCGTTAAAGGCATAGAGCACATCTGGATAGCCGGCATGATGTATGATATTATGCAAAGTTGTACTGGAGTTTAAAGAGGACATATTCAGCTCATGTTCAGGTTCATATCAGTATGTAGAGTCTCTACTGGGACATGTCTCCATGCTTACATGTTCAAAAAGCTCTTTATTTCTCTCATACTGCCTGTGCTGCAGCACCTCTTTTCACCTCTGTCTGAAACCAGAGCCCATTCTGCTCTGATTGGTTAGCTGGCCGGCTCTGTTGTGATTGGTCAACCTCTTAGAGATGTCCTGCCCCTTAGCCTATTGCATACAATGTGTTGGAGCGCTAGCCAATAGAAATATGAGGGTTACATAGTGATGTCACTATGTTACGGAAGTACACAAAGGAGTCCAAGGGAGGCATTTCAGGAGGGGGGGGGGGGGGGGTGTAAGTGTGTGGGAGAGAAACAGGGAAAACAGGGATTTTAGTCTTTGCAGACCATTTACATGCATGGAAACCTATAGAACACAACAGGAAAGTGAAAGCCCAAAAAGCATAATAGATCTTAAACATCTTTAAAACGTATAATGTTATAAAATGCTGCTGCTAATGTGTCTTACACTTAAACACAGTGTTGCCGCAAACCCCCGCCCCCCACCCCTTTCTCTTTTCCATCAGCCTTAACACTGCTTGAGGTGTGTGTGTGTGTGTTTGTGTGCATAAGTCGAGGACATTCTGAGTTGTTTGACACATCCGCTGCAGGGCGCTCTGCTCTTAATAGGCTATTACACAGTAACACCCTCACACACACACACACACACACACACACACACACATGCAGATGGTCCAACTAACACAGGCCTCACACACACATGCAAACATAGTTGCTGACATTGGAACACACACAACACTTTCAAAAACGCACACACAAACCTTGCAGAAGGACTTCTTGAAGATGTTCCAGAACATACGAGTAAGGGAAGAAGACACACTTACACGCTACTCAATGTCGCACACACTTATGTTCAATCACACATGCTATTAAATTCCCTAATGCCTTGAGCCGGGCTGACAGCGGATTGTGTGCCGTGAGTGAGTTGAGCTCCGTGGGGAGTTAACTGATTAAGTATATCTGTGACAGACACAATCCCTGCTTAGTGGCGACTGTAAAGGAGGCGAGGGGAGCAGGGAGAGGAGGAGAAGAGTAAAACATCTTGTTCAGCACTTTCAACTTGCTTCTGTTGGCATTTATTTTCTGTCTGTGAAGTACCAGCTCCATCTGTTCATGTGGGAATGTAACAGTTATGCCTTTTTAAAGCGTCTCGTTAACGAGGCACGTGTCATATTAAGGTGCTAGGTTTCATTGTATACGTTATTTTCTTATGTTTCTCTACATGTAAGTGTAAATACATGTGCTTTATGAGGCCAACCACCATCAAATGCCTCTGAGCACGCCTTTGAAAACACTTGGCTATGAAGGCAACAACATTGCACTCTATATTCTAGACCACTGAGTGCCAATGATCCTTTAACCTCCATCATTATTGCTGGGAAGAAAAGACGAAGCAAAGGAAGAAGGGATATCATTTATAAAGTGTGCGCATGATACAGTATGTTAGTAGCCCCTATAATCGGCACTAGTCTCTCTCTGGCTGGTAATATAAAACCTAATGGGCATATTGAAGCATTCAATTCTTCTCTCTGAAACAACACACGTTCTTGCTCTTTGCCGGCAGCTGGAAAGACAATAGCCTTTGAAAATGTTGTTGTCCATTTACATGCACAAAAACCTATATAATAATCTCGAGGAAAGGGAAAGCATACTAGGGACCCTTTCAAGTATGTTTCATTTAATGTAAGGAAAAGGAAAAATCTCAAGCAAGTAGCCTCCAATATAAATAAAAGAGACCGTCCGCTTGAAAATAACAATTCTCAATCCAAGTCGGGGAGGTATAAAGGAAAGTTGAAACAGCTGAGGCAGATTTGTTCAGGAAAAGCCAAAAGCTCTGCTAGGCTGTGATACATAGTTAAGTAAAGATCGAGGATCATTTACACTTCTAATAAGATCCGAAGTCGGGCCATGCGGGGCTGGAGATCTCATTAGTACTGTTTTCAGTGGAGGATTTCAGCATTATATAACCTAAGTACTTTTTAAATGTGTTTTGGGTTCATCAAGCAGGAACAATGTAGGGTAGGGCACTGGACTTATAAAGCAGTACAATTGGCATTAGATGCATAGAAGTAAAGCAGAATGACTCATAGATGATGTCCTGCTCCAATTCCAATGTTTCAGTCAGGTTGGTTCTTTGTGCAAAGAAACCTCTTTGATCCTGTTTACTGGTGTGCTACGACAGCAGTCATTAGGCACTGGTGGCTCCTTCTCAGTTATCTGTGTGCAGTGGCCTGGTTCAGGCTCCGAGTACACACAATCTGCTCTGATGTCTCCAAATGACAGCTCATCTGCTGCATTTGGATGCCCCCACGGGTTTCTCCCAGATAAACACACTGAAGACTATTTTGTCTGGCCTTTTCTAGACCCCACAAGTAAACAAGTTCTCCCCAACAAAACTTTTACAGTAGCTGCCTGGGTAATGACAAGACTTAGGGAAGGAGAGGATGTGAGAATAAATGGCGAGACTCAGGGAGATACAATGGAAAAGCAGAGAGTAGAGGGGCGTGGGGGGGTTGCAGGGTTATGAGGAGAGGGTTACTCAGCAGAGGAGAGGAGCTCATTAATGAGTAATGGCTCCGTAACCCTTCGCCCTTGAACACTGCAGCTTCTGATGACTTTGTTGTTACTCCAGGGACTACAGACGCCAACACGAGCCTGAGTGCACACGTCAGCTCTATAGATCCAGATCTCTGAGACACGATGAGCATGAGTTATACGCTTCCAGATCTAGTTATTTGAGATATTACTACAGACTTCTACATATATGTTTTAAAGATAGTAGTTTAGGTCTTATTTAAATTGAGGATAACTTTGTTAAATAGGTTAAAGTTTTCCTCTTAAGTGTTACTACCTGTTTGTGTATTTGAGGCCTGTGATTTGTATGCAGACATTTTACATTTCACTTCACAATGTAGAAGTGCAACCGAAAACAGGCAAGACTGGGCAAATACGTGTCATCCATAAAAGTAAACCACACCCTGAAGTATATGCTGTGTTATGCTCTATTTTACTTATAATGAAATCTTTATTTACTAAATGAACACCATGATGTATTGACGATGAGTAGAAACTAGTTACTGAGACCATCAATCATTAAGGAAAATGATTACTGGGGTAATAAATCAAGTGAGAAGTCTAGGGGAAAGATAATGTCTAGACTTCTATACTTCTATACAATAATTCTCGACTTCTATGTCATTTAGGGCAGTTCTGCATTGGCTTTACTTCCTGGACCAATAGGTTGCCACTTGGTTTATGCTTACTCACTCTCTCTCATGGCACACAACACAAACACACAAGACACAGAGACACACAACACACACACACACACACACCACACACACCCACACACCACACACACACACACACACACACACACACACACACACCACACACTGTCAGCCCCCTTCAACTTGTGGCCTGTGGTCCAGATCTGCAGTGTTTGGCAAGCCAGTACCTCCTGCTAACTTAGCCCAATTAGAAGCTCCCCTCCCTGAGCAGAGAGAAGTGGAAAGGGCCCCTCTCCCACACCAGCCTCATATCGGTGGCTCCTCGTGTTTGACAAGCCTCTGACACTAGCACAGTGTAATTACTGCGTGCTGAAGGAGCGAGACAGTATGGAGCAAAGAGGGGAGGAGAGCAGGAGGAGGAAAACATGAAATGAAGGAAGACAAGGCAGGGAACGAACTGAAGATGAGGAGAGTCAGATCGTGGGACAGAATTAGAAGGGAAAGGGTGGAAGAGAGGAAAATGAGACAGAGAAAGAGAAGGAGAAGAGAGGAAAAGAAAAACTAGCAGAAGGATGGCATACTAACTCCTGTGTGTTGGTTTTTACATGTGGAGAATGTGTGTGTTGCGAGAGAGGGAGATGGTTGGTGTGTGAGAAAGAGTGTGGGTGAGCTGATATCTGATGACAGTATCTTGTACCAGCAGAGTGAGTCATGCTGGCCATCATTGTTGCCTCTCAGCCAGAGCTGGGAAATGTCTGATATAAATGATTCTCCTCAAGGTGATCCGACAAATGATAAGCAGAGGAGGGATTCATCGGAAGACTCTGTATTAGATGCAAGCTTTTCCGCATTAAAGACTCACTGATATTATTCAGTGCCAATGGAGCCAGTTCTGTTCATTTGGTGACCACAAAACTGATAGTGTGTAGATGTTCTGGGTTACTTCCTGGAAAAGGAATTTAAGGAGGCCTGTCTCTGGCTTTTAGGATACTGTGCTTCAGAGTTGCCCAGAGAAAAGACAATATAACTTTAACTTTTTTTCGGACATCAGGGGATCATGTAGGCTGACATTCCTGTTGGGACTTCAGACTTAAGGTTTAACATCCCGAACATCGTCCGCCACTCAGCTAATGGTCTTTCATGACCTGCCAATGGAAACAGTTGAGAAAGATCATATTTCCCCTTAGAAAAAGTCATTTTTATACTGGATTCACATTGCTCTTTCTGCATCTCACAGTCTTCTGCTGAAGTATTTCTAGACGATATATTTATTGTTTATTCAAAGTTAAAAGTGTCAATGGGACCTTATTGCAGCCCCCACCCTCTGGAACGCTCTCCCTGCGGAAATTCGCAACATCCCCACACTCGACGCCTTCAAAAGGGCCCTCAAGACCCATCTGTTTGCCAAGGCTTTCGGCCCCTAAATCGATCTGTTGTTCTGTCTGTCTGACTTTTGTTTTGTTATGTTTGTTTTTTTTGTCCTATTACTTGTAAAGCGACCTTGGGTCCCTTGAAAGGCGCTATATAAATCCAAGCTATTATTATTATTATTATTATAATAATTTCCGCTTCTATTTCTGATTTTGTTTAACTCTACCAAAAGCTAGTTTGTGCCAACCATGAATAGAATAATCACACATCAGTTCTAAATATTCACCACATTAACACCTACTTGACAACATGATTGTCTCCATTTTAAACATAAAAGTATGAGTTATCAAACAAACACTAGCTATTCTCACATGAATGCTTTGATTTGAATGCAGTATTTCTGTTTGATTTAGATTGAAGGCTTTAATCCTTTCTGTAAAAAGAAAGGTTCCCGCTAAAGCTGTAAGCCCTTGGCAGTTGCGTTGCATACGAACACCTATACAGCATTTCATTAGTTTCTGTTTAACTGACTTGTGAATTTCCGTGGGTAAAAGTATTCAAAAGAAAGCGTTGATGTATAAATGTGAAATCAACAGTTCAGAAGTCTTCCATGCAGCAAACAGACTGACGGCTAACCGCGGTCCGCTAGCTATTTTCTTGCTGTTAGCGCTCCACCCCGCTGTAGCATTGCATCAATCACATTCATCGCATTAGCATTTATGTGACTTCAAAGAAAGAAATAGGTGATCCCTTTTTCTCCCAGTCTTGTGCCAGTTTCCCTCCCCCTTTCCCCTAGCCCCAATACCCTTTTCCTCATATCACCTGATACTTGGCCATTTCTTACCTCTTTCCTGAGATACTCTTTTTCTTTTCTTCATATCATCACCTGTACCTTTCTCCTCTCTCATACATTTAAGAGAATGAACCTCAATTGGGATGAACTAGAGCATGTCAAAATGACAAAAGAAAAAGACTGGAAAAATAGAGATAATCAGACGAAAGCATGTTCGCTTCATCTGCAATTACCTGCTGTTGCTGCGTTACGACTTAACAAAATCACCCGCCTGCCATTAGACATAATCATCCCCACATGCGTCCTAATACTATGGTTGCTTTTTAGAGCACAGAACAAAATAATTGGTAATCAGCCAGAAAGAGAAAAGCAAAACTACTTTTGGTGACATGTACTTTGGCAATGGGTTCTACCATTGAGTTTGTGACGTCAATGGCTCATAAATATGGGTATTATAGTCATATAGTCATTATGGCAAAATAAGGTTTTCTTTTCAATGTGCTCATTGCTATGGTTTCTTTAAATACATTGTTTAAACATTACTTGTACTATTACTTTTAAACATTAACCTGGCCAAGTCCCTACAGATGAGCCACTGCTGCCCCAAGGTAGAACAAAATGAATGTTGGTGGTTAAGCACTGTTGCAAGGTTTTGATTGTGTTTCATT
The DNA here is from genome assembly GCA_902827135.1 of Harpagifer antarcticus. NCBI lineage: Eukaryota > Metazoa > Chordata > Actinopteri > Perciformes > Harpagiferidae > Harpagifer > Harpagifer antarcticus. The sequence goes on from CADEHL010001058.1 coordinate 3,567,509, forward strand.
TGGTAGCAAATCAACTAGTGTTTGCTGAGAGAGGCGGATTATATATGGAACAGTGTTTCATTGCAATGACTTCAATCAGCTTTGTGGATTCTAGTACAAAACTTGTTTTTTCTTGCCCATTCAGCTCATGTGTTACAAAGAAGTCTGCCAGAATTTATGATTTTAGGATGAGTTGGTCAGTTTCTGTACTGATCTCTTTGTGTGGCATTCCTGTGGTTATGGTGTGGCTCAACCCTCTTCTTAGGTGTCTTTATGATAATACAAAACACTGTTGGTAGGAGACAGAACTTGAACCGCGGCCTCTTGTGTCAAAGTGACATGATGTGTATGCTCAACCAAGAGTTGTCTTTGCTACTAAAAGAGTACATTCACAATGCGTGAGTACAGGTTGATTTGAAGGAAAACGTTCTTCTTTCAATAAAGCCCAGTGCTTTCTTACTCTGGTTCGGACAGTCTTCTAACCTGGAGCCTGGTTAGTTACTGTAGTCGGTTCCCCCCTCCACTCAGTTAGCTGCTCCGATCTGTGGGTAAATGTAACTTTAGGCCTGTTGTATTTTTGTGCTATCTGACCCCACAGACGATCACACCAGAGTCCGACTGCAGCTGCTGGAAGGAGACCCCCCACTCTGACTACATCAACGCCAATTACATTGACGTGAGTGGTTATACACACAGACACATCTGTACATCAATGCTTTTGAGAACCAGGAACACTAACCAAAGAGTAACACTACGCTTACCTTATTCTAACATGACCCCAAACATCAAGTGACCTCCAATAGTCCTCCATTTTCAATCTGTCTTCACTTTGGACGTCTTAAGCGAATTGGTCTTCACAAAGATGGAAATACATATGCACACGTTCTCACATGCAGTAGTTGAAAGTGAAGCTATTTGTATCGGAGACATACACAGAAACAATTATTTAAAAAAAAATCCCTTCAACAGACAATTTGTGCCCATAATGCTCTCTATTAGAGTACCTTCAAACTTTATATACATATTCTTAAAAGTAAAAGCAGTTGAGAATGCACATGCAAAATCATTTTCATGAATGATGGCAGCTCCCTACACTGTGGGCTGTGTTTTGTAAATACATGGTTGATCAGGGTAGTACCCAATAACGCAGCCACATATTACTCAATCAAGCTTTAATCAAATGTTATTTATGTAACCCAATATCACAAATTACACATTTGTCTTAGGCAAGGCAAGGCAAGTTTATTTATATAGCACCTTTCAGCACCAGGCAATTCAAGGTGCTTTACAAAAATGAAAGACATTCAGACAAAGGCATTTAAAAACAGTAAAAGATAATAAAAGAAACATTAAAAGAAAAACAAAAAATGAAAGACATTAAGAAAATGGCATTTAAAATCAGTCATTAAAAAATGCTAATAAAATAAACATTAAAAGATAAAAGTTACAGTGCAGACTAAGATATGAATAGTTCAATCTTAGGTTCTTGATTTTTAATTTACTCAAAGAACCTCCCTTTGGATTTTTAATTTAGACAGACTGTTTTCACCATGTTTTGCTCGCATGACATCCACAATCGGACCCTCAGGAGGGTGTACTAGCCCCCTACTCTGCTTTGCGTTCCATAACAAAGTCTTTAAGTGTTACCTGAACCCCCCGTGTTACCAAAACACTACTTTTCACCCGTCGGTGATGTGATACTTGTTCCTCAGTACAAATCACCCAAAAACTGATCGTAAACCCTGGCTACGACGGATATCCCAAATATCCTACTTTCGAGCAGTCCCTCTCATAAATGTCATGGAGTTTAATTATTTTTAAATTTAAAACATTAAAAGAAAAAACAATACATGGATAAGAAAAAAGACATGGCCTTAGGGGGCTTTACAGTGTGTACAGCATACTGTACGACACCCTCTGTCCTTAGACCGCCCGCACATACAAGCAAACAACTAATGGAAATAATGCAAGATACCTCGGGACAGACAGACGTGCAATAGATGTTTTGTGTATGCTTTAAAAAAGTGATACATGTACAACAAGGAAAATCCAAATGTCAAAAATGGTCATTTGAATGTATATAGAAAAGGAAAAAAGATGGATCTGGGTGGATTTCAACAATCTTTCCTGTGCAGACAAAACATAATAATAAGATGGGCTTCATATTCTCTAAAATGCAATAAAGCAACATGGACTCCAACATATAGACAATATTCTTTCCACAGAGAAGTGCACTCACACTGAGGCCCCTAGCAAAGGTCGTGATAACCAAAGGACCCCACCCATTTAAAAAATGAAATATGGATGTGGGGAAAGTCATTAGGACTTAAATTGTATTGTATTCTGCTTTCCTCCCATTCAGCCCCCCCCCCTTTAATACATTTTCTCTCCTCCCTTCTTCAGTTCCATCCGTCCCTTACCTTCCCACTGTTTTCCCTCTTGTCCCCCCCCCCCCCCCATCTCTCTTTGCCCTTTGAGCATTGTGCTCCACTTATCAATTGAGTGTCAATCTACTGTTTTAATAATAGTATTATTGAAACCGGTACATAATGCTGATTTTAAATCAGTCTCCAAAGACACCATTTATTTCTTAAGAAAAGAAAGAGCGGGGGGTATTGAACAATTGTAACTCGAAACAATATATTACCTCTGTGCAGATATCTATAACGTGGTCGTAATGACAATATGAACATGATAAATGTTTTCATCTCAACAAGGTTATCAGTCTCATAGGGAGGGTTTTTTTTGGGGGGGAGGGCTGTGCAGGGACAAGAGGGAGTCGCTTTTAATCTCTCCTCTATTATTTAATTTGATGTTTATTCGGAAAACGACCTTGAGTTATGCTTCTCTGAGGATTGAAGTGTCTGGAGAGGGAGACGGGATAAATGAAAACATGGGAGGAGACGACAGAACAGAGGAGAAGAAGAACACAATGATAAAAAGCCAGGTTGAGGAATGGAGGATGGAAGTAGACAGAAACTGATTGAGAAGCAGAGGACAAGGAAAAAGAGTAAAGGAGGTGGATGATTTAAACAGAAGACATATTAAGCAATCATTTCACCAGGACAGTAAATAAATAAAACAATGTTAGAAAAGTGAGGAAAAGATGGATTTTGATTAGTAAGAGAAGCTGGCAAAGAGATCAACACAACAGTTTAGAAGTCAAATAGTACAGAGATAGATGCGAGGAGTGTTAGACAAACTGATAGTGAAGTGAGAAGGTGATGTAATGAATAAGCAAGAAGTTACAATGTTGATTTAAATTGCAATGTTAGTACTTTACCCATCTGGGAATATACAGAGAATGGATAGCCTGCGGAGAAAAATGAAAGAGGGGCAGAAGACAGTACAAATTAAATATAGAAATATAAGGCTACATTAAAGACACTAAATAGACAAGAGCAATATAAGAAACAGTAAACTGACATGCTGTATGTGCGTATAGTGCATCCACATGTAGAAATATGGGAAGAAAAAAATGGAGATGACGTAAATATGGAGAGCTTTTTATTTTATGCTTTTCTTTTTTATCTGTCTCACAGGGATACCACAGACCCAGACATTACATCGCCACACAAGGTAATTAAACTGACGTAATGTGTGTGTGTGTGGTGTGTGTGTGGTGTGTGTGTGTGTGTGTGTGTGTGTGTGTGTGTGTGTGTGTGTGTGTGTGTGTGTGTGTGTGTGTGTGTGTGTGTGTGTGTGTGTGTGTGTGTGTGTGTGTGTGTGTGTGTGGTGTGGGTGTGTGGGTGTGTGTGTGTGTGTGGTGTGTGTGTGGCAGCCACCTGGTAAATGTCGTACTCTCGGTTTTGGAGGCTATTACCGCAACCTCCTAAATCTAAACCGCCGTATAAAATCCCCCTGGCAAATGTAAGACCCCATTACCTCAAACCCCGGAGCCACTATCTGGGATTGATAGTGTGTGAGTGCATGTGTGTGTGCATGTGTGCTTTTTCTGTTCATGTGTGTGTTTGTTTAAGTCTGTGCTATCAGTGCTGACTTATTTGTACGTGATGAGTGTGTTTATACATAAATACTGTACATATGCATGTGTCTGTTGGTGTGTGTATCGTTATGCATATATATCTAACTGTGTGTGTGTGTGTGTGTGTGTGTGTGTGTGTGTGTGTGTGTGTGTGTGTGTGTGTGTGTGTGTGTGTGTGTGTGTGTGTGTGTGTGTGTGTGTGTGTGTGTGTGTGTGTGTGTGTATCAGGGCCCATGCAGGAGACGGTGAGGGATTTCTGGAGGATGGTCTGGCAGGAGAACTCGGCCTCGATCGTCATGGTTACCAACCTGGTTGAGGTGGGCAGGGTGAGTTTGTCATCCGAGTTATTATATTACAAAAATATGTTAATGTGTTTGATGAAGAGGCCAAATAGAGTGACGCAGTGATGACCAATGGAAGTAAGCATCACAAGGGCTACCTCGATGAAAAGCGAATGGGATGTTTCCATTGGGTGTTTCAGTGGTACTGCTCTCAACAATCTCATTGGGTGATCATGACTGGCTTGTTTCACTACATTGTATGAATGTTAATATGTGTTTTCCAGGTGAAGTGTGTGCGTTACTGGCCGGATGAGACGGAGGTGTATGGAGACATCAAGGTGACCCTGATAGAAACTGAACCGCTGGCTGAGTACGTCATAAGGACATTCACCGTCCAAAAGGTAAACTATGGAATATCTTCAATAGTAAAACTAAAAATATGCCTTATACAGTAATGTAGGGATCTTCACTCCTAAAGAACATCATAAATGGTAAATAAATAAATATTTTTTTTACATTCGTGGCATTGCAAAATATCACCTCTAGCAGAAGTTAAACCAGTACAGAAGAGGATTAGGGCCACGTGATTTTTCTTTCTTCCCAGACTTAAATCAGAATTATGAAAAAAAACGTTTGAGAATTAAGTCAAAATTCCAAGATTTCAAGAAAGTCACATTTCACAATACAAGTCACATTTTTCTTTTCAGAATTCTAACTTTCTAACATTTCTGAAACCCAATAGTATTTAAACCCTGCCATGTTCTCTTTGTTGTTAAAGGACCCTCCTTATCTTCTTTCTGAACCCCAAACTTGGATTCATATATTATAATATATGATTGGAAGCAAGAAAGAAGTGCTCCTTGTTTGTTTCTCACTGTTTGAGAAAATGTTGGAAAGCTAAATCGGTGCCATTATAATCAGGCTGGAGGGATTGATACTTGCATAAACACACTTGACAATAAGAGAAAAATCAAATCTTTGATTGTACAACCATACTTTGTTTACATCTTCTTCTGTGTCACGTCTCCTCTTTTTCAAGTTATATATCTGGTTTTTTTGTACTGCTTTTTCTATTTGGCTAATATATTTCACTTTGCTTTCATGCATATATCTTTCTTACTGGTGTGTACCACTCTGAACCGTAGATGTATCAAAAATACATTGACAGTTAGCAGTCGTACTTCACCAAAAAAAAAAAGAATTATTCAAATGGGACAATTATCAGACACTTAAAAAAACTCAAATATTCTCTGCCTGCTGCCGGTGTCATTTTCTCGCATTCTTTATATACCTCTTTTTTCCCTATCCTGTATTTCCTTCCCCCTTCACTCGTGCCAAAGCAGCTTATGAAGACGAGTCTTCAAGTTCTCGCTGTCAGCTCGTTTAGCAAGCCATTAATCCATACCACCTCTGAGCGTGTGTGTGTGTGTGTGTGTGTGCGTGCGTGCACAACTACTTTAAAATTCAAAGGAAAGCTGACTTTGAAATGCCTGTCATTTTGCAGAATGCATTCATACGTACAAACACACACCAGACACACACACTCAGAGTACACAATTCTCCATCTTGAAACTACAGTAGGTTTTGTGTGAGTGAGTGAGTGTGGAGAACAAAGAGAAAGCAAGAGAGAGAGAAAGCGAGAGAGAGAGAGGAGAGAGAGAGAGAGAGAGAGAGGAGAGAGAGAGAGAGAGAGAGAGAGAGAGAGAGAGAGAGAGAGAGAGGAGAGCGAGAGAGAGGAGAGAGAGAGAGAGAGAGAGAGAGAGAGAGAGAGAGAGAGAGGTTCTGCACCAAAGTTAAATGGCTTTAATTGCAGTGAGTAATAACAGGGTCTTAATGAAAAGCTTTATTAATGGCACGTCCGAGGAGATTAACCAAGGGTGGCAGAGAGAGACTCGAACAAAAGGAGAAATCTGCGTACAAGCATGTTTGACAGAAGGAAAATGAAGAAAAAAAGAGAGACAAAAAGAGAGATAGGCAAGACTTAAAGAACGATAAGGTTGAGAATCAGTCAAACAGCAGGTGAGTGAACACGGTCGTAATTATATTGACGTTTAAAAAAAATATATACTTATTACTGAGAGGGGCCCTACTATGATCCTCATTCATATTTGTATTTAGTGACTCTCCTGTGCTTTAACGTTCATACGGGCTCGGCTGCAGACCCTCTTTCCACCCTGAAACGTTGGGATGTTAGCCTTTGCAGACCATTTAGTTGACCACAAACCATATAACACACGAAAGGAAAGGGAATCCACCAAAAAGCGGATGGCATCATGGAGGTGGAGAAGAAGCTGTAGCAAATATGCAAATGAGGCACATTGTAAAGCAATTTGTCCATTAGTTAAAACATTTGTAACTAGAAAGTGCACCCATTTATCTACTGACATTAGATCAAAGGTAAAACATTACAACATCTAATGGATTATCCTGATTGAATCAAGGTGTGGTCACCCTGTTTAGGCCTTTTTCTAAATGTGTAAGCAATTCAACTAACATCAGACAACTGACACTAATAAACAGAACACAGCTTTCAGTCCAACATGTAGATTGAGTGTAAGAGCATTTTTGAAGGATTTGTTCTAAACACAGTTTCCTAGTACTTTAGAACCCAACAAGAAACTGCAACAGGGCTTAGAGAACCCCATGGACCAACTCCAACACAGCAGAGGAGTAATCTGGTCTATGGCACTCAGAACGGAGAAACCAAACAATTGTGTGCCACAGCGGAGACCAAACTGAGCCGGACCCAGCAGTGGGCACAAAGCTACCAGCAAACAATCACAGCTTGAGGACCAGCATACACGCGCAGTGGGCAGATGGTTTGAGAGATGTGTAAAACAGGCTGCTTATGTCAAACTGGAGGAACGCTCCCTGAAGTCTGTGAAACAACATTTGTTTGTCACAATGCCTAAACCCCCAAACACCTCCCTGACCATGTTCACATGGGATTGAAAATTATTTTCTTAATTGAACTTGAGTTTCCAGTTTGAGTTGATCCACTGGTGGGCATAATGGCTTCCTTTATTATTTTCCACAAATCTCTAAAACATCTTCAATCAAAGATCCAGTCCAGTCATTTGGATTAGATTTTGATTGATTGGAATTTCTCAGATAAATTGTTCTACAGGACTTTACAGCCAGCTGATATCCAGACAGGTGTTAGGCGTCTAGATGAGTTGGAGACAAAATAACTGTGATACTTTGCTGAAAGGATAAGTTAGCAGTGTTAAGCAGGTTTTTTCTTTCCACAAGGTCTCTTTAGTTCTATCTCACACAGGCTCCGCCCTCTACTGGACTCTATGGGCACAACTCTCATCAATGATATGCGAGCATTCACACACTGAAGTTGTATAAACGTAGCCGGCCAATCAGGGCGAGCCTACCTGAATGCGCGCGCAGCTCACAGTATATAATATCCTAACTGTCATCCTTTTCTCTTCAGCGAGCAGGCCAACACCTGACAGAAAAAGTAAAACGTTTGAAAGAAGGGTGTACGCCCCATCGAGAAGGAGGGCAGGCTACGTGCCACTCTGTCAGAGGACAGACAGACGTGGTGCGAGGAAGGGAGTCTAGAGCCTCTGTCCAATACATTGGGCTCTATTCTATCATAGCTATAGCTACTGGTGGACGCGGGGCTTGCTCATGCAGCAGTCAATGTGCATGCAGCAGCCATCTCGTCCTGTCATGCAGGATTTGGCGGCAGACCAGTCTTCAGCCAACCGCTTATGAGGCGTTTTTTGCAGGGGATCAGGAGACAGCGCCCAGTTATGCAATGGGAACTGCCATAAAAGAATGGTGCTCGAGGCTTTGGTTACAGAACCGTTGAGCCTCTGGAGCTCTCCTCCCTGCAGGCGCTATCATTGAGAGAGAGAAGCAAAAAGAAACAGCTTTGCTGCTTGCTTTGACTTCTGCCAAGAAAGTATACGAACTGACTGCTCTATCGGTGCACCCGAGTTGCCTTCTGGTTAGTGGTGACCGTAGCAGGGCGACACTCAGACCGAACCCCTCGTCTGTTTCCAAGAACCTAAGGAGTTATTCCAGGTCGAGGGTTATACAGCTAGACGGCTTTAGTCGTCCACATATGCACGGTGGCGTATTGGTCTACGCCAGGCCTGTTCATAAGGTAAGTATCTCTTAGACATGTCTGGCTCCTTTTTCGTCGTCGGTGCTTGCTGGGGCGACACAGGACTGGTGAAAGGAGGAGGGCTGTGGGTCAGTAAGCTGTATCTGACCCCCTTGGACATAATGCACTTACGTTGTCCCATGCTCCTTAGGGACCAGGGAAACGTGGTGCGCAGTAAGCCCCATACAGGGCTGGAGGACATAGGCAGGCGGGGAGAGCCTTCCCCACTAGGGTCCGTGCACACACTACACGAGGTAAGCGTGTGAGTGTGGAGGACATAGTACATTTACGTTTTCCCCATGCTCCTTAGGAACCTGGGAAACGTGGTGCGCTGGCATCTGCAGGGTAGAGCTATGGGCTTATTCAGACCAATTAGGCTCTACCCAGCCAAGTAAGCTGCGGCCCGACTTCCCTGTGATAGGAAGTTGGGGTGCGGTGGCTGTTAGCCAAAGGCCGGTGCAAAGGGGCAGTGTGGTGGGTCGATGTTGTGGGACGACAGGGTGTTTATCCATCGGGGCTCCACCCACTGTACCCATAGAGTCCAGTAGAGGGCGCAGCCTGTGTGAGATAGAACGGTGGGTTACGTATTGTAACCCTAGTTCTATAAGCACAGGCAGAGCCCTCTCCCTAGGGGCCCTGTCTTTCCTATGATGCTCACTGAAGAGGGTGTAGGATGACAGTCAGGAGGCTGTGAGCTGCGCGTGCATTCAGGTAGGCTCGCCCTGATTGGCCGGCTACGTTTATACAACTTCAGTGTGTGAATGCTCGCGTATCATTGATGAGAGTAGTACCCATAGAGTCCAGTAGAGGGCTCCGCCTGTGCTTATAGAACTAGGGTTACAATACGTAACCCACCGTTATTTCATCATCACATGTATTCTTCACTTTTCAAGGTTTTTAAATGCAATACTTTTTCATGTTCTATTCTTCATCTTCTGCATGATTTGGTTTCTTGAATTTATACCAAAGCTAGTAAGCGAATACAATGACAACTCAGACAACAACAGATACTTTTACTACAGAAATGCTTCAGCAATGTCAGGGTGATCTTGTGGTTAATTATCCTCCACAGCTCCGAGGTCTTGGGTTCATCTCTCAGCGGAGAAGGCAAGGCAAGGCAAGGCAAGGCAAGGCAAGGCAAGGCAAGGCAAGGCAAGGCAAGGCAAGGCAAGGCAAGGCAAGTTTATTTATAGAGCACTTTTCAACACAAGGCAATTCAAAGTGCTTTACAACAAATGAAAGACATTAAGAAAATGGCATTTAAAATCAGTCATTAAAAAGAAAAGCTAATAAATTAAACATTAAAAGAAGAAATACATGGATAAACACTAAAAGAAAAAATACATGGATAAAAGTTACAGTGCAGTCTAAGATATGAATAGTTCAATTAAAAGCAGCGACAAAAAGAAAAGTCTTTAGTCTGGATTTAAAAGTAGTCAGAGTTGCAGCGGACCTGCAGGTTTCTGGGAGTTTGTTCCAGATATTTGGAGCATAATAACTGAACGCTGCTTCTCCATGTTTAGTTCTGACTCTGGGGACAGAAAGCTGACCAGTCCCTGAAGACCTGAGAGATCTGGATGGTTCATAATTTAGCAGTAGATCAGAAATGTATTTTGGGCCTAAACCATTCAAAGCTTTATAAACCAGCAGCAGTATTTTGAAATCTATTCTTTGACACACAGGAAGCCAGTGTAAAGACTTCAGAACAGGAGTGATGTGATCCACTTTCTTAGTGTTAGTGAGGACTCGAGCAGCGGCGTTCTGAATCAGCTGCAGCTTCCGAATAGACTTTTTAGTGAGACCTGTGAAGACACCATTGCAGTAGTCGAGTCTACTGAAGATAAAAGCATGGACAAGTTTTTCCAAATCCTGCTGCGACATTAGTCTTTTAATCCTAGATATGTTCTTTAGGTGATAGTAGGCTGATTTAGTAACTGTTTTAATGTGGCTGTTGAAACTCAGGTCAGAGTCCATGACTACACCTAGATTTCTGGCTTTATCTGTTGTTTTGAACATTGCAGACTGAAGCTCAGCGCTAACTTTTATACGTTCTGCCTTGGCTCCAAAAACCATTACCTCAGTTTTATCTTTGTTTAATTGGAGAAAGTTCTGACACATCCAGTCATTGATTTGTTCAATGCACTTACTCAGTGTTTGAATTGGAGCATAGTCTCCTGTTGAAACTGTTACGTAAATTTGTGTGTCATCTGCATAGCTATGGTAACTTATTTTGTTGTTTTTCATTATCTGAGCCAGTGGTAGCATGTAGATGTTAAAGAGAAGCGGCCCCAGGATGGAGCCTTGAGGAACCCCACATGTCATATTTGTCAACTCAGATGTGTATTTACCAATAGAAACAAAGTTGTTTCTGTCCTTTAAGTAGGATTCAAACCAATTTAGGACGGTTTCCGAAAGTCCCACCCAGTTTTCCAGTCGGTCTAGTAATATGCTGTGGTCAACAGTGTCAAATGCAGCACTGAGATCTAATAATACTAACACTGAAGTTCTGCCACTGTCTGTGTTTAAGTGGATGTCATTAAAGACCTTTACAAGAGCAGTCTCAGTGCTGTGGTTTGGACGAAAGCCTGACTGGAACACATCGAAACAGTCATTTAAATGCAAAAAATTACTCAGCTGTTGAAAAACAACTTTTTCAATGATTTTACCTAGAAATGGCAGGTTTGATATGGGCCTGTAATTGTTCATAACTGAAGCATCTAGATTATTCTTTTTTAAGAGCGGTTTAATGACTGCAGTTTTCAGGGCCTGTGGAAAAATACCTGAGTGAAGAGATTTGTTTACTATATGAAGTAGATCTGAGGCCATGCAAGGCAAAACATCTTTAAAAAATCCCGTTGGAATAATATCAAGGCAGCAGGAGGAGGATTTCAGAAGTTGAATAATGTCCTCTAGGTTTTTATCATTAATCTGATGGAATTGTGTCATGGTGTTTGAATTGATGTTAAGTGGACACAGAGACAACACATTTGCTGTTCCTGATGCAGAGGCACTGACTGCTTGTCTTATTTTCTGAATTTTGTCAGTGAAAAAGGAGGCAAAATTATTGCACGCCCTGGTGGATAGAAATTCAGAGGCTACTGACACTGGGGGGTTAGTTAGTCTGTCGACGGTAGCAAACAAGGCACGTGCATTGTTTTTGTTTTTGGTAATGATGTCAGAGAAGAACGATTGTCGTGCGTTTTTCAATTCCAAATTATAAAGGCCAAGTCTCTCTTTATAGATTTCAAAGTGAACCTGGAGATTTGTTTTTCGCCACCTGCGTTCAGCTTTTCGACACTCTCTTTTTTCTGCTCTCACGGTCATGGCTTTTCTCCATGGAGATATTTTCTTGCCATTCACTTCTTTACCTTAGTTGGAGCAATGGCATCTATAATATTTTTAATTTTTGAATTAAAATGATCTACTAGCTCATTTACTGAGATGTTAGCAGGGGCAAGTGTGGAAGAAAAATTCTGAGTAAACATTTCCCTAGTGTTTTCAGTTAAATATCGCTTTGTGGTTACCTCTTTTTGAACATTTTTGTGAACAGAAATAGAGCTCTCAAAGAAAACACAGGAATGATCAGAGAGTGCAACATCAGTCACCACAACCTTAGAGATATTCAGACCCTTTGAGATAATTAAGTCCAGAGTGTGCCCCTTATTGTGCGTGGGCTCCGTCACATGCTGAGTCAGTCCATGGCTATCAAGAACACAAAACAGTTCTTTTGCCCCTCTGTCCTGAGGGTTGTCAACATGGATGTTAAAATCACCAACAATGACTAAACGGTCAAAGTCAATACACACTATAGACAGCAGTTCAGTAAAGTCATCATAAAAGCTTGCACAGTATTTGGGTGGTCTATAGATATTTAGGAACAGAGCTCGAGAGGAGCATTTCAGCTGAAGGGCCACATATTCAAAAGAAGCAAAGTTCCCATAAGATGTCTTCCTGCATTGAAGGGAATCATTGAACAGAATAGCAACTCCACCCCCTTTCTTATGTATTCTTTCCTGACTCATAAAACCAAAGTTGGGGGGGGTTGATTCGATAAGAACAGCTGCACTATTATTTTGTTCAATCCAAGTTTCTGTTAAAAACATAAAATCGAGATTGTGCTCAGTGATAAAATCATTGATTAAAAATGTTTTTCCCGCCAAAGACCTGACATTTAATAAAGCTAGTTTAAGTTTGTTAAACACACTATCAGTCATGTTTTTTGTAACAAGCTGTCGCTGACATGGAATCACTGCTAAATTAGATGAACTCACACAAACGTTTGAGCGCTTCCTGTATCTACGATGATTCACCGCTCTTAATCTATTACCTATCAACACAGATATCGGCAAAGCTACAGGCAGGCAGGGCCCTGGCATGTCCTGGAAAGAGTTGAGAGTGCCATACGCCCTTGAGCCTGGACCCAGCACACATCAGTAAGCATTTTGTACACACACATCCTTATCAGGCTTCGGAGACTGCAGATGCTTTCTTGAAGGGAGGGGAGGTGGTTGACATAGGCACGGTGATGGAGAGAAGGAAGTCTTTTGTCAGAGTGACCTTGAGGAAGATGCTGAACTCCTCACTCGTTCAGTCATCACAAATTGTTCCAGAAACTCAAGAGAATAAATACAATAAAACATTAAAACGCAGTGCATCTACAGCTCTGAGAAAAAATAAAGAGACCATTGGAGCTTTCATTTTTGCAAATAAAATCTATTAATGACAACATTTCTTTTTGGCCATTGGGAGAAATGTTGTCATTAGTTCATAGAATAAAACACAAGTGTTAATTTAACTTAAATAAATACTTGTAAATAGCACCAGAGAAACTGATCATTTTTAAGTGGCTTTATATATCCTGGAACTCTTCTCATTTGGATGAAAATCAACCAAAGATGTTTGTTCCTGTATGTATGACATGAGGACACTAAGAAAAAACCGTATCTGCCATGGCAAGAACATAAGAACCTGTAATAGTACTGGGGAAAATGTACCTCGAGCTCTTTTGAAAGCAAAAACTGTAATGTAGTGATTTGTCACTCAACTATGGTGGCCGGCATGCAGGTGGAAACGTGCTCAAATGACCCAAACCATTGTGCCAAAACACATGCAAATGAAAAAAAATGTTCACCAAGTTGACAACACATGCGTTTACTAAAAGCGCTGAATAAAAATACTATTTAGCCACGTTAGCTAGCTAGCTTACATCAGATGAGCAATAACATCAGAAGGAATCATGTGATAACATTGTTAAGATAAACCAATAAAAATCACATTTTAGGTAAGTTGGCAACTTTATAATTCGAACGTAAACACACGCTCAGTCCCAGCTGTGTGTGTCACTCTTTAGTGTCCCCATTTCCGTTGTGTTTTGAGCTTCTTGCAGCGTATTTTAGTCTGGTTTTAGTGGTTTGTTTACTAAGCGCTTTAAGTAAATGCTCCGGATTTTCCGTCAATTTGGTGAATGTTTTCTGAAGGCTGTGCATGTGTTTAGGCACAACGTGTTTTTATGTTTGCATTGTTTTTGAAACTGCAGCGTGTCTTTCATAATGTAAATATCTGAGGCTGGTTGTAGCACTGTCGGCCAACGTACTCATTCAAAGGAGTCTTAACTAAAAGTAAGACGCTTAAAGAAACCATTAGCCGCAGCAGAGATCATCCTCTTCTCTCACAGTAGAGAGACTTTAAAATGCTTCTCCATCCTCATCACATTTCCAACATGGCCTGGCTGTCATGGACCGCCCGCCATCGATTTAGAGAAGTAATTTCAACATCAAAGATAGCAAATCAATGGGAAGTCCAGTTATCAAATCACCATGTGGTTTTCTGGGTTTTATTTCCGTCCTCTCTCACTCTCATTGTCAGTCCATGTTATCTCTTCTATCTTTCTCTTTGTCCATTCCTTGTCACATGTCTCTTCATCCTTGAAGAAACCTCCACTTTTCCGCGCTCAGTGTATTTGTCATTCCCCACTCTTGTCCTTGCCCATTGATCCTTCCCACTCACAGTCTCGTTCTTGACCTCTCACCTTGTCTTTTTCTTCCCTTATGTTCTCCCTGCTTCTCAGTTTTTCATATGCTAAAATAAATTATTCACTGCAATCTTATCTGTGTATCAGAAGCAGAATGGGAGCTGCAACAGTTTCCTGTTCTTTACCTAAACTGAACTGAGGGGGGCATGTCCCTCTACATTTAAGCCTTGTTTAGCTTACAACACTATATTGGGATTGATTGATTTGAATTATTAAAGCAGGAGCGTGTGTTTGGGAGAATAATTGAACGAGTGGAAGCAGAATGAAGGGTCATGCATATCTTATGCTGCGTTCCTGAGATGTGTACGATTGGGATATTTTAGCATCTTGTGCGGAGAGATGCAGGTCAGAATTCTGATCAGCAAGCTACAGTAGAAGTAAGAGCTCTCAGCCCTGAGGCTGCAGAGGAGCAGTTATCAGACATCACAGTGGCATACGCTGTCAACGTTTAGTGACTTTCTGTTGACAGGTCTAATATTGGCAATATACAATGAGGTTGTTTGGGTGTCCTTGAGCCCAAACCTGCCTGAAAACTTTGTTGCAAACTGGTCCTATACTTTCGTGTAATTGTATATGGAAAAAATACAATTTAAGAACAACATTCCCAAGATTGTTCAATTTAGTCAAATTCATGTCCATGCTTGCCTTTGGATTAGATATTAGGCCACTTTAATAGACAGCAAGCTGCAACATGATATATTGTTGTTTATAAAACGGACAAGTCAAATCAAGCAATCTGATTGGTTCTTAGCCGTGATATAATGAGCGTATATCACAAGGTCACTTTTCACAAGTCATGTATCCCTCCGCGTCTGAGAAAAGCTACAACCGTTACAACTGTTACATTACGTCCATTACGAAACTAACTAACTAACAAAGCTTAAGATGGAAACATTTAAGATTAACTTTGTGGTCTTACTATGGAGGAGTGGATTGAGCAGTGCCTATCTCCAGAAGAAAAAGCACCTAAACGACGACATGCAGAGCTACGTGAAGAGCAGGTAGACCAACTGGAAAAGTACCAGCATTCAAAAGCTTTCTGATGCGGTTCTTGAAACAAAGCAGAGAAATGATGACCGTTCGTGGCCACAGGTGCGAAAGCTCTCTCCAGAGCTGCTGGAAGCCCAATCTCGGGGACCGGAGAAAGTGGAGCAATATTCTTGCCATGCCAAGCAACAGCCTAGAACAGGGGTGGCCAACCAGTCAGAGGTTAAGAGCCACATTTTTTCTATTTTACTGCAAAGGGCCACATCAAACACACAGTCACTGATACAGCTTGTTTCAGTTTTTTGTTTTCTGGAGACAAGATTTCAACCACGTCACTGATGCATTTTTGTGGCATTGGGATATATTTTTTAAATCCTCTGGAGCAGAGAGAGGAGCTGTGGATTATTGTTATTGATTAATGCATCAGTGTTTCTTAGGGTCAAAAACACTAAACTTACAACTTAAAATGAAAGCGTTTAGTTTATTTAATAAAAGAGCACATGTTCAATGTGAAAAGTGACAGTAGTTATAGATTATTTGCAATTTGGTGCTATATATATATATATATATTAAAATAAATAAATAATTATATATATTTTTTAAATATATATAACTCCGTTGGCGAGGCGCAGCGCCCCTCCAAGACAATGGTAGGGGAAACACTGGATAGTGTTTAATCAACGATAGGTGTTCCCCCCTCAAAGGTGATTGGTTCACTGCATTGCAGGTATTATTGTGATTGGCTCTTGGGCCACATCAAAATTAGACGCGCTGTCATCCTCTCATACTGACACCACACCACACGTAGGGAGAGCCGGGACGAAAGTAACACGGGACGAAAGTAACACGGGACGAAAGTAACGGAGCGATTTTATCCGAGCCCAAACAACTTTGACCGGCCAAATGACGTCAGAATGATCAGCATTCAATACTTAACAGACCTACTAAATATCAGGTTTAACTGTCAGGAGTAGCTAGTGTTGTCACGATACCAACATTTTAGTTTCGATACCAAGTCAAGAATTGCGATTCTGATTCTTTTTCGATACTTTTCTTAAAAAAAGGGAAACAGTCTTAAATGTAATTATTGTGCTTTATTTCACACCAGAACCATAACACAAACTTTTAAACAATGAGAACAATACATAAAATAAATGACAAGAATTCGTATTAAATCAAATTAATACATTTCTCACAGACAGGCCTCGTGGTGTCCGTAGGCTTGCCCTCACTGTCAGAGTTATAGCTCAAATACTTCCACATTTCTCTTCTGGCGTCTGTTCTGTCAACAAGTCGAGGCGCAGCGGCAGTAGCACTCCCACTTGCAGCCATGCTTCTCGTTTTCTCACATGCTCTGGCAGCTAGCGCGTGCACGAGAGAGGGGAGGCACTTAGAGCGTGCTTGAGAGGGGCGGGACTGCAGGCACGGCTGCAGAGCAGGGAGTGGAAGCAGAGCGCTGAACACACACGGCTCTTATTAAACGGCGCTTTCTCACCGGAGTACTTTCCCCCGTCATTCTTAAAGTACTGATACTAATGAAACGGAGGAATAGTAACGTTTTTAACGGCAGGGTATCGCGGTACCTTTCAAGTATCGGTACACCGTGCAACACTAGTCAGGAGTCAGTGTCTCTCCCCCAAACTCACACATATACAATTCGATATGAACTGAAGAGCCGCATGAAACTAGGCAAAGAGCCGCATGCGGCTCGAGAGCCGCGGGTTGGCCACCCCTGGCCTAGAACAACCTCAACCTATACAAGTAACCTCGTAAGCCATGCTACTGATGCTGGACAGTTTTTCAGTGGGTGCACGATAAATGGCAACATACAAATTAATGTGAATAAATAGCCAAATAATGGATCAACGCTCTCTGTCTAATATGTTCGCTAGCTGTTAGTGTTGTTGCATAGCAACCACCTCACACTATGTTTTGTGCAGAAGGCAACGAAGGGACTATTTTACTTTGAACATCATTATTTACTAATAAAAACTATTTAAATTAGAGTGTGTATTTTTCTTTCATATTGCCACACTTGGTAAAAGGTTTTATATAAGCAATAGCTCACTTCAGGCCATGATATATGCTCATTATATCACAGCTAAATATTTAAGCTATTGCTTAAATATTTAGCTGTGATATAATGAGCATATATCATATCAAGCTATTGCTTAAATATTTGAGTAGTTGATTAATAAGGGCTTACAACAGTGAAGCATTATGCCTGTAACCTAAGGAGATGAGAGTTATTATTATTACATGTCACTTGTTAGGCGCTTTTATCCAAAGCGACTTACATACTCAATACTGTGGACAGTCCCCACAGGAGCAATTTGGGGTGAAGTGTCTCAGGGACACAACGACATGCTGACTGCAGTGGGGTTTGAACCTGTGACCCCCTGATCCCAACACCAAGGCTCTATCTACTGCGCCACACGCCTCCATTTGAGTTGAAAGCTATCTATTAAGCCTCAGATCGTCAGTTTAAGTTCTTTAATATCCCCATAGAGAGAAAGGAAAGCATTTAACAGCTCATTGCATTGTGTTTCTCAAAAGTTCTTCATTAATATTCCAAGATGCAATCTCGTGGACAGCTATAATGGGTTCTTGTTTTCTTCTCATTTCATATTATCTCCATTGCTAGGAAACAAAATGTCTGTTTCTGTATCTCCCTCGGAGAAGAGTCCCAATAAATGGAGTCCAATTTATTTTGCATTTTGGTCTTTAAAAAGCTCTCTTTACCCCTAACAGTTTCCTTGTCTCTACTGCTGAAGTATCACGTCATAAAAGATGTTAAAAGCATATTCCCTTTTCTATCTTGTTCATGTTTCTGACATTTGGAAAAACAATATTGTGTAGTTTTCTGATGTCTTTTAATTACTTGTGATGTCTTAGAATTCAAACAGAAAGAAGCTGAGACGACTGTTAAATATTTACAATCTGTAAAATATGCAGCTTAACTGATCCATGGCGTCTCTCCCTGTAAGCCTAAAGGGCCATCATGAGATTTGTGAAATCAATTCATCTTTTTTGTGGAGCCAAAATGGCCATCAGTTTCCTCAAATCTCTCCAGTAAATTAGGCAAATGAGCCGCGATAAGTCTTCCTGTCCCCCATTCCCTAAAGTGGCACAAAGTGCCTTCTTGACATCCACGAGATCGATTTATTTTCCATCTGAAGCCGAAGACACAGAATGGCCCCAGGATTCTTAAGATCCCTGCTGTAAATTAGTCTGCTGAACCATGATATGTCTTCTTGTCAGTCTCTCCCAAAAGGGCCATGATGAGATTTGTGAGTTCCGTGCATTTGTCACCATCAAGAGACGAAAATGGCAAAGAATGGTTTTGTGGAATTGCCATATGAAGCTGAGGTGTAACGGGTCTCCTGTGTGTGTTTTTTTCAGAAGGGTCATCATGAGATCCGTGAACTCCGCCAGTTCCACTTCACCAGCTGGCCCGACCACGGCGTTCCCTGCTACGCCACCGGACTGCTCGGCTTCATACGGCAGGTCAAGTTCCTCAACCCGCCTGACGCTGGGCCCATTGTGGCACACTGCAGGTAAGGACACAGCCACGCACCTAAAGTGCACTCAGGTTTACTACAGAAGACAAACTGAACTCCCTGATGCTGCTGGTCTCTGTCTGCTGGGAACAAACAAACAGCCGCTCACTCAGTCTTAAGGTCCTTACACACCAAGCCGGTTTCGGCCGTCGATAAATGTCTGGCTGTCGATGAGCGTCCTGTCGGCCCTACTCAGATTGGTGTGTCCCGCCCCGTCGTGTCTTTTCGGCCATGCCGACACCTTCCGGCTGTCGGTAAAAGGCTGTCGGCTAAAGAAATCAATCTGATTGGCTGTTCAGCTTAGTGAATCAGTGCATGAGAAGCTAAACGGAAGTGAGGGACCCAAACAAACAATTAAGAAGGCAAATCTGAGATGTCATTTAACTCCAGCCCTCGACACAGGTTCGGGAAAGCCCCATGAGCTTCTCGCTGTAGAGTGAAAATGGAATACACACGCTATTTGTTGTTTGTTTATATCACGCAGTCTGTTTTTCTTCTCTCGGTTATCACGCAGTCTGTCTTCCGGTTGTTGCCTCTTTTGAATGACGAATACACACTACCGCCGCCTGCTGGTAAGGAGAGTTATTGCCACTCACGCATGCGCAGTTCATACATGCAACTTGGCCGTCGGCTGAAGTCTTTGCATGTTCCAGTGTGACTGTTGGCCAAGACGCAGGAGACGTGAGGCGACAGTCAGGTCCGTCGGGACGTGTTCTTTGGTGTCAGATTGGTGTGTAGGGGCCTTTACAGCTCATGCCTTCACCTGCATGGCAGATAGTGAAGGGTTTAGCAGGGAGACTTTAACACTGGTGTTGTGGATCCGTAACTTTAACACTCAGCACATTAGAATATGAAACACTATAAACACAAACTGATTGGAGTTAAAGATATAGGCTACTGAGTAACAGTTTAAGGGTCAATACTTGTGAGAGGTCAGCCTTGAGCATGGGTCTACAGACTCTAGTATACTGTCCTTCAGCCTCTGTGGACCTGGATATTTAAACCATCAGCAATATTAGACATTTTCAGGTGTCATATGTGTATGTTGTGCCTGTACTCTGTGACATGTTTACCATTCTGCTCTGATTGGTTAACTGGCCGGCTCTGTTGTGATTGGTCATCAGCTTAGAGATGTGCCTGGAATGATCCTTCCCTTAGCCTGTCACGGACAATGTGTTGGAGTCCAATGGAGGCGTTTCAGGCAGGTGTGTGAGTGTGTGGGAGAGAAACTCCCTCTGGAGGAAACTTTGATGTTCTAGCCTTTGCAGACCATTTACATGCACATAAACCTATATAACACTACAGGGAAGGGAAAACCCCAAAAAGCATAATGGGGTCGCTTTGACATCTTCAGCAAACACATTTCTAGCAGAAAGACAGAGAGCTATGGTACAAAAGTTTCCCACTATAAATGTTTAAATAAACGTAGGGCTAACATCTATAGTTTATTTTAGCAAAACAACTTTACACTGGCACATACATGAGAACAGAGCATGTGATTTTGGTTTATCTACGAACATTCTTTTCAGTTTGAATGTTATATCAATTATTGACTCTACTCACTTTAACATTGCCCTAATATAAGAACATGATACTATGTTTAATAAAACAATTACTTACATATATATATATAAATACTTACATGTAAGGCATATTTTTATGAATCTATAAGAAATCAGGATCCATCTGTATTCCTCAATAACATTGTATTTGATAGCAGCTCGAAAACTAGTTCACTGTCAGCCCTTTCTTTTCCCCTTTTCTCTGTTCCCCCTTCCTCCTCAGTGAAGGCAATGATATGATCTCTCTCTCTCACACACACGCACACACCAATGTCCCTAAGTATAAATTAGATCAACGGAGCTAACCTTTAAAAAGCAGAAAACTGAAAAAAAGAAGAAAGAAGTTCACCTCCCACCCCACTTTCACCGACCACCACCATAATCTACCAGGAAGAAAGGTGGTAACAAAAAATTAAGTGACAGTTTTAAGATCCCCTTGTTGACAGTATATTTAACCTCCATGTTCTGTTCTTTATGGGACATAACAGTTCAACTCTGGGGCCAGGTTGTCAGCAGGCACAGGCTTTAAAAGGTCAGCGCTCTGACAAGCTATGAAAAACGGTTTGGAGTAGGAGCCTCATATCGGCGTGAACATTTACAAGGAATGTATTCCATTTAGCGGCCCACTTTAAAACAATGCATAGCTTTGAATGGGTGGCCACAGAGGGAATACACCCCTAACCTACTCTGGGGAGTGCGTCTTAGAGGCAAAAGGCCCTCATACAGTCAAGTAGAATTAAACAGGCTTCTTCTGCGTGTTGCTGCCAATGGCAACACAAAGGGCATCAACTGAGACATTTCTTTACCCGCTTACATTTGACTTGTTGTCTTTCTGTTACATTACATTGAGAATATATATATATATATACATATACTCTTACCCTCCCTGAGGACATGTTTTAAAAAGACCTATACAAATATGTTAAACCCCCCCCCTTGTTCATGCACTCACATTACACACTCTTAGACAAGTCCGTTGCAACTCCAATGGAAATGATTAAAACATGTCTGGAATTGATATATAACTGCAACTTTAATATGTGACATCTTACAGAGACAAATAGAAAAGGAACTTGTTATTTTTAAAGTAAAAGTTGACACTGCAGCATGCACCTTCCAAATGTTTATTGTATAAACACAATTCATAAAATAATAAATGTCCCTCTCTGCAGCATTGTGGCAGGTTTATCTATTCCCCAGCTACTAAGTCAAAACTGAACAACCCCCAGTTTATGAACCGCTGATTCAAATAAAACTACTTGTCCAAGATATTGAACAATTGCTGTAACGGTTAAACAAAACAAAGGTTGAAAATATAACACAAACCACGAAATGATACACCATTTATTATATTGAGTTGTGAGTTGGAGTTTTTTTACAAAACACCTTTGTTCAAGATGGAAGATTCAAAGGCTTTGTTGGCAATGAAAATGTTCAATCCCAGGCTCCTCCAACAATGCAAGATACAATATAATAAAGAGATGAAATAAAGAGGATAAATAATACAATAAAATAGTGCTTTATGTGAGATAGGGAATACAAGCCAGTAAAGAGGCCACATTATGCTTTATTGGGGTTTCCCTTTCCTGTAGTGTGTGTTTGTGTGCATGTAAATGGTCTGCAAAAGCTTAAATCCATAGTGACATCACTATGTAGTACTTGCACCTCTTTTGGCTAGCGCTCCAACGCTTTGTTTGTGCTAAGGGTTGGGACACCAATCACAACAGAGCCGGCCAGCTAACCAATCAGAGCAGACTGGGCTCTGGTTTCAGACAGAGGGTGAAAAGAGGTGCTGCAGAACAAAGAACAAATGAGAAGAACAAAGAGCTTTTGGACATTAAAGCATGAAGACATGTCCCAGTAGAGACTCTAAATACTAATATGAAGCTGAAAATGAGCATAATAGCGCCTCTTTAAAAGTAAAGTAATAAAGAGGCTTACTTAAAAAAATGTACTCATTAACAATTAATTAAAATACACACACTCATGATATCTACTTCCAGTACGGAAAGAAACAGGCACAAAGACCAACAGGCTATTAGAGAATAAGTGTACATACACACTTAGTGGAAGACAACAGCGGGCAAACAACCAGAAAGAAACAGCTGTAGTATGTGGACAGACAGGCAGGAAGTTGTGGCAGTCACTTCCAATTTCCGGGGGCACTCTGATGCTGTTGGCCTGTGTCATGAGGCCGTCAAACACACACATACACACATGCACACACACACCGAGGCCCAGCAGTATTCTGGTATCGACATTAATCACAGGGGTGACAGGTAATCTGCAGAGGCGTTCCTTTCTTTCTCTCCCTCCATCTTGCCTTCTTTCCCTCTCTTTCTCCCTCACTCTGGAGCTGTCTCAGGGAACTGTCAGGGGGATTGCCAAGAGAAAGATAGGTTCCTCCCCTCCCTCTCTGCATCCTTTCATACCTCACCCCTTCAGCTCCATCCCTCCATTATTTCCCCCCTTGATCTCTCCCCTGTGACGACCACTTCTATCACTCCCAATCACCAAGCTCTCCCCTCTTTCTCTCCCTGTGTCTCTCGCTTGCTGGTTCCATCCATCTGTTCTTCTGTCCCTCCCTCCGTCTATTCCCTGCAGGCATTACTGTTCAGGATGTGCCACTTTAACACCTGACATGGGGTATTAAAGTCACTCCATGTTTGTGTGAGTGTGTGAGTGAGACAGAGTGAGACCCCATTTGCACGGGAGCGCAAACGCAAATGGACCGAATTCGTTATCAAAAAAGTCTTCCGTTCACACGCATTCGGCTCATTTAACATGTCCGTTCACACGAGACCACTGGAAACGCTGTAGTACATATGCCGGGCCTGTAAGTGGCGCTGTACTTCCACACGAGACCGCTTGTATGCGCTGGAGACGCTGTAGTACATATGCCGGGCCTGTAAGTGGTGCTGTACTTCTGCCACAAAAGGCAGCGACGACGACCCCCAAGCATGGTTGCCACGGTTGCCCTTCTCTTTATGCCCCGCAGTAGATTTAGCATGGTCAGTAGCAGTAGCTACTGACCATGCTACAGCAGTGAGCAGCAGAGGTGGGGAGAGGCGGGGCTATGGCTTCATCGTTATCAGGAAATGATGGTATAGGGCGTACACACGGAGCCGTTTGGCCCCCCAGACTGTTCCGTTTGCAGATCTATCCAGCTTGGGAGCTGTTATCGTTTGCGGGGTCCGTTTCCACGGTTCCGTTACGGCCTTGTGTGAACTAACGGGTTATACGTGAGAGAAAAGTAGTGGATACAACCCGTTTCCTTCTCGTGTAAACACCGCCTGAGAGACACTCCACCCTCATACTCAAAACTCGCTGTGTATTTTAGGCTTCACAAAGGCCATCAGTTTTTTTTTTCTAGGAGAGAATCACTGAAGTTTTATGCTAGTAGTGTGTCCTGAAAATGACACCTAATATGGAACTGTGACATGTGTCATTCATTTGTGTAGGAAAGGGATTTTTTCCAACCTGACATTACACTTTTGTGTTGCTCTGTTTTTCCTATGTGCTGTTATGTATCTACCTGCCCATTCATTCATTGTTCATTATTGTTACCTACTCTTCTTTTTCTAATATACATCATATTTTGAGAAGCACGTTGTAACCTTATTTTGAATAATGCTATAAACATAATGTTTTTATTTCCCAAATTGGGATCAATAAAGTACATCATATCTTATCTTTGTATTATTATTTGTATTTTTTTAATTATAATTATGTTATTATAATTTGTTGTCATAAGTAACACCTCTCAGCATAGGGTTCAGACCAAAACATATATTTAATAGATTGGTAATAACCTGGTTGTTTATTTGTCCCTGTAGTGCCGGTGCAGGGAGGACAGGCTGCTTCATTGCAGTGGACATCATGTTGGACATGGCAGAGAATGAAGGCGTGGTGGACATCTTCAACTGCATCCGAGAGCTGAGATCACAACGAGTCAACATGGTGCAGACAGAGGTCGGTGTGCTCAGAATGAAGGGTTATGTATCTTTGAAGAATACGGACACATTCAGTTCAATTCGGAAGAAGTCTTACATTACATGTCACTTGTTAGACGCGTTCCCCCAAGGCGACTTACATACACTCAATACTGCGGGGTCATCCAAAATCCAAGTCATGAGAATTTAATAAATATTGACTGGAAGCATAATTCTACAGCGATAAGCTACATTATCAATATCTCTTTTACACACACATATACATACCCGCCAATCTATCCAGCTGTCTGTTTGTCTTTCGGCCAGTGGAGGTGGAGTATGAGACACATGTAATGAGAGACAGAGTACTTCTTGTAGTCTTATATCATCCATCTCTATCAGCCTATGAATATTAAACATTCCTTGAATTATAAGCATATGACACTTGTGCAAACACACACACTCACACACCAGGGTTTCCGCTAGGATTTTTTCTCGCCGGTCAAATGTCCGAACAGAATTTATTTTACCGGACACATTTGAAACTTACCGGTCATGTTTCAATAATAATAATAAGAATTGTGTAACAGAGTTTCCGTTAGCAGGTAATTACCGGACTAGGACCGGATATGCTGATGTTTAAAACTCAGTTAATGGGGCTCGTTTTTATATTGCTTCAGTTTATAATCGTAACAGATCGAAAAATTCAGATTCATTTTTCAATAAATGATTCCACAAACAACAAACAACATCATTATTACATTCAAAGAAACTACTTGTAGTAGATGAACTACATTATTCAAAAGTTTACATTAACTTTGAATAATAACACGGGATAAACGGATCCTCTCTTTTCCTCTCTTCCTCCCTCTCTCTCCTGACAGCCCGTCAGTCTCTCATGCAGCGCGCTAAACAGTGGGCGGGGCTTCAGGTCAGACTCAGCAGCTGATCTGATCTCTCTCTCGCGTCCGGTTACACTACACTCGCGTTTATGTCCATATCGATCAGATCCAGCTCTGCTGATCGGCCTTTATAGAGAGCGCCGATCAAACTATTAAGAGTGAATATCGGTCGATAATGATCAGGCGGCCAATCGATCGGAGCATCGGACATTTTGACCGACAGGTTTTGAATTTACCGGTTTTTATTCAATTTGACCAGCTAAAAACCGGTAAATACCGGCTAACGGAAACCCTGTCACACACACACAAAAACATAAACAAAGTCATTCAACAGGTAATATTAAAATAGTCTATTCCGGATAAAGTTCTCCCTTTTAATGAGCTGAGGCTTTAGTGATACTTACTATCAATTACACGGCGTAATCATTTGTTCTAATTTTGTATTATGAATCAATTGTTAAACAGTGTGCATCTTCAAATGTTAGGTGTTTCATTTGGAACAGAAGCCTTAATTTCAACTCTAAGCCACCTTAAGACCACCTAATCCATCCTGCCCCTGCATTCCATTTGTTCAACTGATGAAAGCCGTGCACATCCAAAAAGTCAACTTTACCAGGAATGAAGATGAAGAAAAAACAACCTAATTTTGAAAGTGACAGCTCAAGTTTAACGACAGAAATTGACTTTGCAATGGGTTTTCAAAGTGCTAGGTTAAACGTCATCTAGGGCATCACTTTGAGTGTTTTTACATGACATCGTGATTAAAAAGCTAGTTTTTAATGGGTGTGTGTGTGTGTGTGTGTGTGTGTGTGTATGTGTGTATATGTGTGGCCTAGCATTACTATACTTGTGGGGACCTAAATCTGTTTACACAGTCACGTGTGGGGACTCGCCTCCCTTATGGGGACAAATTGGAGGTCCCCATAAGGGGAATCATTCATTTTAGGGTGAAGACTTGGTTAGTTTTAGGATTAGGATTAGGGTTAGGGTTAGGGTTAGGCATTTGTTGGTTATGGTTATGGTTTGGATAAGTCTCCAGGAAATGCATGTAAATCAATGTAATGTCCCCTGAAGTGATGTATACATGGTGTGTGTGTGTGTGTGTGTGTGCGTGTGTGTGTGTGTGTGTGTGTGTGTGTGTGTGTGTGTGTGTGTGTGTGTGTGTGTGTGTGTGTGTGTATGTCACTAGAGTAGGTAATGGCCAGGAGAGCACATTACATGATGCTTTTAAACTCTCCTCCCCGCTCCAAGGGCAACAATTAACATTGGAACAGGGGTCCCAGTGCTGTGGGCAGCAGCGTGGCTACATGTATCCTTTCACACAGGTGTGCCGACATCCACCCAGCAGGAGAGTCTTCCTGGCACTGATCTCCACCAGATAACTGCAGCACACAGAACACACCACGTCCAAATATTACTAGTGCTACAACAACTATTACTCTAACTATCTATCAATCAATCTTTATTTTTATAGCACTTTCCATAAACAAAAGGCAAGTCAAAGTGCAACACAAACCGAAAATAAAATAAAAGCAATTTTAATCCCCCTCCCAGTTCATGCAGCAACATCTAACTTTATGATGAATAAAAACACATCATAACAACAAAAGTCAATAAACGTATGTTGAATAAAATTCTAGAATACATTTTAAAAAATTTAAAAAATGGTGGGTTTTGAGTTGGCTATTGAGAGTAAGAACCATCTCTGCCACATTATTTGTGTTACTATGAAAAATGCAGTTAAATTAAAAAATATAGTGATACATAATTAATACACAATAATCAAAATCTGATTTTAATAAAACAGCTTCAATGAATACATGGCCAACAACAGTGGTTTAAAAGCTTCAGATAAATGATGTGAGTAATGAACGGACAGTGGATTATGTGCCCCACCGTTTAAAATGTCAATCAAAGTGATCTTACTATTTTTTTATTCACATACATTTTATCCCTTCCATTTTCATTTGTAAGCACTTGAATCATAATTTTTCAATTATAATTTGTTACTCCCACCCGTGAGGCCACCCTGCCTAAATGATTGATGGTAATGTCTTGTTGTGAATGAAAGACAGGGGAAAATGATGCAACACGGCTCTGTTTTCATCATATCACCAGTTTTAATTAAATCAGTTCCAGCTAATCGAATCCCTTGAAAATGAATGTTTCGCTTCAACTCCATTTTCATCACCTATATTTATTATCAATTAATTTGATTCTTGCACCTTACCTCCATACTTGTCATAGTTAACCATATGTTTGACACATCCCAACCTGCTGCCTCTGTCCATAATCTTCATTTAAAGCTACTGTCCCCCCAAACAAATCATAAAATGAACAGACATTATTTAGTCCTTCTGACACGCTAAGGTCTGTGTGTGTATTGTTAACAGTGGTGTTAAGTAACTATGGACATGTAATAAAGTAGTGTACTTAACTACAGTTTTGAGATACTTGTACTTTAATTGAATATTTACATTTTTTGCCACTTATACTCCAACATTTATATAATACCTTTAGTTACTTCACAGATGTGGATGAATGATGTGAAATATAATCAAGTGTTAAATCAGACTTTAGTTCCACCTGGAGTAAATTCACAAGCTACCCTGCAGTATACAAAGTCATTAACACTAGCTGCACCTTCACCAGCTTTGAGAACACTTTAATGCAAAACATAATAATTTATATTATTCTAAAGATTGACCAATCTGCAGAATGAGTACTTTTTCTTTTGGTACTTTAAGTATATTTAGATGCTTATACGTTTGTACTTTTACTTGAACGTAATGCAGGATTTGAATTTGTAACAGAGCATTCCTACACCGTGGTATTTCTACTTGTGTGTGAGTGCTAGATCTTAGTGTGTGTGTGTGTGTGTTGTGTGTGTGTGTGTGTGTGTGTGTGTGTGTGTGTGTGTGTGTGTGTGTGTGTGTGTGTGTGTGTGTGTGTGTGTGTGTGTGTGTGTGTGTGTGTGTGTGTGTGTGTGTGTGTGTGTGTGTGTGTCACTAGAGTAGGTAATGGCCAGGAGAGCACATTGCATGATGCTTTTAAACTCTCCTCCTCGCTCCAAGGGCAACAATTAACATTCAACAGAGCGAGAGACCGATGTGTGAGGCAAAAAAGCAAATTGAAAAAGCGAGAGACAGCAGACTAACACAAGGGTGAGAGAAAATAAGAGAAAAAAAGGGGGGGGAAGAGAAATTAAAAGTGATCAAAATCTAGACAAAATGGAAGGATAGTGTGAGAGATACAGGTATTTAACATGCACAGTGGCTGAGCTCACCGTGGCTGATGCTTTTATCAGTGAGCTAGTTGGAGCACAAAGAGCACACTTGATCCAAAGCACAGAAACACTGCAGGGCACTTCTCCCTTTTAATTCACTTTCAGGCTGTCGAGAGAGCATAATTACACGTAGTAATTCATTCACACAGACACAAACAAAGCAAACAAAAACAGTGGACTTTGTCGGAGACTTGAAAGGAAGCAAATGCAGCTTCCTCTATCCCCAAGGTGTCAATCCTATGGGCATAGATATGTCTCATAATTATTTGTGTGAACATAAAAATAATCTGTGTGTAAATATGTGATGTGTAAATGTTAAACACCATCCACAAATGCATTTAAAAGATTTGCAAACTCACAAATAAATGTGCAAGTGTAAAACAGATCTGCAAATACGCTAAATATTTTCACAAATAAAAAAAAGATCTGTGAATATCTCTTTAACATTTACAACTTTCGATCCGGCATTTGTGAATCCATTTTGTATTTGTCAACCAATGCTCTTGCGGATCTTAATCTCTGCTCGTGGATCGTCTTTTTACACACACGGAATTTTGAGACATATTTTCCGCCGGTCTCGGCTAAAATATACTCGTGTTACTCGGAAACCACGTGATTGCCCGCTGATGACGACATTTCCGTATGAATGCTGTATTGAACCAATAAACTAACACAAACTAACTGTATCACTATAACATGATGATGATGATGATGATGATGATGATGGTGATAAAGAATGCATCTAAAGTTCCGCTGCTCATTATAATATAAAAACAGAGCATTAAACAAACCATCATGCTCTTACTTTGAAATCATACGGAAATGTCGTCATCAGCAGGCCATCACGTGGTTTCCGAAAATAACCGAGTGACACGAGTAGATTTTAGCCGAGACTGGCGGAAAATATGTCTCAAAATTCCGTGTGTGTAAAAAGACGATCCACAAGCAGAAATGTGAGATCCACGAGCAGAGATTAAGATCCGCAAGAGCATTGGTTGACAAATACAAAATGGATTCACAAATGCCGGATCGAAAGTTGTAAATGTTAAAGAGATATTCACAGATATTTTTTTTATTTGTGAACATATTTAGCGTATTTGCAGATCTGTTTTACACTTGCACATTTATTTGTGGGTTTGCAAATCTTTTAAATGCATTTGTGGATGGTGTTTTACATTTACAAATCACATATTTACACACAAATTATTTTGATGTTCACACAAATAATTATGAGACATATCTATGCTCATACAATACTAGCAGCCATTCAGAGAAACTACAGTCAATCCTCTGTCTACTCAGAAAGGCCAGATATGTGTCCGTTTTCCTTGAAAGAAACATTGACTCGAGCACTTCTTTACTCAAACTGCTGTGACTCCTGTTGCAGGAGCAGTACGTGTTCGTTCATGATGCCATCTTGGAGGCGTGTCTATGTGGGAATACAGCCATACCAGTGTGTGAGTTCAGAGCCATTTACTACAACATCAGCAGACTGGACCCACAGACCAACTCCAGCCAGATGAAAGATGAGTTCCAGGTAAGAACACACATTCACTCACACTCCAGTGTTTCCCCTAGGTGTACTGCCTTGGCAGGGTGCCCCACATTTTCTTTTTGAATTTTTTTTATCCTCTGGAGCAGAGAGAGGAGCTGTGGATTATTGTTATTGATATTGTACAGTAACAAAGTATTTGTACATTAAAAAGTAATAAATACTGTATTACTTTTATTCAAACTGTATTCCCTTCTTATCATGTAGCCTACACTTCTTCCTTTCATTGATACATTTAAATCACCTGACTACAGCATATACAGGACTGTCTCAGAAAATTAGAATATTGTGATAAAGTTCTTTATTTTCTGTAATGCAATTAAAAAAACAAAAATGTCATACATTCTGGATTCATTACAAATCAACTGAAATATTGCAAGCCTTTTATTATTTTAATATTGCTGATTATGGCATACAGCTTAAGAAAACTCAAATATCCTATCTCTAAATATTAGAATATCATGAAAAAGTATACTAGTAGGGTGTTCAACGAATCACTTGAATCGTCTAATTAACTCGAAACACCTGCAAGGGTTTCCTGAGCCTTGAAAAACACTCAGCTTGGTTCAGTAAACTAAATCACAAGTATGGGGAAGACTGCTGATCTGACTGCTGTCCAGAGGACCGTCATTGACACCCTCCATCAGGAGGGTAAGACACAAAAAGAAATTTCTCAAAGAGCAAGCTGTTCACAGAGTGCAGTTTCAAAGCACATCCACAAAAAGTCTGTTGGAAGGGGGAAATGTGGCAGGAAACGCTGCACAACCAAGAGAGATGACCGCAGCCTTAACAGCATTGTGAAGAAGAGTCGCTTCCAGAATTTGGGGGAGCTTCAAAGACAGTGGACTGAAGCTGGAGTCCAGGTATCAAAAGTCACTGTTCACAGACGTGTCCGGGAAATGGGCTACAATAGCCGTATTCCCATGGTCAAGCCACTTCTGAACTCAAGACAACGGAAGAGGCGTCTGACTTGGGCTAAGGAAAAGAAGCACTGGACAGTTGCACAGTGGTCCAAAGTCCTCTTTTCAGACGAAAGCAAGTTTTGTATTTCATTTGGAAGTCAAGGCGCCAGAGTCTGGAGAAAGGCTGGAGAGGAGCAAAATCCAAGTTGCTTGAAATCCAGTGTGAAGTTCCCACAGTCAGCGATGGTTTGGGGAGCCATGTCAGCTGCTGGTGTTGGTCCACTGTGTTTTATCAAGCCCAGAGTAAATGCAGCTGTGTACCAAGAGATTTTAGAGCACTACATGCTTCCGTCTGCTGAAAAGCTCTATGGAGATGAGGAATTCATTTTCCAGCATGATCTGGCACCTGCCCACAGTGCCAAAACCACCAGTAACTGGTGTACTGACCATGGCATTACTGTCCTCGATTGGCCTGCAAATTCCCCTGACCTGAACCCCATAGAGAATATGTGGGGTATTGTGAAGAAGAAGCTGAAAGACACCAGACCCAACAATGCTAATGAGCTAAAGGCCGCTATTGAAGCATCCTGGGCATCCATAACACCTCAGCAATGCCACAGGCTGATTGCTTCCATGCCACGCCGCATTGATGCAGTAATCCGTGCAAAAGGATTCCCAACCAAGTACTGAGTGCATTAATGGACACTTTTCAAATGTTTGATTGTGTTTTGCTGTTATAAATCTTTTTTTTTTACTTGGTCTGAGGAACTATTCTAATTTTTTGAAATAGGATTTTTGAGTTTTCTTAAGCTGTATGCCATAATCAGCAATATTAAAATAATAAAAGGCTTGCAATATTTCAGTTGATTTGTAATGAATCCAGAATGTATGACATTTTTGTTTTTTTAATTGCATTACAGAAAATAAAGAACTTTATCACAATATTCTAATTTTCTGAGACAGTCCTGTACCTGCTGCAACCCTGTGCTGCTGCTGCTGCTGCTGCTTCTCTCTGCCTCATCCCTATTGCTGGAGGCAGCTCCACCTCATCTGATCTCTGATATGAAAGCCATCGTGTTAGACTCACACCAATAGCTCAATATGATCCTAACATTAAACAAGCAGTCTGTTTGTCAAACATTGCTGACGATACATTTTAAGTGGCAATTTGTTGAGTCACTGCCGCTAAATGCCGGTAGCATCAAGCTAGCAAATCCTGCATTAGCCTCACATCAACAGGTGTAGACAGAACATCCAATTATCCTGAGCTGATTTACTGAATAAACCAACTCACATCTCCCGTCTTTTTTTTCACCCAACTCATTAGACTATTCTTCTGCTGGCGTTTCATTGTTGTTTTCTGTGAAATTCAATACTGGAGTTCAAAACCGTGGTACCCGCTCACCATCTGTGAGCTATTTTTAGAATGGGCACGCTACGTTCGTTGTCGCGTTCGCGCGCGTCCACCTGGGCAGGCTGTGTGTGTGTCCTTCTCCTCCGTGACGGTAACGGCACGGCAGGTTAAAAAATAATAATAAACGAATTTGAAACTGGGGGGACACAAACGGGCAGACAGCAGAGCTCGGGGCAATAATGCAGATTTGTTTGACTTTTTTACACTTTGTTGTTCTCCTCCTTTCCTCCGCTCTTGTCTCTGATTGTGACGGAGCCTACACACGGCGGCGTGCGTTGCCGCTTCAACGCTTCTGCCCATTCACTTTGAATGGGGTGACGTCACCATTCGCCAAACTGCATTGTGGGAGCAAAGCGTAGCTTCTCTCGCGGTGCTCGCTGCAAAAGTAGAGCAATGTTCTACTTTTGCCGCCTCGACAGAGGTGTCAGCCAATCGAATCATATGCCAGTGCAAGCTCTAGCCAATCAAACCGCATGCTTGTGTGTCTGGGGCGGGAGATTCATGTGATTGGTTGTTGGTCGAGTTTCAGCCCCCCCCCCGCCGGCAGGCGACAACGCACGCCGCCGTGTGTAGGAGCCGTCGTGTGTGTATTTGTGTGTGTGGGGGGGGGGGGGGGCAGAGCCCCGCCCTTCAGAAACAGAGCGGAGGGAGAATGTGAATACGCAAAGCAGTGGTCACTGAAACATGCACATACGTTGGATAAATAACATAGGCGTTTAGTTTATTTAATAAAAGAGCACATGTTCAATGTGAAAAGTGACCGTAGATAGATTACTTCAGTTGCAATTTGGTGCTATATATTTAAAAAAAAAATTAAAAACACCTTGAATTTCAGGCGGCCAAGACAATGGTAGGGGAAACACTGCACTCTGGTTTTGGTTGTAAGTAAGGACTGGACTACCAGGAATTAATCGGAGACCTCAGCGTTAATGTTCCCATGACATAAAAACAAGATGTTTAGTTGTTTTATCACATTGGTATTGAGCTGGTTGTCAGCCTGGCAAACAGGTACATTTGTAAGTATTCTTAATGGTATTCTGTAAGTCGATGAGTCGAATCGTCCATTGTTGACCACTTAGTCAACTTGAAATCTTCAACCTCCATCATGAGCCTGGTCTTTCCTTCGGTAGCAACAATGCCAGCTATGAATCTTGGATTGTTAATGAATCGATTTTGTCCAAAAATGACTTTCTCCTGGTGGTCTTCTTCCTCCATTTAAGTCCCTGTTGGATTTGTTGTTAAAATGCAATGTGGTATGGTAGTAGTAGGCGATGGTTGTTCCAAATACACCTACACAAGTTCTGGTCAATCTGAATTTTGGCCTGAGGACGTACAACTAGTATTACTCAATCTGCATACTATGTTTTTAGAATGGAAATGTTAAAGTAGGACTAATCAACATATTTCCTGTCCATCAGACTCTGAACATCGTGACCCCCAGAGTGCGTCCAGAGGACTGCAGTGTTGGCTTGCTACCCAGGAACCACGACAAGAACCGCAGTATGGACGTTCTATCAGCAGACCGATGCCTGCCTTTTCTCATATCTGTGGACGGAGAGAGCTCCAATTACATCAACGCTGCGTTAATGGACGTAAGTGTACGTTCTCCGATGTGAATGTGTGTGTCATTTATAATCATAGTTTCATCTTTTACTGCTGCAGAGATGCCTCGATATATGAGCATTGCTCTGTTCACTTGTCTGAGTTATTCATTTGTGTTCATTCTCATCACTACAGAGCCACAAACAGCCAGCGGCCTTCATTGTTACCCAGCATCCTTTGCCAAACACCATGGGCGACTTCTGGAGGCTGGTGTTCGATTACAATTGCTCATCCATCGTAATGCTCAATGAGATGGACTCAGCGCAGGTAGAAACACACAAACACGCACACACACAGATACTCATGAAGGCCTTTTCCTGTCTGTTTTTCACTGCTTTCAGAGAAGACTGTTCAGCCAGGAGCTGACACATTGACTGTTACACGGCGGCCTGATCAATACACCCCAAGACTATTTTTATGAATTTGAAATGATATTTAAGGTCCTTGGAATTATACTCTGCCAACTAAGAAGGGTTCAGTTAAAGTTTAATTGGTTTACCAAACCAATTAAACTGAACACCAGTAAATGAAACCTTGTTAAACAAACAACATTTGTATTCTGCATAGAATATCTGATTCCACAAGGAATCATTTGTCAGTCCTTTGTGTGGAAGTATAAATCATTTGAAATTGAACTCACATTCATCCACAGAGGTGACAATCTTCACAATCAAT
The DNA here is from genome assembly GCA_902827135.1 of Harpagifer antarcticus. Taxonomy (NCBI): domain Eukaryota; kingdom Metazoa; phylum Chordata; class Actinopteri; order Perciformes; family Harpagiferidae; genus Harpagifer; species Harpagifer antarcticus. The sequence goes on from CADEHL010001058.1 coordinate 3,602,282, forward strand.
GATGAGAAGTAATTCAAGGTTTCCTGAAAAATGGTGTTTCCAATTATTACTTGTACTGTTATGCTTTTTGAATGGAAAAAGTGTTTAATATACCTGGTAAATGTTCCTTTTACTCGATCTTTCTCTTTTTTCTCTGTTTTCTACAGTTATGTATGCAGTACTGGCCAGAAAAGAGCTCATGTTGCTACGGTCCCATTCAAGTGGAATTCATATCGGCAGACATTGATGAAGACATCATCAACCGAATCTTCAGGATCTGCAACATGGCCAGGGTACTAACTCGCTCTTTTTTGGCATTAACTCCAACCCTAACCTAATTTTAATCCAGCAGCAGGCTTAAACAGTGACTTAGAGACCACACATGGTTCTTTTGGAGAGCAAACCTTTTTTGCCTTTTCTAAGGTCAGAAATGAAGAATTAAATGAACAATAAGCAGCATTTTGTTTGTATAGCTATCCTTGTCTTAAGAGGTCCTCAATCGATCCTGGAACATGTTCTGAATTAATTAATCAAGAAATGTATTCTTCTTAATCACATTTTGGGCGAAAGACCTTTCTGTAACTGCAACCAGCTCTAGTCAAAGCCTGCAGTTATCTCTGACCCTCTCTTCTGTTCTCCCTTATTTTCTGCCTTAAACTGCCTATGCTTAAGATAAAAACCCTCAAAATGATGTATTTCCTGACCTATATTTGACATATAACAATATATAGTGAAGCGATACACCGAGGAACAAAATATAACAACGCTTAAGACATTTTTCATTTTGTGTGGCATTTACTTCCCCATGAGCAGCCGACTAGATGATGCCGTAGCAAACCGACCACAACGCGAACACACTGTAGCAACAGTCTTAGTTTAGGGGGAACTCTAGAGAAAACGGCAGTGCAGTAGGAACTGGTGCAATACAACAGAACATTTAAAAAAAACTGTGCTCTCCTCTTGTCTTTTCTCACCTCTGCTTCCCCTTCCCTCACTTCCCCTCTCAGCTTCCCTTTCCCTTCTCTTTCTGCCCCTCTTGCCTCCTCTTGTTACTCCCTTCTCATCTCATTGCCTCACCCATCCATGACGGAACAACTCGCAGTCCCCCATCGTCTGCATGCTCCTATAGCGCTTAGTGAACTCCCCACTACCCTACTCTCCTCTATATTCCCTCTCTCACTCTCTCCCCCTCTCAAACACATCACCAGTGTAGTGTGAAATGGCTCATATCATCGCCACAACAGCACTTCTCACACAGTGAGAGCAGCTACCACCTAGCCCAGTATGTACCCCCAACCACTAAGCCATCAATAGGCGCATTCACACTGCGGTACTTTTCCCACAAAGGTATATGCGAACTTAGTTCATGAGAACTCTTTTATCGCGTTCACACCAAAAAGAGCCGGTACTCAAATTAGTTCATGTGAACCTTTTTACCCCCTCGAAAGTCCCTGCTAGAGAGCAGGGACTTTCGAGCGGCTCTTTTGTGAGAAAAGAGCTATATTTCTGATTGGCTGGGCGGATTGCAAACCACGCCCCGTAAAACTCCCAAAATGTTTTGTGAAGCCGCCATTTTATTATCCTCGCATTAGCATTATTAGCATTAGCATTAGCCCAGCGCAGAAACGCAGAGAGACTAACGTATGGCAACACAAAATAAAACATGGGAGCGGTGGAGATGAGGAGGTGTCGGCGTTCTGGCGATTTACTCGGAAGGCTGGGACTCCCAGCAGCTTCTACTGAAGCCAGTCCCCAACTCCGGGGACTTCCGGCCGGGGACTGTGGGCAGCAGTATACGCCGTGAAGTTGTTTGTAGCCTGCCAGTAAACCAAAGCAGAAGAAGAAGAAGTGACGTCAGCGGCTTCATTTGCCTAATCCACCCCCAGGGATTTATTCCGGTGTGAACGCGATCTGTACTTAGTTCATGAGAACTAAAGAGTTCGCATGAACTAAGTTCGCATGAACCTTTGTGGGAAAAGTACTGCGGTGTGAATGCACCTAATGAGGAGGGAGAGTTAGAGAGAGCAGGACGGCAACAAGCTTTGAGAGAGGGAAATGTATAAAGTAACAGTCAGGAAGGGAAGGAAAGTAGAGTGAGTGAATGCGCCGAAGGAGGAAATTGGGTGAAGGAAAAATAGAGTAAAGTGAAACAAAATTAGGAATTGATTAGAAGGGGAGACGTAGAAAATGTAGAGTAAGAGGAAGTTAAAGGATAAAGGTAGAGAAGGAAGGGAAGAGAGGAAACTGATACAGCTCTATCTGTTTGAGTGTGTAAATATCACATCCTACCGGTAAATCAGTCTGACATGATGGCGGGTTTTGTTTTTTTGGGTGGTGGATGCCAACCACCTCGAGGCCAGACAACTGAAAACATTTTGTCTGCCATGAAATGTAATTACACATCATAAGACGTCTTCTTTGTTCAGTCTAGACGTCGTTCTTTTCAAATGGCAGAAAGAAGAACTAATTGGCGCACAACTGCGTGTGCTAACACGGTGGGAGTTGTGTGGTTCACAGCTAGAACCCTAATCTCCCCACCTCTCTCCAGCCTCAGGACGGTTACCGCCTGGTGCAGCACTTTCAGTTCATTGGCTGGCCGGCCTACAGGGACACGCCTCTCTCCAAACGCTCCATCCTCCAATTGGTGAGAAGGCTGGCAAAGTGGCAAGAGCAGTATGACGGAGGAGACGGCAGGACGGTGGTGCATTGCCTGTAAGTTCAACACACACACACACACACACACACACACACACACACACACACACACACACACACACACACACACACACACACACACACACACACACACACACACACACACACACACACACACACACACACACCACACACACACACACACACACACACACACACACACACGTGGATGCACATACTCCATAACTTGTAATAAAATAATAGGAAGCAGGTGAAAGAAGGACTTTGATGATTGATCAACACCAAATCGTAGAGAGACAAATGTGCCCTTGTTTTTTATGGATGTGTTGCCTTTTTTCTGCTTGTGTGTGTGTGTGTGTGTGTGTGTGTGTGTGTGTGTGTGTGTGTGTGTGTGTGTGTGTGTGTGTGTGTGTGTGTGTGTGTGTGTGTGTGTGTGTGTGTGTGTGTGTGTGTGTGTGTGTGTGTGTGTGTGTGTGTGTAAGTGTGTAAAAGACATAGAAAGGTGAAGTATGTTGAGATACGCTTAACAATGATGAAATACACATTCTATAAAATAACACACGAACGCATTTTACAGACAAAACAAATGTTCACTTCACACATACACACACACACACACCTTTAATATGATATATAGAATATAAGGTATATCTAGACTGAACCATTCTTCTTTGTTGGATCATTCTTTAATGCTGTATTGTCCCCCGCTGATCTGTCAAACATACAAATGGCCTTAACTCTTAACATTTATCTGAGTTGTGGTAGATCTGAAGTGCACTACAACAAAGGAGCATAATGCATAAGTGCCATGCAAAAAGGTTCATAATTCATATGTTTCAAGTGTCAATCTTGTTTATATATTTTTTGTCTGTATATTGATTTATCCACGAGGCTTTATATTACATCCACTTTTTTAGTAAGCTACAAATAAAACAAATAATAAAGTAAAAGTAATAGTAAATTAATAACATTGTTAGATTTCTTTGAGAAAACTTGATTGTACACATATTTTACAGCATATACAATATTTACACTGGCATTATTAGTATTTCATCATGATTTCATCACATTGTTTTGAAAATAGAACGGATTTTCAGAAATGGGGTCCTTTTCACAATGTTAACCTCTATCGGCAACATTTCACCTGATCATTTCACATGTTTCGCCATGGTAAATGTAGTTATGTTTCATATTTTGCTATTATATATAAACAATAGTACAGTCCCAAGGTGGTTTCTAATGGTAGCAATAACAAATATATGTTTTAAACAACCTTTGCATGGGTGTAAATATGACAGGTACACAACAAATGAAGCTGATAGAGGGAGGGAAACAGAGGCTGTAAAATCTATAAACAAGGTATTACAGGGAACTTCACTTACAATAACACACACACACACTTACGCCCAAGCACACACACTCCAAAGATTGCCTGAGGTGCATCACTGGTCCTGATCCAATCAGCTTCCTCCGTCATAGCTCATTGGCATTGATTTGTATTTTCAAGCTGCTGGGAGATTTTTATTTTTTTTATTTCAGTGTGTCTTCTATCTCTGTCTGAAAGAGAGAGTTTAAAGAGACCATATTATGCCGTTTGGGGGTTTCCCTTCCCTGTAGTGTGTTATAGGTTTGTGTGCATATAAATGGTCTGCAAAGACTACAATCCCAGTTCCCTCCAGAGGGAGTTTCTCTCCCACAATTGGACTTATTTGGTTTACTTATGTAACATAGTGATATCACTGTAACAATTGTGCTTCTATTGGCTAGCGCTCCAACACATTGTAGGTGATTTGCTAAGGGGCGGGACATCTCTAAGCAGTTGACCAATCACAACAGAGCTGGCCAGCTAACCAATCAGAGCAGACTGGGCTCTGGTTTCAGACAGAGGGTGAAAAAACTGGCAGTATGAGAAAAATAAAGAGCTTTTTGAACATTAAAGCATGGAGACATGTCCCAGTAGAGACACTAAATTGTCAAAGAAAAGCTCCAAAAATGTAATTCCCAAATACGCGATTTATATCTGTATAGCTTTTTATACATTTTAGGCCACATCAAGTATAAGAAATCAAATAACTGGTGCATCTTAACTCAACTATGAATGTTTACATACTGAATCAATGGTCAAATCCCTTGTGTCTCAATGGCACTCGAATAGTGACACTGATGCATAATACACCTTTGACCCAGAGCTTAAATCAATACTCATTGCTTTCATGGGCTTACTGCTTAAAGTGTATACGTCATCATTTCAAATGAAATGTCCTGGTATAACTTATGCGGAAGGGGTGAATATATTTTGTGATGGCGTCCACTCCATCTCTCTGTACCTCAATGTTTTATTCAGTATGAAAATTAAAGGCATTTGATTGGAGCCAGGTGAGACTGGAAAGTCTGGGTTGATTTGTTTTTCTCTTATAGCCACATAGCCAGTAAATGCACAATATATATATATATATATACATATATATTAATGCTGTCAAAATTATCGCGTTAATGGCGGTAATTAATTTTTTGAATTTAATTGCGTTAAAATATTTAACGCATGTGCAGAATGGCCCGCCCCATACATCCCACCAGTGGCAGCGCCAGGGTATGGCTGGGGTAGGCTACACCCATACCAAGAAATGGCTTAGCCCCACCATGAAAAATGATGTTAAAGTAAGCAAAATAAAGTCCGCCAACTCGCGCAGAGAATTGCACAGACAGCAGTTAGTAAGATTGATTTCAGTAGCCACTTGTCTGGAAATACCGAAGACCAGAAACGGTTTTGAAAACTTTTGTCACGTACTGATCGTCTTCTCAATAGAACATCTTTGATAATGTCTTCTGGCCAATCAGAATCAATATAACGGCGTGGTGTTGTTGCAGGAAGTCCCGACGGAGAATACTTTTGCTGTAGTACAGGTAACACATAACTGGTACGCAGGTTATGTGCGTAATCTGAAATGCGTACCGTCACTTGTGACACAAAGCGCATTTGCGGACCGATTTACTTGTGAAGCTTTTCCAGAAGGCGGTTAGATCACCGGACGACAGAGTCGGTCTCCGTGTGCACAGACAGGGCTGCTGTTAACGTCGGTCTGTACAACGGAATTGTGCCAAAACTACGTCAACCGGCTGCGGAGGGAGACTTCCCCCCCTTCACTGGAGAACTGCGCTAAAACAGCTGATCACAACGTTCACACTCTGGTCACGAAGTACGCCACTAGCCCCCCTGTCGACTTTCCTGAAGTACTCCCCCGTTGATAGAAATCAACACCTAATGAAATAAGACCCCACGGTTTGATGATTAAAGGGTGTGTGGGCTGTCTTTCATTTTGACACGCAGAAAAATGTTATAATAAACATAGATCTGTTAAATGGATAAATCCGCCTTCTTTCATTTATCTTTCCATTCCCACAACAATATACATAAAGAAATTGAATATTTTGGACATAGTTCGAATGGTGATTAATAATGATTAATTCATTTTTAAGCTGTGATTAATCTGATTAAAAATTGTAATCGTTTGACAGCCCTAATATAAGTGTATATACATAAAGAACAAATATATTTAGTTTGCATCACTGCAGCACATTTGAAACAAGAACACTTGGATGATCATCCTCTGCATGAAGTCTAAAATACTCTCATTGAATGTGACAAATGCAGTCAAATTCCTTAAATCCATCAGTAAACATCACACTTTTTTGCAGTTTTGACAGTTAGGTTCCCAACTGTCACTTCCTGTAAATGTTTATCTAATTTTGGCTTTTCCCAACCTTTATTATTTGTTGCACTATGATTAACATTTTTAAAAAAAATGGAATTAAACACAAAGACGTTTTTTCTTTTCATTAGAAAATAATCATCAATAGTTATTTATAATTCATAGTGCAAATATATACATATTTGAAATAGTTATAAAACATGATGATTATTTATATATATACACTGAAAGAATAATCTGGAATTCAAATACTGAAAGGTAAATAAAAGCGTAGGTATTTGGTTGTAAACGCCCTTCCCTCTTCTCTGGTCTGACCCCAGTTCAGGGATGCAGCTTTCCTAGCCTGTGGTTAACCCATTTAATCCCACATTTTTCCCAGACATGAACATATCCAAATGCTGTGTCATTAGTAACCCTTTGAAAAAATCAATCATTGTTTTAAAAAAACTGATACGCAGAGTGAAGCAGGTAAGACCCAAACGCAGATAGCACTTGATAACACCTTTATTTCAAGGACTTAATTATACTTGGACAGAAAAACACTCTACGGTGAACTAGGTCACAAACAAAAGAAGCACCAACACTGAACACAGGAGGAAACAAGACTAAATACAGGGAGGGGTAATCACAAGACGAGAAACAGCCGAGCAGGGGAGGAGAAACACAAGGGCCACAGGTGAACACAATCAGACAACTAGACACACCAGGGAAACTAACGACAGGAGGAACACACAGGGAAAAGGACCAGACAATAACCCAGGTGGAAAACATGACAGAGAGAACAGCAAAAACACCCAAACCTAGACATAGAAATGTGACATGACATGATAATCGTGACAGAATCCCCTCCTCAAGGGACGGATTCTAGACGTCCCTAAACACCAAAACAAAAATCCAACAACGTCCAGCGGGGTGGGTGGGCGGGCCTTGGCTGACAGCCCAGGGCAAGGCAGAGTTCGAAGAGGGGGTCTCGGGCAGACGGCCCGGGGGCAAGGCAGAGTTGGCCTGACTCCCTCTCATAGTCCTTATCTGACCCATCGCTATCACAATCAGTGAGGAAAGTATCTTTCTCAGTTTGAGGGATAACTGTAATGTTGCATGCCTTATCAGGGCTGTCACCTAGATCCAACATATCCAGAACTTGACTCAAGGTAAAGCTTAAATTACCAACACATTAAGAAATTAGGTTAAAAGACTATGTATGTGTAAATGTGTATACCTAGATGCACTGTGTTATCCCGCCGGTCACTATTGTTGCCGTCAACATGTTTACTCTTTCCGTTTCCACATTCAAAAAAGTTAAGTTATTGCAAATGCATTTATCAATACTAGATACCCTAAAGATTATGTTTACCACAAATCATTGTACTATCTTTACGTTAACTTTCTTTACTAACCCTTTTTCTGGGAGCTTTGAGGCAGCCATCCTCTTCTCTTGGTCCAACCAGGAAGTGAACAGCTCAAGTCATGTGACAATTTACACTAAACATGTGACACTGCACATATTTCATTGAGACTTTTTATTTATCCAATATTTTCTGGAAATACATTGATATATCATTCCGTAACATTTATAGAGTCTTATAAGTGAAAATATGTTTTACGGTCACTATTGTGACCAATGGGATTAAATGGGTTAAAGACGCTACACTGGCTAATCAGCCCCACCTATTGATTTCACAGACTCAGTAATACCGCAGATAAGTGGAAACATGATGGTTCAATCAGTAGCTGGTGAAAATTGATTTTCTTCGCTCCTCACTTTTCCTGGGAGGGGGGCTTTGACGGGTCTTGAATGCTGAGCACATGTCTCATTTTCAAGCAAATCACAGCGTAAGAGTGGAGCTTCGTAAGGAGCAACACACTTAACACAGCCATCTGTCTGTGTGTTTTTGAATGCAAATGATATGTATTTTAGATAGAGGACAATAAGAAAAATATTGTGCATGTAGCAGTTCATATTTTACTTTATGCAGTTCCAAGCATTTCATAAACAAATTCTGAGAATAAAGTCATCATTCTAAGATTAAAGTCAGGATTGAGAATTCTCAGAATTTGTAAATTTTGTGAGATTCAGACTTTTTTTCACAGAATTCTGACTTTAATTAATAAAATAAATCTGTTTTGGACAGATTTCAAACCATTTTCAAATGTGGCGCCTATCCCCTTCCACAGCTTTGTCTATGGTACGGAACACAATTTAGTTCTGAACATGTTTTATTTCAAATATCATCCATTTAATATGTGTACAACCAGATAAAACCAATTAAGATCAAATCTTTTTTACAATGGCGCCTAGAAGGCAGCCAAGTCACAAGTCAATGAAATACATACAGTAAGATCCATTCAAAACTCTTTGTACATACAAACAGTAGCAAGTGGATCACCCGGAACTAGCTTGAGGATGATACATGCGAAATTAAAGATAGTAGTAAATGTAAGAAATGTCTCAATAGAGATTGACATGGGCTTCAGTTGCAGTTTCCTGATGAGATGGTCTTCTTTCCATTGAAAAGGCTCACTTGTGGACACTTCAGATACCAGAGATGAATAAGCTGACAAAACATATCTTGTACATTTCTAAAGAAAGTGTGAAAATAATTCAGTGGCAGGTCTCCCTTGTAAAAGAGATTGTTGATCTCAATGGGATTTTTACCTGGATAAATAAAGGCTACAAACAAAGTGTTCTTGATTCTCAGTACCACTCGAGTGTTGACCTTGATTATGTAAGGGTTGGAGGCAGTGGCGAGCCGTGACTTTTATGCCTAGGCCCTCTGACCCCCACCCCTTCCCTCGAGTTATTACGTCACAGCTATACTTCAGCGGAATATCAAAACAACGGCCCGGGGTGCAAAACGCATCAATGAAAGCGACCCTCTACCACACAAAACAACACCTGTAAATAACCCTATTTGTGTTTTTTGAAATTGAAAAGGTTATTGCATTGTGTTTGTTACTTTCGTTGCAGTTGTATGTCTTAAGTGTAATTTGGCATGCTTTTATTTTGAAGGCAAGTTGACAGGAAGTTGTTGTTGCTATGGAAACAAGAACAGTTTTACAGCGGGCGGAACTTGTCATAAAGTGCGCGATAATAACACCCACCCATTTAGAGGGAAGATATGATTGGTCAATTGTACTGTCATTTGACATTACTCTCTCGTTCAGTTACTATAGCGGGGCCCTCTGTGAGTTCATAGCTGGACCGACTGGACGTCCAACAGTTCCTCTCTTTACTCGCAGAGACGAGCTTCTTTCATTTAACCCTTCACATTCCAACAGAAACTGAATAGGCAGATTCGAAGGATTTATTTATTTGGAAATGTTATTTTAAATACAATTAAATGAAGTTATTTTGGTAAAACTAATGAAAAATATAACTAAAAATTTGGGCCCTGACAGCTCGCCACTGGTTGGAGGTCTTTAAATCGTTAAAGGAGACCTATCATGCTATTTCTAGGCAATAGCATTGGTCTCAGATGAATACAAATATATAAAAAACATGTTAGAAATCCCTCATATCCCTCTGTTTTAGCCCTGTTCTGGGGCTTTCACACCAACTCGGTCCCAGGGCCAGTTCGGAGCTGGAGCCTGAAAAGCACAGTGTTTTCCTGTACATTCTAAGCTCCGGAATCCGGTTCGTTTCAAGCTTCAAAAAATTGTCGGTCTAGAAGCAAGAACCGCATATGTCACGCTTATGTCGGAGGGGGGCGAGATTATCTTGAGCTAACAGTTAAAGGCGAGTAAGGCAAATAAAAGTTGTAACAAGCAGTAGTGCTGAGCAAAGTGACTAGAACGCAACCACACACTTTCTAAAGTCAGGCAACACTAACCAGGCTTCGTGTGATTCTGTTTATTTGTACCTTACTTTGACCATCCGTTCGCTGTTATTGATCATTGTGGAGAGCAGTTGGGCGGTGGCCCAACCTCTCATTCCCATGATAGGTGGAGCGTCACAGTCCACTTTTCCGATATGACGTCATTTCGGATGCAAATCTGGATCTGCTCCGTTGTACCCCTGTTTTTAGAGATTTGGGTAAGGAGGAAAAGAGAGAGGGTTGTGTTTTCTGACACTTGGTGTTCCCTGGAACACCGGACAAAGACGTACAAAAAGTGCATTCTGCATGATAGGTCCCCTAATTATAGGCCTTCAGCTAAAATGAAACGATTACTATAATCTGGAAAATTGACCACTAATCTGACACCATCAAGGCTGTTTGGAGAGAAAGTTGTAGCAGTGTATTACTTATTCAGAGAGGCCACTCCACCTCTCAGTACCTTCATATTTTATTCAATCTGAATAGTAAAGGAATTCGGCTGGAGCCAGGTGGGACAGGAAGTCTGGAGTGTTGTTGTTTTTTGTATAGTGGGTGGTTGTCTGCTGATTGGCCCACATACAGTGGTAAACACTTACTGTACATTTACAGTAGACCTGTTTATACAGGCTCAAATGCCTATGTTTGCATCACTGCATTGCGGTCCATTCCAGCAAATGCTCCTCTGTATAACATCTAAAATACTCTAACTTGAGGTGAAACATTTCTCAATATTCAATTCAAAGCTATCACTTTTTTGGGTTCGAAGTTGGGTTAGCATTTAAAAAATATATATACATCTTAAATTTGACTTTACAGAACACGTCTTCACTCATTCGAAACAAATTGTGATTTTGACTCAAATTAGCAATAGACCAATCAGAATATTTGCATTTGCCTACAAAAGCCGTGAATCTTTCCTGCTGTTTGAATAGAATTTATTTTTAAATTTGACAAAGCATTCCTCCTACATAAACCTGGGCCTACTATGCAAAAGCACTCACTTCACACATAAAAGTCCCTTCCAATGACTTGTTTTATTGTCTTATAAAAACCCTTTGAAGGTTTTACACTTTAGGGTTCGTAGGTTTTAGGAGCATTTTTGAAACGTTGACCCAATTAAACTGAACACAGTAGCCGCAGATCAGCAGTATCAGTGGATACGGGATGGGAAAATGAAATGATCGAAACATAACATGTCTGAATCAACACATTTTAAAATGGAGGCGTGTGGTGCAGTGGGTAGTGCGTTGGTTCAAACCCCACGGTAGTTAGCATGTCGTTGTGTCCCTGAGACACTTCACCCCAAATTGCTCCTGTGTGGATTGTCCACAGTATTGAGTATGTAAGTCGCTTTGGATAAAAGCGTCTAACAAGTAATGTCATGTTAAAAAGGTCTCCTGGGGTGATAAGAGGCCCCGCTATTCGGTGAAAGAAGGAAGTGAAGCTTTCTGACTCCAGCACATGCTGCTTTAAAAGGACTGAAGCCATTTTTTACATTCTCTCTTTTCTTCTCTGTCTTCCATTCAACCTTTATAGTCTCTTTGTGTTTCACCTTTTTTAACAATGGCACAATAGCCACTAATTTTGGTGAGCATACCTAGGTTTGCAGAATAACAGTGTAGTTGTTTGATGATGACATTTTGTATCCTTTCTAACTTCCCCCCCCCCCCTCTCCTCCTTCTCTCCAGTACGGGCGGAGGGCGTTCCGGAACGTTCTGTGCCATCTGCAGCATCAACGAGATGATCCAGCAGCAGAACATCGTGGATGTTTTCCACACCGTCAAAACACTGAGGAACAACAAGACCAACATGGTGGAGACTATGGTGAGGACTCACAACACACACTAACAAGCACACAAACACACACACTTCAAGTGCTTTGAGCAGCAGGAAAAGCGCTATATAAATCAAATGTGGCGTTTGGATACTACTTAGGACCCCAAAGCAGAGACTGACACAAGTTAAGTTTCACAGTGTTTTAATAAAGAAAGCTAGGCCAAGGCAGGTACTGAAGACAGGGAGCTGGCTGGTACTGAAGACAGGGAGCTGGCTGGTACTGAAGACAGGGAGCTGGCTGGTTGCAGAAAGGTCCAAAAACAAAGCAGAGAGAAAACGTCCCAGGCAAAAACTCAAAAAGTTGCTCAAAAACTGCAAAGTGAACAAAACTAGGCTTGGGCTGCAGAGAGGCATTCTGGATCGTCAAACAGCATTTCATTCCCTGGCAGAGAAGTGAGGTGAGGGCCAGGCTCTTAGAGAGAAGGTTGATTAGTCGAGTGGGAACAGGTGTGCCTCATCTGCAGCCAGGAGAATACCAGCCACGCCCCCTGTCACTCAGCAGCCCCGCAGAGAAGAAAGGCTTCTCAATTCTCTAATTTCCCCTCCTCAATTCCTCCGGTAGTGACCCGGAAATGGATAATAACAGGCCTACATTACTCTCTTTATTTGCTGTACTTTAGTAGATATCTACAAACAAAGAGTCGATATTTTTCTAAGACCATTTAGTGCTTCACATAATAAAATACACAACGGCTGTAGCCTGATTATGCTTTAGGAGCTGTAGGTGTGTGTGGTACAGTGTGTAGGTGTGGTACAGTGTGTAGGTTGTACAGTGTGTAGGTGTGTGTGTGGTACAGTGTGTAGGTGGTACAGTGTGTAGGTTGTACAGTGTGTAGGTGTGTGTGTGGTACAGTGTGTAGGTGGTACAGTGTGTAGGTTGTACAGTGTGTAGGTGTGTGTGTGGTACAGTGTGTAGGTTGTACAGTGTGTAGGTTGTACAGTGTGTAGGTGTGTGTGTGGTACAGTGTGTAGGTGGTACAGTGTGTAGGTTGTACAGTGTGTAGGTGTGTGTGTGGTACAGTGTGTAGGTGGTACAGTGTGTAGGTTGTACAGTGTGTAGGTGTGTGTGTGGTACAGTGTGTAGGTGGTACAGTGTGTAGGTTGTACAGTGTGTAGGTTGTACAGTGTGTAGGTGGTACAGTGTGTAGGTTGTACAGTGTGTAGGTTGTACAGTGTGTAGGTTGTACTGTGTGTAGGTTGTACAGTCTGTAGGTTGTACAGTGTGTAGGTTGTACTGTGTGTAGGTTGTACAGTCTGTAGGTGGTACAGTGTGTAGGTTGTACAGTGTGTAGGTTGTACTGTGTGTAGGTTGTACAGTCTGTAGGTGGTACAGTGTGTAGGTTGTACTGTGTGTAGGTGGTACAGTCTGTAGGTTGTACAGTGTGTAGGTTGTACTGTGTGTAGGTGGTACAGTCTGTAGGTTGTACAGTGTGTAGGTTGTACAGTCTGTAGGTGGTACAGTGTGTAGGTTGTACAGTGTGTAGGTTGTACAGTGTGTAGGTGGTACAGTGTGTAGGTTGTACTGTGTGTAGTTTGTACAGTCTGTAGGTTGTACAGTCTGTAGTTTGTACAGTCTGTAGGTTGTACAGTCTGTAGGTGGTACAGTGTGTAGGTTGTACTGTGTGTAGTTTGTACAGTCTGTAGGTTGTACAGTCTGTAGGTGGTACAGTGTGTAGGTTGTACAGTGTGTAGGTTGTACTGTGTGTAGGTTGTACAGTCTGTAGGTGGTACAGTGTGTAGGTTGTACAGTGTGTAGGTGGTACAGTCTGTAGGTTGTACAGTGTGTAGGTGGTACAGTGTGTAGGTTGTACTGTGTGTAGTTTGTACAGTCTGTAGGTTGTACAGTGTGTAGGTGGTACAGTGTGTAGGTTGTACAGTCTGTAGGTGGTACAGTGTGTAGGTTGTACAGTGTGTAGGTTGTACAGTGTGTAGGTGGTACAGTGTGTAGGTTGTACTGTGTGTAGGTGGTACAGTGTGTAGGTGGTACTGTGTGTAGGTGTGGTACAGTGTGTAGGTTGTACAATGTGTAGGTGTGTGTGTGGTACAGTGTGTAGGTGGTACAGTGTGTAGGTTGTACAGTGTGTAGGTGTGTGTGTGGTACAGTGTGTAGGTGGTACAGTGTGTATGTGGTACAGTGTGTAGGTTGTACAGTGTGTAGGTGTGTGTGTGGTACAGTGTGTAGGTGGTACAGTGTGTGCGTAGATGCGGCGGACAGACGGGTCTCAGTTGGTTTGGTGTCCTATACTTACTTTTAATACAACTTTATCACAAAGACATACAAAAAGGCATGTTTTCCTTTTTTGTTTTACCCATACTGCCTTGTTGTTTTAGCAAAGCACATGTTGGGACATACCAAGTATGTATATAAGAACTGTCTCAATGTATAACTGCAACAATTTAAATCATCCCACTGTGGGAGGAATAAAGGTTTTCTGATTCTGAAGAACTATTTACAATATCATGCCCGGAGTAAGTTACATTTAGGATGTTTAAACCATATTTAAAATGTAATAAACTTAATAAATAGTTTTTAATATTTGGTTGCGCTTGTGTAAAAATAACAGATGTCATTCAGCAGATGATTTACCATTTATTTTCTTTCCATCCCCTCCACAGGAGCAGTATAAGTTCTGCTATGAAGTGGCTCTGGAGGCGCTCAGCTCCTTCTGATTGGCTGTGGGCTGAAATCCTCTTTTCTGATTCGCCGTTGACCATCACTCTCAACGCGACACTTGGTACACACAGAGTGACTGCTTTGTGTTGACCCAACGCGACCTGTGAGCATGTGTGCCTGTGTGTGTGTGTGTGTGTGTGTGTGTGTGTGTGTGTGTGTGTGTGTGTGTGTTTGAGAGTTTGTGCACGTGATTCTGTGTGAATAAGAGAGGGCATGCTTGCACATTTGAGTGTGTGCGTGTGCATCTACGTGTGTGCCTATGACAACACACACACACACACACACAACCTGTACAGAAGAGCAAAAAGCAACAGACACACACTGGTGATGTTGGTGTGTGTGTGTTGGCCTCAGCGAGACGGTGAACTTTACATGCTTGTACAAATAAAACAGAAAAAATGATATGTTAAAAAAAGAAAAGATGTTTAAAAAAAGGCGCCACTTTTCCTTCTCTATCTCTCTGTCCTCTCTGCTGGGCTGTGATGTGACTATTGTACAGTATTTCCTTTTTAGATATATTCTACGCCTTGAGTGTTG
This sequence comes from Harpagifer antarcticus, assembly GCA_902827135.1. Lineage (NCBI taxonomy): Eukaryota > Metazoa > Chordata > Actinopteri > Perciformes > Harpagiferidae > Harpagifer > Harpagifer antarcticus. The sequence goes on from CADEHL010001058.1 coordinate 3,617,509, forward strand.
TCTCCCTGTGAAGGCTGGATGCACACTGGAAGGTGTTTACTTTTAGCTCCAAGTGAAGAGATGCATCAAACCTGCTTTCTGGACTCTGGGCACAATAAAGCCCAGAGTATAAAATAAAGCTTGTTTTGCTGAGATGTTGACCAAAGGTTACGAATCTATGGTGGCCTTCAGGGGCAAACGCGCTACAACGGCACACAAATAATTACATTGGAAGAAACGTGCTGCATTTAAAAAAGCAGATATAAACACACATGTGCTGTAACACATGCACTTTGCACCATTCAGTAAAAGCGCTGCATAAATAAAAGGCTGTTGCAAGAAGCTCAAAACAAAACGGAAACCTAAAAAGTGATGTGCACAGCTTGGACTGGAGCTTTATCGAATTTGGCAGAGTTAGCATGTTTCATAAGTGTTATTGGTATATCTGAAATGACTAGGTTAGCTACGTTTGTCAAGTTGTGATTTGGTTTGCTAGATTGACTCCTGCCTAAACTTGAAAATGGCTTGATTCACTCCAAAAAGACAACTCCAATTTCAATCTTTCCTCTTTATTTGAGTGATTGCAGATTTCTGTTTGCTTCATTCAGCCTCTTGTTAGCCTCCTGATGCATCGTATAGGTTTAACACCTTTAACACAAAACATACTTTCATTCACTTTAGGCAAATACACATTTCAATGAAAAACATGCCATCTTTTAACAAGCACTTTCATTTCTGCTCCATAATCAAGTTACAATTAAACTTAACATTTAATCAAGAGTAAATGCATCTCAACAAAGTAAATTATATTCTAGCATCTTATGTTAGCTTCTTACTTCATAAGACTATACATGATAATTCATCTAATCAAAGATGGTTCAAACAGATAAATACAGTCTTTGAGTCTCGTCTCCTCTCCTCTCCTCTCCTCTCCTCTCCTCTCCTCTCCTCTCCTCTCCTCTCCTCTCCTCTCCTCTCCTCTCTCACAGCGAATTGACTGTCCTCTGCTGAGAGTGTTCCCAGGTGCGTTGCATTAAGCTCATTAAAGAGGAGACTCACTCTTCCTTTGAGCCACATCCTCAGTGGAATCACAGACCCTAGGCTCCCTGTCTCCACCTGCTGGACTGGAGCCAGATTTTGAATTGCATTTGCTAGCTAGCTTACAGCAGATCAGAAATAATATCAGAAGGAATCATGCGATCACATTGTTAAAATAAGCAGACATTTTAGATGAGTTTCCAGTGACAGCTTCTCCTCCTGTTAGTGTGTTGGGGCATTGTAGCGCGTGTGCACCTGTCGGCCAACGAAGAAGCGTGAAAGCAAAAAACAAGAGACCACTGTTCTTTGAAATCACATGTCCTTGTTGCCAGGACCACTTCACTGCATCAATGTTAAGTGCTAAGCATACTTGTAAGTCAGTAATAGGTTGGAACAATTCTCAGTATTTGCCGACATTCTTGCTCAAGGAAGTATGCCTTTTTTTTTAATTGTTGCTTTTCAAGGAAAGAGGTGATTGTAATTACTAGTAAAACAGGAAGTAGCATTTAACAAGATATAGTGAGTGAGGTCCGGTGCATGGTGGAGAGGAGCATTGGCTTTACACAGACAAAAGAAAAGGAATTACTTTGCCTTTAAGATTCTATTTTGTTGTCTCTGCTACAGATGTTTACATTGAGGCTTTATGAAAAAGAAAAACAAAATGTTTCATGTTTCTGGACGGCTTTATCTTATAGTGTGCATCCCCCTTGCTGTAAATAAGACAACCACAGTCAAACAAACAAACACCATGCGCCAGACACAAACAAAGGTTATCATTTCCAAACATTATCATTTTCAGTGACTTGGTATTATAGTTTGGAACAACGTTACTTCAAAAACAGTCCAATTAGACACATATTGTTTAAAAAATGAAGATATATATATTTTTGCACATTACACATTAAGCCGCCGCCCACATCTGTGACTTACGATAAGGAAGCAATGATGTTTTGTTTCATTAAGTCGTCAAACACTCATTCAATCGTTCCAGATGTAAAACTAAAGAACATTTCACTTATTTGACTTTGAAATGCCGAAAGGACATTGAACAAACTGGGATGAGTTATTAAATGAAATCAGATTACCCTAACCCTGTCCGTCCCTGCTGAACTGCAGGCAGGCAAAAGCAATCAATCAAAGAGTGTGCAGTAGCTTGTAGCTTTATAACGTTATAGCTGTGTTTTGTAGCTTTTGATTATATTACCCGGGCTGTGAAAAATATGTTTTCTTTTTTCAATGGGGTTTATTTTCACATTTGTGCCCATTTGTTTTTTTAAATGACCTGAAGCAGCTTAGTTTAACAACATTAATCTGGGTGGAAGCAAAAGGCAAGACATTATAACATCTTTGCACACATTTATCAAATATATATTGCTATCAGACAAAACTGATCTTTGAAATACCTTCGGAAATGCAAATTTGACATGACTGCAGTAGAAACGTTAACCGTGCTAATTAAAATGAGAGACTTGTTAAGTGTCCTTGAATGAAATCAGATCCATTACCCATGACTTCTTTTTGATGTACTACATTCCGGGTTATTTTCAGAAAAACAGAAGCTTAGAAATCAGACAGTCACCTAGCCTGCCATCCATCAATAGAATGACAACAAAGAGAAGCCGGGTCACATTCACTTTTCCTCTGCATACAAAGCCTCACATTTGCTTTTGAATAAGCCCATTGAGGTGTGTTTGAAAATATATTTGCCAAATTACCTCGTCAGTATAATAGGAAATGATTTCTGTTGACGATTGACCCCTATGTGAAGAAGGTCAACATGGCTTACATGCTTTGAAGTGTTGCAGTTAATGAGAATCATACAGGATGTAACGCTGACCTCAGCTTGAACTTCGCTCCTCATCTGATCACATGTGTTCCTCTTTTGTCCATTTAGAAAATGGATACAATGAATGGAAAAGCTCATTTTAAAGATACACTCTTTTTTTTTGTTTCGATCCATGTGTCCACATAGCGAGTTGTTGCTCAATTGCTTTTACTGATGAGGAGCCACCTTGAGGAAAAGCTCGGCACCCAATGTCTTTCCTGAGCCTTTGCCGTTTTAGCTGCGGCCGTTCCAAGTGCTTCTAGTGGAACATATTTCAACCTTTCAGAAAGACGCTGCTGACTCTGCCGGAGGAGAACTTTGTTTTGGCCGTTTCTTCAATACGATTACTGTCATAACAAAGACCGAAAAGCCTTTGGTTAAGCAGATCGGACAAACGGACCCTGAATGGTTTTACTATCGCCAGATCGGTTCCTCTCCGTACGTCTGTCAGATTGAGCGGTAAAGCTCATTCATACAAAGTGTGAGAGTTGGTTGTAATGGTCAGAAATCAATTACAGCAAGTGTAAAGTTGTAATCCTTTTGGAAAGGCTGTGAATCTGTTACTGAAGAATCATTGATACTTATGACAAAAGCAATGTTGTGAGCTAAGATAAATACCTAATTGTATCCCCATAATTACCTTTATGTCAGGCGTCAATTTATACCGGCATGTGTCAGTATTTTCACACAATGGATAAACCAGTTTGGAATGAAACTTCACATTTCACAGAGGTCTCTAATGAACATCTATTTAGTTAGTAACGTTTGTAGCTTTTAATTCTCTTGACAGAACCGGCGTACTTGTGGCAAACTGTTCAGTCTGCGCTTGATTTTTGTTGTGGTTGCTGGAGTCGTACCAGGCTCACTAAAGGACCTATCTCGACAGAGACTGTAAAAGTGTTGTATTGAAGATGATGTAAAAGCCAGAAGCATTTTCATTTTAAAAGGCTTTATTTGATTGGCTTGGTTCCTGGCCGTTCATCTGTATTATATATTTTGTTTGTTTTCTTTTGGGATTTTTTTTATGTCCTGAATTTGTATATTTCTTTTGTATAATTATTATTCTGATGATTATTTGTCTAGCAGTGCTGTTTAGATCTGGTGATGCCATTACCATTGGTTGTTTAGTTGTTTGAAATGTGGTTAACATGAAATAAAGGGACCAAAATGTTGATTGTGATCTCATGTCTCTCTTTACAGACTCTTATTTTGATCATATTTACATATGATGTATTTATTTGAGGGACCTGTGTGAGTTGTTTTAAGTTCTTTGACTAATATTGTTTCAAACGTTACTGTTGCTGCTGACATGAAGAGCAGATATTCGGGTTTCTACCAGCAGGAAGTAGAAGAAAAGGATGACAGAGAATAAAAAAAGCGTGTCATCCATGTCAAATAAAATGAGAAAATCAATCAAACTTGTTGAAGTTTGTAGTTCAACAAGTAACACTTGTATATAGCAATATATAAAAACAACACCACAGGAATACAACATTTAATATACAATCATAAACACAAAAAGGATGGTATATAAGGTCTTAAATATACAATGGACAAACAAAATTCAGATATGTGCTTAATGTTGTTGTAAAAATAGATACATGTCATAATGAATGTATAACTTGTTAACCGACAGAAATAAAGCAGTTGAGAAATCCATCCATCCAAAGTCAGGTCATGGAGATCCATGCAGAAGATCCCAAACTTCCCTTGGCATTCCAGGGTGCTCCCAGGCCAACGTGGAAATGCAGTCCCTCCAGCTGGTCCTGGGTCTGCACATGGCCTCCTCCCAGCTGCCAGGTGTCATCCTTACTAGATGCCGAAACCACCTCAACTGACTCTTTTGTTCACACAGGAGCTCTACTTCGAGTCCCTCCCAGAAGACTGAACTTCTCAGCTCAGCCCTGAGGGAGAATCCAGACACCTTCCGGAAAACACGTATGTCAGCCGCTTGTAACTGGGATGACGTTCCCCCTCCATGACCATGAGAGTAGAAAGGAAGGCTCAGCTCAAAACTGTTTGCCAACCCAATACCGCTGCTACCATTCTTTGGCCCCTCTCACACGCCATTGTCCCCTCACTCTAGAACAATACCAAGAGATACTCCAACTGCTTCACTCTGGGTAAGGAATCATTCCCTTCTCGGAGTAAACAGTCTATAGGTTTCCTGCTGAGAACCATGGCCTCAGATTTAGAGGATCCTCATTCCAGCCGCTTCAAACTCTTATAAGAAACACATCATCTGCAAAAAGCCTCACCAGCATCAGTTAGAGGCAAAGCTAGGTAACAGAATGTGAACTGTGATGAACACAACTAATAAAAACGACAGTAAAACCTCAAGACCTATACAAGCTATGACATGCTGATGGAACTTCTCACCAACTTTTTTCCAATGAATCTTAAGAGCCTCTACTTTGTATTTTATTTTCTAACAGCCACGCGCTCCCATTATGATCCCTGAGCTGAGGAGAAGAGAAAATAAAAACAACAGTTTTTTTACATGCTGATATTTGTTCTCTTTCCAATCAATCAGAGTCAGCGATGAACACAGCTCGGAGCCAACGGCCTCATCCTTTATTTAGCTGGTTGATTCCCAAGGAGCTTATAAATATGCATGAGCCAGCGATTAGCATAGGCACCAAGGACAGGGCCTGTACCTTGGCATTATGACGATCAATCAGAAACACTAAGGGGCTCCTCGGAGGGAAGCTGTCTGTCAGCCCGGCTTTGGGCTGAGCTGATGCGCGCACACACTTCAAAAAAAAAAGGTACGTTCAAAGCATACATAACCCACGGACACACACACATCACACCAGTCTGAAGAAAGCCTGCTTCTACGCACACAAACACACACAGGCAGGCAAAAAGCATCCGCGTAGACACCTTAAGGCACAGACAAGGTATGCATATATAAAACACACACACAGATCCAAGGCCAGTGTCAATGTTTATCATTCCTCTTATACTCTTTATTCTCTCTCCCTTTGTTTCTTCCTCTCTTCATTCCTTTCCAGAACCGAGTTTGTAATCAGTTTGAAAATTGGCCCTTTTCATCTGCGCTCACTGAAATGTCATTATCTGGGTACGAGGGGGGGGGTGAGGCGGGCGGTTCATGGTGGCACCGTGATATATTTGTTCGACTCTAACAGAGTTATTAATACATTTTCTCCCAGAAAACTTCTAACAAGGTTATTTGGAGTCTCCAGCCGATCCAATGTATCTCTGCTGCATTTACACTCGCTCAGAAACTCTGATTCGACCAGCTTTCATGCATTCACTCTGCACCTGGATGCAAGAACATCCTCTGAGAGCAGCAGTGAGATCCCTGTCTAGCTTTCAACATGCCTTCTTTTGGAATAGCTCTTGCATCATCAAAAACATCACATTTAAGAGCATGCCATACCAAAGTTTTTATACTTGGGTGGCTTTAGGGTCGTTCGGCCCTTGACAGGCACTCTGATGTCCTCCCTGTACATGTCACTTTAGTAGTGAAATGACACTAACATTAAGCTTTGTTAAGCTCTGCGGGAAGTTTTGACTTGGAAAACCATGAAGGTTTGAAAACTCATATTGGAAGAAATAGAGCTTGTGTGCCATTAAAGGTGTACTGACAAAACCTTTACAGATGTATCTTATCATATAGAATGTATAGTGTGTTCTAAATACCAGAAAATGTGAAAAAATGTAATTCATGGTGAAACATGTAAACAAATTCATAGTATAATGGAAAAGAAAATCATAGAATAGTTTGTCGAAAAATAGTGTAGTGAGTTAAAAATATTTTAAAAAGTCATAGTATTGTATGTCAAAAGAAATCATAGTTTATGTTGTCGCAAAGTATGATAAATAAGTAATGGAACAGTACGATAAAAACATAAAAAAGTCATGATATAGTAAGCCTTAGAAACGTCACAGTATAGCATTATGACACAATACAGTTTTTAGGGAAAAGAGTGTTAATACGTTGTGTTGTAATAAAAGTCATAACATTGGATGTAAAAAACCGTCATAGTAAAGTATATTGAAACAACGTGTTATATTGTCATGTTTTAAGGTTTATATTGTCATGTTTTAAGGTGGTATGAGCTTCCAGGCCACAGGGAAGGTTTTTTTTGTGTTGCTTCTCCCAAGGTTGACCACTGGGGAAGATGGTCAGCTCTGCAAAAAGACATCCTTTGTGAAACTTAACACATGTTGTGAAACAGGCTATACACTTTGCTTTGCTAGGCTTTAGAAACTTGATTGAAATAATGCATATTTCTTTGTGTGATACATAATCACAGTTTAGTCATGAATCTACACAGGACTTAATGCATTTGGCCTCTGATGCTTGTTAAATACAATATTAGGTTGTATAAGTTTATAGGTACATTCGTTGGGAAATCTGAACTGACAAATGCAAATGAAGATAGTTATGAGTAATTCATTTCCCGTTCTGCATGAATCCTATTGAAGGAAATGAACAGCTGGCCTGAGAGTGAAGCACATCATGTGTTTTACTGAATATATAAACCCAGTCACCTGCAAAAAAAACCTGTGACCTCAAAAGAACAGAGAGCTCATTAAACTTTTTGTGTTGCCGTTTTCTCTCCATCTCGGCTAGCAGGGAAAGGAAAACGAGATGCTAAGTCATGCATGACTCAGGGTGCAATCCATCAGCTCCGCTCTCTTCACTTCTGCCGGGTTTCTGCGGAGTCGGACCCAAAATGAAGACATATGGGAAATCTCACCTATGCTGCGGAACAGAGTTCTGAGATTGCTGCAGTGCCTAGCCGTACAAGAGCTGTGGCTGTTGTCATCACATATTGGGTTGGTTTGGATACATTTGGTACATGTTCCTGAAAGAAGCAGAAAAAGACAAAGACTTGTCTCGTATCTCACAGAATTGAGTCAGTGTTGAGTTTCAGCATAAAATTGTGTGGTATGTGGTATGACATTTTTGAGGTACTTTACTTGAGTATTTCCATTTCAAGCCACTTCATACTTCTACTCTAATACAACTTCGGAAGAAAATATTGCACTACACTCTACCTTTATTCGATAAGATGGGTTACTAGTTTCATATTTTTATTACAAACTACTGAATTCAGACATAGGCCTACTATTATGGATTCAAATTAGGGCTGTCAAGTTAACGCGTTAATAACGCGTTAACCAGGGTTGCCAACTCTCACGCATCTGGCGTGTGACACACGCTTTCACTCTCAATCTCACGCTCTCACGCTGCCCAAACTATTCTCACGCCAAAACAAGAATACCGAAGACTAGAAACGGTTTTGAAAACACGTAGTGATCGTCTTCTCAATAGAACATCTTTGATAATGTCTTCTGGCCAATCAGAATCAAGATAACGGCGAGGTGTTGTTGCAGGAAGTCCCGACGGAGAATACTTTTGCTGTAGTACATCTCTATACATCGATACAACATTACGTGTTTGATAGAAATCAACACGTAATGAAATAAGACCCCACGGTTTGATGATTGATAGGTGTGTGGGCTGTCTTTCATTTTGACACACAGAATAATGGGGGCTATTCACCCTTATCCACAAAGTAAAGTCATTCACAGCCTCTCCCTCTTCTCTCTGTGAGGAGCAGCAGGTTCAGCTTTCAGAACAAAGTAACAACAAACTAAAATGGCATTCATTTTTTTAAATGTGTAGTAATAGATTTATTTCTTTTTCTTCTCAAGAGAGTACCAGAATGTGTGAAGGGGTTGGGCTTTCAGCATGTCAACTCTTTCACTTGTGGGGAAATTGCAGGATTGGCTCCAGGTCGTCCTTTTTATTTACTACAAGACAAATGTGCCTTTTTATTTCATACAGTTCAATTTGGATTGAGACAGGGAAACAATCTAAACCTCACGCGTGGCGTTTCACTGTCAAGGGGGGCACATAAACAGGCACACAATAAAACAGTGGAAACAAACATGTGTTTGACTTTCATTAGTGAAGGAAACTGTGTGCCCTTTATAGTCTGTGTCCAATATTGTGTATTTGTATATATTGTATATCCTATATATATATGCTAAGGTCCCGCTACTGACACGATAGCAGTCATTTCGTGCGCATATGTGTAATTAAACCCATGATATCAAAATCTCACTCCAGCCAGGTACCCAAAGTTGGCAACCCTGGCGTTAACGCAAAAAAAAATGAACACCACTAATTATTTTAACACGATTAACGCTTTTGTATTTTTTGTCTTCGGCCGCCCTGTAGTTTCAGAGCGCATCGAGTTTAAAATACCATCTACAAGCTGATGCTGACAGACCCGCTCCTGCCGCCCGCTTGCGGCAGACCACACTTCCAGAGAGAGAGAGAGAGAGAACACACCTTACGTGTTTTGTTGTTGTTAGCATCTGGTGCTAGCTAGCTGCGCTAACGGATATAAGGAGCTGTTTCAATGAAAACAGAGGAGCGACATTTCGCCGACAACTGCGCCGAGCACTTGACTTTATGCAGGAAGCCAGGCAGTGGGACATTGTACGAAAAGTCAGCACACTCAGCACGGATAGTGCGCAACATGATTGCAGCGTCCAGAGGCCTGTACTACGAGGCAGGATTTTCGCTTAGCGGCTAACTTCAGGGAAAACTCGGGCTTTCCGGTCCTACGACGCTGGTTCTCTTTTTAGCAGGCTAGATCTCCATGGTAACTTATGCTGAGCGGCTACCCTGCCCCGTAGCAGGTTAGGTTGCAGGCTAAGAGCTCAACTCAGTGAAAGCACTGCCTGCTGACCAATCAGAGCTCAGTGTGCGGAGTTTAAAGCGATCAAGTTATATTACAGGAGAAAGGAAATACAGAAAAGCTGCCGTTGCAGGAAAGACGGCCGGCAAAAATCTCAGACTGTGTGAACGTGAACATTAATAGAATATCACCTCCCATCTTCAAAGCAATCTGACTATTATAACATTAGCGTTAAGAAAGCTTACTTAAATATCTGCCACAACATAAGTAACCGGATCAGAGTAACATTAAGTACAGTCCGCGGCATATCACTTCATAATGTATCATATGTTTCCTTATCTGAGTCAGCTGAGCCGTATCTGGCCGTGCAACACTCAGTGTCACATACTGTATGCAGAAGTATTATTTTAAGCAACACATTAAGTTGACGAAACACTCGAGTCAAATGTAATTAAAGTCAGATCGTGTCTTAGACGGGGCAGTGATATCATAAACCTCTTAATGTACGCATTCAAACACTTGTTCTTTTACCAGCTGTGTTCACCTTGCAGGTGCAGCTATGTGGCCTCAGAGGCCTGTACTACGAAGCTGGTTCAACCTAACCTGGATATGTTTGAGTTAGCCGGTTGGCCTAATCCAAAACATACGCGCTCTCGCTAAGCGGTACTACGACGCGGCTTATCAAGTGGATCGCTCAAGCCAGCCGTGTCCTATCTAGTTAGGTGCACGTTCACATGAAAGGGGTGGTATTTGGAGCATTCGACCAATCACAAACATGGACAAGCGTACTGACAGTACACCTAGCGAAAATCTGGCTTCGTAGTAAAGGCCTCAGGTAGCTCCCGTTCGAGCATATGCCTTGAGTTGCACATAGCTCCAACGATCCATCACAGTGTCTCTCCACACACACACACACACACACACACACACACACACACACACACACACACACACACACACACACACACACACACACACACACACACACTTTGTATTGTATTATTGTATTGTATGAGAGAGGTTCCAGGTTGAATTGACGCGGATATTTTTAATGATGCGCAGCTCCTCTGTCTTGGAATAGTCTGCAAATGAAATGGAAACTGAACAATCTGGTGCCACTAAATGTTTTTAAAGCTCGGTTGGATGCTACTCAATCGAAAGCTATTGGTATCTGTTTATGTGGATAATTATGTAAATGATGCTGTATGATGTCCTTTTGTTGTTCTATTTATGTTTCATGTGGAACTACTTGAGCAGGTCTCCCTTGAAAAAGAGATCAATGATCTCAATGGGATTTATCTGTCTAAATAAAGGTTTGAAATTAAATGAAATGAATGTTCAGAGGTTGTTGTGTTCAATATTCATGAGAATATTTCTCATTGTTCAAATGATAATAAACATTTGCATAAAGCATATTTGCTCACTCATGTGTTGATAAGAGTATTAAAAACTTGAAAAATATCCCTCTAAGGTGCATTTAGAACAGATACAAAATGTGCGATTAATCGCGATTAACTATTTTAATCGACTGACAGCCCTAATTCAAATATATGGGAGTATATAAAAACAATTACAGTTAGCTCTTGTTACATTTTGAATGCCAGAATTTGACTTGTAACAGAGTATTTCTACACTGTGGTATTACTCCTTTAAGTTTTGAAATTGGTATGACATTGTTATAAAGAAGCTATAAAGTTGTGAGAAGCTCGACATAAAACAATGTTAGAGTGAATCCCAGCCTCTGGCGCTCCACTCTGAACCCTGCTGAAGGACAAGGATCCTAATTGGACGTAATGAAGTTAAAGTGAAGAGCACAGGCTCTTTGAGTCTTTTTGCTGACTGGTCTTTAAAAACACCAAAGGCCATTAAAATAGAGAGGGGAGGTGAGGACAGTAAGGGAGGGGGGGGGGGGTGGCAGTAGGGAGGTAAAGGCGAGGACAAGGGATGAAGCAGATGAAGCAGAACTGAAAGGAGAGAGAAGATTAGGAAGATAGCCCTTCATCAAAGATGGAAAAGACGGGTTGTTATCATTCAGAATGTTGGTTCACCGATCAAACAGATGATGTCATTGCTTAAATATCCTGTGATTTTGAATGGCAGCCTGCCCTCTGTATGCTCCCCCAACAATGAAGTTGGTCAAATTAGTTACAATGCAGCAGTTGACTATAGTGTGTATGTGCAAACTGTGCATGCAGTCTGTGGCATTTGCTCCTGCTAGACAGGTACTATTTTCAACTTGAAATGTTCTTATTTGATCTTACTTCTCCCAGGGAGAAGCTTATCAAGCTAAAGCCAGCTAGCATGGTGGTTGGAACAATGGCTATCCCACTGAAATCTGGAGAAGGACACCGAGGATGCTGGTAAACGAAAGAGAAGAAGAAGGTGAGATGGAATCAGATTATGGAAAAAGGAAGATACAGGAAAAGCTGTGTCTCTCATCATGGCCAACGTTGATCATTGGCTGAAAATGGACATTAGCCAATATTCAGATGGAAAACTTGGCTTAATGATTGATTGATTGATTGATTGATTGATTAATATGTACCACCACTTCTTACTCATAAAGGACTGCAAACCATAACACATGTTCTAAAAACAAGCTAATATTTTATAGGTTTGCAAAAACATGAATGTCCAGATTCACACATTTTGACACATGAAGCGCAATGGATGCTTGAGAATGAAATAAAAACGCCTATTGTCGACTATTGATCTCAGCCACAGATGTTGCTGTATTACATCTGATGTGATGTGTAACTGACCCTGACCCCTACTTTCGACCGGGTCCGTCTGCGGCGCGTTACGTCCGCGTTGCGGCGTCCGCAAGAATCGCGGCCACTCTAGTCAATGGGTGCTATTCCACCATTTTTCGACGCGACGCAGCCGTAAGGTAATGTCGGGCAGGCAGGAAGTGGAACGTTCAGAGCATATATAGCATATATATAGATATATATATATATATATATCTATATATACACACACACACACTAACTCATTTTGCAGAGCCTATCCCTCCGTAGTCATTCAAGTAGGAGGATAAATGCCAGCGTTCTCTTTCCGGTTTACAGGCACTGTGTAAATTATGTATATATAGAATAATTATGATGATTTTACCACTAAAATACAGCAACACATCTTTGATTCATGTTGTTTATAGCTGGGATATTACAATTATTATTAACTTTGTCTGTACAAAGTAGTCTGTCCAGGAAATATGCTCAAATCAATTGAAACTGCGAGCCGGCAGGCAAGACGCTCCGCTTCTGAAATGCTTCTGAAACGCGCCCGGTAGGGTATGACGCCGGAGGAGGCCGGACCAAAACCGCGGCGCAGCCGTTACGCGACGCAGACGGACCCGGTGGAAACTAGGGGTGAGGCTGAGAAACTCTGCATGAGACATATAGGCAAGTAAAGCTCCTGATGTGCTGATAGTGTTGTAGTAAAATGGCTTGTTGCACTCTAATCCGCCAATTGTCTTCACTCCGAGTTATCTGCATTGTTTGAAGCTAGTAGCAGCGATGAATATGGAGCTTCCTGACAGGGCTGGGCAGAGTTCATTGACTCCTATTAAGCATCTCAGTATCACAGAGCACATGCAGCCAGACGTACTCAGTGTCAGGGAAATGGAAGCAAGCCTTTGTGTGCGACTGACTCCAACACTCAATTCTCAGTGCTTACTTAAGCTCGCTGGACTTAACAAAGCACATTAACCTATGGAAGAATCCTTCGTAGTAATTGTGGCTTAGAAACACAGTGTACTGTATGTGTGTGTGTGTGTATGTGTGTGAGTGTGCATGTGTCTGAGGAGTGAGGGTTGAGAGACTGAGACCACTGGAATCACAGGAAAGATCATAGGGAAGGAAAACAAATTCAACAACGCTATGAGAGGAAGACAAACAGAGCAACAGGAAGGAAGAGACTGACACTAAACGTCCAAAGGAGGAACTCAAAATGTAAACAAATAAACAAGTTAAAGTATATAATGTGGATATATAAGATAAATATGTAATGTAATGTTGAAAACTCATAAGAAAAATAGAATATGGAAAAAAAAAAGTCATGGTCCTGAATGTTGCAATTTTTTGAGAACATAACCTATAACAGCATGTCAAAAATATTAAAAAGTATAGTATGTCTACATTTCAGAATAAAAGTCCTAGTATAGCGAGTTTTAATAAAGTAATAGTTTAGTATGTTGAACATATCTATATATAAAAAGTCACACTATAAAATATCAAATAAATCATAACACATAATCATGGCAAAAATATTGAAAAATCTGATATTATAAAATGTAAAAGAAAAGTCATAGTATAGTATGTATAGTTTTAATATACTTTGTAAAGAACATTTTTTGTCAAAAATAATATATAAAGATCTAAGCACAGTATGTTAAAAAAAGAAACTATAATTTGCTGCGTGATAAAATAGTGTGTAGAAATTATCAGACAAAAAGTTATAATAAAGTATGTTGAGAATATATTAAAAAAAGTATGTTGTAAAATAAGTCATAGGACAATCTGTCAAAAAGTAATCATAGTACATCATGTTAAATTAAGAATTCCAGGTAAGAAAATCATATATGGCATTTGCCATTACACATATTTAATTTAAATGTATGTTAACACTAGAATCGCCAACAGCGTCAGCACCTACATAGATATTATCTTCAAATCATTTCATTTGTTCCTCTTCATCATTTCCTTATAAACTAAGTAGGACGATTTAAAACTCACTTAATTGGGTTAATTTTGAAATTGCTTCAGTTTATCATCATAACAGATCAAAAAGTTCAGATTCATTTTTTACAATAAATCAAGGAATGATGGACTTCTACAAACAAAAACAACATAATTAAAACATTTAAACAAACTACAAAAGTAGATGAACTACATTATTCAACAGTTTACAGTAACTTCTGATAATAACACAGGGGAAATAAACGAGGGCAATCTCTCTCTCTCTCTCTCTAACCAGAGAGAGAGAGAGAGGAGAGAGAGCGCGCTCTGCGAGAGAGAGTAGACGAGCGTCACTCCTCTATCTCTCTGCTCTCTCTTCTCTCACCTCCCTCTCTCGCTCTCTCTCTCTCTCTCTCTCCTCTCTCTCTCTCTCTCTCTCTCTCTCGCTCTCTCTCCTCCTCTCTCTCTCTCTCTCTCTCTCTCCTGACAGCCCGTCAGTATCAGGGTTAGTACAAATGAATCCCTTGGAGGTTCTAGTGTTCATTTATCGTTTTGTCTTCTCTTTGCTTAATCGATTTGAAACCAAGTCTAACGTAACTTAAACTTAGCGTTAGCTTTCTAGCTAACACAACACATTCACGCACCTTTCTCTGTGGGTTTTTTGTAGTGACGAATGAAGTTGGATGTTGTGGTGGTCGTGTCACTGATCTTTATGCTGCAGACCCTGCATACCGCTGTTCTCTTCTTATTAGCGCCATCGACAACATAATCCTTGAATCCAAACTTCACTATTTGTGGAGTAAAGCTAGACGCTGCCATGTTAACTGAGACTCCTGCCGTCTAGTGGGTTGCCAGGTTTGCGCGCACGGCGCTATAATCACCCAATCACATTTCGAAAAAACTAAACGTAATATCTCAATACAAAAACAAACGCAAATATTTCATTTTAAACAGTCAAGTCCTTTCAAGTCATCTGTCTCAAGCTTAAAGAGCCTGTGACAGCATCCCAACAACTGTTGTGCAATGAAATATTGGGCTACTAGTCATCTCGAACCGTCAGTTTAAAAAAGAAGTTGAGATACCGTTCCGATAAATATCAATAATTTCGAACATCGCGGGGAAATTCCTTCGACTCATTTTGAAGTTTTGGGGGAAGCCGGAAGTGACGTCAATGCGGGAACGCTTCACTGTGCGGCGAGAGAGCTAAACACGGACAAAGTGTGTTGTCATGCGTAGAAATGGTGAATTACTGAGTTTAGGCACGTTAATAACGTTTTAATGAAGTTGACTACAGTATATTCATATTTGTCAGTGCTTTCATGTCAATTCGGCGAACATAAACATAAATGATCGTGGTGAAGATGATGATTAAATTAGGATTACAAATCGGTAGTGAGAGCTGCTGAATTTCCTCCCGTAGGAAGTGATATAAAAACAAATCGATTATTTTTGTAGTTGTAAACTCAAGTGGATGAAACTACATTTATTAGTGCTTTCATGTCAATTCGGCGAACATATGATACATTAAATGATCGTGAGGATGATGATTAAAAATCGTTTGTTTGAGCCGGTCTGCATTTCCTGATGAGAAAACAAACCGATGCTTTTTGTAGTTGTAGTACACCAACGTGGATTAAACGTGTGGTTTTTTACCACAATGTTGGAAATTAATGGATAAAATGCACGGATTATTATTATTATTCCCACTCCGATCGGGACACTAGGTCCACCGTTTCCCCGCAGCGAGGCTCCCCCCGTTGACAGTTTACGTGGGCTGGGTGCAGTGGCGGACTGGCCATCGGGACGAATCCCGATGGGCCGGTACCGAAGTGGGCCGGTCGGATAAGTCACTATCACATCCCCCATAGGCGGCGCGTGAGGCTCAGGTTTGGGAAGGCTTAATAACTTGTTTTACCTGACGCTGCCCGCCTCCGGCGTCTATAGAAAAGAGATCAACTCAGTGTGCGGAGTTTAAATCTCTCAAGTCATATTACAGGATTAGGAAATACAGTTTAAACTGCCGTATGCAGAGAAGACGTCGACGTGTCGCACTTATCATTCATATTACATCATCAATCAGAACATCGATCATATAATATCATAATATATCATATTTCCTTATCTGAGTCAGCTTCTCCAGCCGTATCTGGCCGTGCAACACTCACAGCGTCACATACTGTATGCAGAAGTATTATTTTAAGCAACACATTGTTGACGAAACACTCGAGTCAAATATAATTAAAGTCAGATCCACTCGTGTCTTAGACGTGAACGCGCTCTCAGCTGGTGAGAGAAACCCTGGCTTGATTTACCGAGTTGATAACCAGCGTCGTAAGACCGCTTTATGAGATCTCGTTTGTTAGTTTGTTGTTGTTAGTTAGTTTGTTACTCAAACATATCCAGGGTCTGTTGAACTGGCTTCGTAGTACAGGGCACAGGTGGCTAGCAGCGCTAATGTCAAAGACACAGACATTATACATTATATTTGTATTTTACCAGGATGCAGTGACACAAATATTTGGGAAGGCTTAGCCTTCCCTAGCCTACAGCACCCGGCGCCCCTGACCTCTCCCACTCCCCCCGTTGACAATTTACTAGCGGTAACGAAGTGGGCCGGTCGAGAGTCCCGGGATGATTTTTAGTCCCATTCCACCACTGGCTACATGACCGTATGATCGCTCATATTGACGCACCTAATTCCTAAACTTCTAACAGATACAACATAAACCGATCCTTCAGCCTCATATGAGCTCTCAGACACGTTCAAAATTAAACTGTGATCGCTGTCTGAGCTTGCTGCTGTGTGCGCCATCGTGCGTTTACATGCAGATGCTGGGATCCTGAACGGTGCAGCTGGAGCGCTGTGCCCGCAATGACGAAACACGTAATTTGGCGGGACTTGAAGAATCCCCGAGAAGATCCAGAAAATGGTCAACATTGAAGGGCAGATTAATTAATCAAAGTACAAATATCCAAAATCAGTTCAGTAACAGTTTTCAAGGGGACAATATTTACTCAAATTGATGGGTTTGGATGATGGGGGAAACTCGTGTCACAGGCTCTTTAAGTCAAGTCTCAAGTCATGAATACCAAGTCAAAGTCAAATCAAGTCTTTTATCAATGTTAGTCAAGCAAGACTCAAGTCCAAAAATATGGAGAGTCAAGTCGAGTCAAGTCATGTGACTCGAGTCCCCACCTCTGGTTTTTACTAACCGGTATCTGTAGTGTTTCCTGAAATGCTGTAGTGTTTCCTGAAATGCTGCGGTGTTTTCTGAAATGCTGTGGTGTTTTCTGAAATGCTGTAGTGTTTCCTGAAATGCTGTGGTGTTTTCTGAAATGCTGTGGTGTTTCCTGAAATGCTGCGGTGTTTTCTGAAATGCTGTGGTGTTTTCTGAAATGCTGTGGTGTTTTCTGAAATGCTGTAGTGTTTCCTGAAATGCTGTGGTGTTTTCTGAAATGCTGTGGTGTTTTCTGAAATGCTGTGGTGTTTTCTGAAATGCTGTGGTGTTTTCTGAAATGCTGTGGTGTTTTCTGAAATGCTGTGGTGTTTTCTGAAATGCTGCAGTGTTTCCTGAAATGCTGTCGTAGAAGGAGGACAGGACAAGACACACGGAGAAAATATTTAAAAATAAAACAGGAAACTATAAACAAAAAACCTGAGGACTCATGCAGCAACATTCTCTCAAATGTCTGTCCTTTATTCCCTAAATTCTCTGCTGAGTGAAAAATAAGATGATAACATTACATGTCATGTCATTTATTAGACGCTTTTATCCAAAGCGACTTACATACATTCAGTACTGTAGGACAATCCCCACAGGAGCAATTTGGGGTGAAGTGTCTCAGGGACACAACGACATGCTGACTGCAGTGGGACTCAAACTTACTATCCCCTGATTTGAAGTCCAGCACACTATCCACTGAGCCACAGCCTCCCTCGGTAACACCTCTGAATTACCTAAAACATGGAACATCAAGATAAATGACAAAAAACACAGCAGGGGCAAAAACACTCTTTTGTTGTCAGTTGTTTTGATTTATTTTGGATCGAAAAGAGAATCTTCTATTTAAGTTGGTACCAGAAACACCCTGCTCTCCTGTGTGTGCAGTGTGTGTTAATTTCACACAATTAGTTCTGAACTATTGTCCTTGAATATGCAAGCCGCAAAAAATAACATTTAACAGCATTTATTTTTCTTGTAGGCTTAGATCCCAACAACAGTGGTATGATATCTCTTTCGACATACCCCCACACACACCCAGTGGGAAAAGTGCACAAAGTGTATGCTCACTGTAGAGCAGAAGGCACCGAACATCAGAGAACCTTTTAAGGTGCAGAAGAGCATTTTGTCTCCTCAAACGACTCGGAGAAAACCAGACATAATGTCTCAGAGCAGCTGGAGAAACAGAGACGCGCAGCCATCACTTTAGAGAGAATTTGATATCAGACAAAGCTAATCTAATGCTCAGCTCTTGTTTCAAAACTTCAAACTCAACGGCAACTCCTTGTGATGAGGCTGGATCTGAGTGAGAGCATGGGAACCAGAGAGAAAATAAAGGAGCAGAGTATCACAGAGCCTACCGTTAGTTTCTTAAGGGTGACTGCTTCCATTTTTAACAAGCATGTGTAAAAAGATGATAGATGGAAGGGTAGATGAAAAGATGAAACAAAAAATTCTAAAAGGGATTCTGGATAAAAAAGAAACGAAAGAGAGACATACAGAAATGGACTAAAATGAAGTGCAACACTATAATTAGCTTTCTTGCTCAAATCAAGTCATGGCGCTTTTGCTCGAAATATCCATTTTATCCGATAATAAAGAAATACATTGCAGGGACTTATATAGATTTAGTCACAGGGAGACATGGAGGAATAAAAGCAGCAATACCAATTTGCTATTTAACAACATAAAAAAACGGTTTCTTTCACAGAAGGCTAGCTGGGGATAGAGGCTTGAAGAAAGGCAGAAAATAAGAAACAGTGGGCAGTATAACAAGCTCCGCTCCTCAAATGACTGTCGGACATGGAGAGGCAATTACAGAGCAGCCCGCACACTGGCCCCGAGCTGAGAGAGAAACAGACTCTGACAGAACAAGAGGAACAGTGGACGGACAGACTGACAGAGAAGTGCGACGCTGTGAGAGAAACACAAACAGCCTGTCACTGCACTCTACATGTACTCAGTGGAGACACAGGCGATAAAGCTCTGTATTCTCAACAGGTTTGCAGTTTACTTTAAAGGTCCCATGTCATGCTTTTCCAGTTATTACCCGTCCCCTTGTGTGTTATGAAGGTTTTTCTGCATGTAAACGGTCTGCAGTCACAAACCCTCAAAGTACCCCCTGTAGCGAGTAAAACTCTAACACAGAAAAGACCTGTCTGTGCTGCCCCAGAACGCCTCGTTGGACATTTCTCTTTTTCCATTTTGTTCTTTCTGGGTATGGTGACGTGCCCATACCCAAAATGGACCCATTGGTCCAACTGTGGCGCGCTTAAACTGTAGGTGCTCCGCGTTTGGGGGTGCGGGTGCTAGTGGAGCCTCGCAGATAGGGGTGCTGCAGCCTCCCCCTTCCCGTGTCCATTCGCGATGTCTCGCTGTCTCGCAGACCCCACGCAGCAAGCAGGAAATGAACCCAGCTCACACTGTCCGCTCCTCGCAGCAGCGAGCCGTGCAGCGTCCCGCCAACACGGCACCCAGACCCCACGCAGCATTCTCACCTGTTTGTCATTACTGGTGTTGCTAACGCAATTGTAACACATAATCACTGATGTACCACTGTAACGGTGGTGATCTCATCAGAACAGAGTGGGCGAGCTGACCAATCAGAGCACAGTGGGCTCACAGGGAGGGGGGGGGGGGGGGGGGCAGGAGCTCCAACAAGGTGTGTAGGACAGAGAGTGAATACACATACTATACAGAGATGCTGTATTAGAAACCAATGTGAGTTTGGAACATTGAACAATGTAAATCTATTCTAGTAGACCTCAACAATGGAATTATGATCAGTAGAAATGGCCATGACATGGGACCTATAATAGTGTGTGTTGGGGAGGTGCAAAGTGGGGACCACACTGCTTATTCCCCCAGTCACTTTGTAATATTTGTATTCACAGTTTTGTTTCGGTGTTTCTGAATCAACAAGTCCTCCAACTCATACGACCAAATAGGTTGATTGTTCAGCAGCTTATTACGACCTATAGTCACGTTTTAAAGTTTAGCACCTCTAGTGGTCGTTTTAGAAACAACAATTTGCTGCAATTGCAAACGCTCCAGAGGGTCGTATATTCACAAATAACCCTCTCTGGAAAATCCTAAATTGTGGAATAGTTTTGCCATAAAAAATGCTTTTTGATTAGATTTATAGCGCGAAGTGTATATTGTACTTTTAGAATCCACGTCCAGTGAATGTGAAGGATCTACAGTTTGATAGATATTACGAAGATTATTTGAGGTCTCGCGAGGAGAACGTGTATGTCTTTCCCCCTTTGAAAAGTTAGCGTCAACCCTCACCGGGTGAAAACCGTATTTACGGTCTCAGAGTTTTCATAATAAAACCGTATTCCCCTCACTGTCAAATTCTTTTTACAGCTATATCTGCAGTACTCATCCACTAAAACACATCAGTTTATCCTTGTTAATTACACAACATTAATTGTTTTAAATTGTGTACACTGCTTTTGTGTTTTTCCCATAGATTTTTCCCTTTCTATTCTGAGAGACACATTTCTTTTTTCAGAGGTTTTAATAGGCTTAAACATCGAACTACCCATAATCCTCAGCTATCGTTGAAGCTCGGTGATTGGATGGTTTAGCCGCAATTCACGTTGGCATATGGTGTTTATGCGATGTGAAATCCGAAAACATTTTTTTAAAAAAGAAGAAAATAATACTTTATTCCGAGTGTGCTTGCTTTTCTCTTTGGAAGTCATCACATAACGGCATTCGGTTCGGCTGCATTAAATATTACACATCTGCCGTAGTTCTCTATTTATAGAGCCCTGATCAGAAGACCTTTTGACAAACTGGAAGAAATGCCACCAAAATTGAATACTTGACGTGGATCATAAATACATCAGCAATTAAACAACATCTTCTCAATTTCTCTTCACACAATACGTCTCCTTGCAGTATCAATACTAATTCGGCTGACTTATATTTGATCCAATTGGTAGATAGGCTATATTTACACCATAATGGTGCACAGCTGATAGAAAGGGACTTGTAGTTTTTAAAGATATTACTGATTTTCTTTGAATTAAAGAATGTAAATACTGAGTTGAGAGAATAGTCAGGGGTTTTGGATGATGGGAGACACATCTATGGAATCAGAATTTCAATAGCTTGCCATTAAATGACGGATATACCTCAGATATTAATGTGTAGAACTACAATATGTGAAATAATATAGCAATATCCTGTAAAATGATATGAAAACATGAATAAAACTACACATCTTCAGATGTTATACATACATAAGTGTCCTACACCATGGGCGTAGGAAGCATCCTGAATGTGGGTGGGACATTAGAAAAAAAATAGATTTCCTGTATTCTGGTGCATTTTAACAGGTGGTTTGATACTTTTATGTGGCTATACTATGAGGAAAATGATGGGTACATTTTGTAATTTCATCCAGTAGTAAAGAAAAGAAACATATTATTAATTCAGAGCCGTCTTTGAATTAATAAAAAGCAGTTTAAATGCCCATTTTTTGTACATTTATATACAACAATACATATTTGTGAGTGCATTGAGAGATATTGTTGTGGAGAGTCATCTATATATAAATCACAAAATACATTTGTGAATCCTTCTGTGAGCATTTATTAATATTGAGACTGATCTGACTCCATACAGATGTTAAGTTCACCTAGGAATGGTATCATTGACTTAAATGTTCAAATAAATGTTGCTCTTCTGTCTATATTGGTCATATGATGCCCCTTGACTGAAATGTTTCCTGTTCAATATCCCCACTGATTTCCTTAAAATTCTGGGATGAGAGTCCAAATCACAATTTACTCTAAACTGTCATTTCCCTTTCATCACTCACCTCAGCAACGGACCTCTCTCCACTGTCCCTGTGTTCTGCCTCTGACTCACTCTCAAGCGCCTAGATGTCAAGAGAGGTGGTGAAGTGATCATTATTTATTGAGCAGTATACGCTTTCACATTGAATCATAACAAGTCATACTGAATGTAAATACAACTGACTTACTTTAGAAAGTAAGTCCCAGTCTGTGGCATTGGACATTTTGAAGACTCAAAGTCCCAAGCAGTAGGTAGAATATTAGCTAGTCTATGTAATGTGCGAAGAAAATAAATAGTTAACTGAATACTGGGATGGAAATTGCCTATAAGCACTCAGTAAAACATAAACACATACAAAAAGCTTCTGAATGGTAAGAAGTATAATTCATTTTGAGAGAGAGTACCTAAGTTAAAGAACTCAGAAAATAATCTCTTATCGAACTGAGGCTCCAGTAAAACACACTGACATCTCTACATGGACATCAGTAAGCGGTGTATGAGTATTATCCCGGTTATGATCATATTGGGAATATTGTGTTTACATGAGCTCAGAGAGATCGGGTTATTCATGTTCCCTGTTTACATGATAAATACCAGTAACCTGGCATTTCGATGCCTTTTCTCATCTAAACTATTCAGTATTTGTATCTCTCTATCATGACATAAAGACGAAACTCCTCTCCAGAAGTGAGACGCCGCCATACTTGCCAACCTTGCAACCCCAGAAATCGGGAGCATTTCATAACCGAGGAGGGGGTGTGGGTGTGGGGGTGCTAGTGGATCGCCGGAGCTGTATTAGATTAACATTAACATGCTTATTGTAGTTGTAAGTGCACTGCCTTGCGGCCTGTAGCACCATCCTTGATGGAGCACATGTGTGGGCTGGACCTGTATTTTAAAGGAAAGGAGTGAGCAGAGGGTCGAGTTGTCGATTCTTGTTCAGTTTTCTGTGACTATCTGCCTCACCCTCTCAGACCTTCAGTTGCGCGCGTTACTAAAGAGACGCGCTACAATGGAAACCAAAAAATGGTGTAGCTGTATTAAAGTTCGAGTGGAAACAGTCTTGAGTAAATCTGATTTTGTTCATCAGCTTTGATTTTCGCTGTATTAACCATTTCCTGAACATTTGGTGTGTGTGCCTTACCTCCACTACCGGCATCGCTTCATACAACAGATCTGAGCTGTCCAACTATGACAACACTCCTTGAACATGTGCACGCTATGGGAGAATCTGCCTTGGTACAAAGTAGCAGTGAAAACATGGTACGGAGTTTCATTGATTTGAGCATTCTCTCAATAAGCAAGTGGAATGGATTTGATAGTGAAGCACTGACACAGCGCTCTACAAATTGCGGTGAGTGGATAGACCGATTCACGGACTTTCCACATGGTAAAAGTGGGGGGGTCTAAACTAATCATTTGAAAAAGTGGGGGGGACTTGTCCCACCCTCATATAATGGCTGCGACGCCCATGTCCTACACTAATAATACAAAGTTATTATGGCATTGTATGCTGTGTGTTATTGGTAACATCTTCATAAAGTATAATTTATTGTGTTAACATTGTAAACTTGACAGTTTTTTAACCCGAACCACCTAGTGGTTAAAGCACGTTATTGCATTTTGTTATTGAATATGTTATATTTGATGAAAACATTTAAATATTAAGAGTACATACAAAATAGGGGGAAAGTAGAAGGTCAATGATATAAATATAGAATAGAAAATATCAAGAAGATACTGTAGTGATCTCTATAATAAAACAGTTTAGTGCAGGACGTCCAAAGATATTAACAGGAGGATGTGCAAAACAGACAAACTAATAAGGCTTCATTTAAACATTAAAGAACACTTGAAGTTAAGGTCTTCTTTCGAATAAGAAAAACACTTTGGGGGTATCTGGAGATAAATATTAAGCCTGACAAAGTACTTAACGTCTAATATATTGCATAGTTTATTTTGGCACTTGACAATCACCTTCCCTGAAGTCAGGTGTAACTAAAGTCTGATTCAAGGGTTGTTTATATTTCACATCATTAATCAGAATCTGCAAAGTAACTAAAATAAATGTAGTAGAGTAAAAATACCAGGTTAACCTCTGAATTGTAGTGGAGTAGAATTACAAAGTAGCAATAAATTGCATGTTGTACATGCTGCTGTAACAAAAACATCTCTCAACTTGGGATCAATAAAGTATATATTATCTTATCTTATCTTAAGATGACCGATGGCTAGTGCCATATTTGCAAAATGTGCCTCTGAACCTTGACAAGTGCATGTTTCAGGCTGATCAATGAACAACAGGAGGGGTAGATAAGACATAAGACCAGCTATTAAATAAAGCTCTTCTGACCTTAGCTGTCATGTGGGTATATATATTAATGCTGCCCATTATGGGCACAAGCAATTTTCACCCATTTATTAATTATATGTTTTAAATTTGAGTGTTTCCTATCCCCTAAACCTCCAGGGATGTACACAGTTTAATACTGGCAACTTCTAATTATGGGAAATACGAAAACGTCTTTTAATACTACAATTCCCAGTAGAGACGTGCCATAGAACATGTTGCGAAACACAATAGCCAGCATGTGTAGTTCTTGGGGGTGGGGGGTGGTGCTGGACCCGTTTGAGTCCAGTTTTAGATAGTCTGCCGTGGTTTCATTCCATTTCAAAGTGCTGTTTGAAGCTCGGTGTAACCTTGGCGCACTGCCACTCCAACATCCAATCACAGAGCTTGAGGACTAATCCCGGGGTTTGTCAAGCAAAGCGGATGTTGTAGTCCCAAACGATATCTGAGGATTTTGGGTAGTGTACTGTCTTCGGGCCATTCTAAACTCCCCAAAAACTATTTGTTTCTCCGAATTGAAGGTTAAAAACACAAAAGCATTGTACACAATTTAAACCAATCAATGTTGTGTAATTAACAAGGATAAACTGATGATTTTTAGTGGATGAATACGGCAGATATCACTGTAAAATCATTTGACAGTGAAGGGAATACTTCCGGTTTTATTATGAAAACTTCGAGACCGGAAATACTGTTTTCACCCCGTGAGGGTTGATGCCAACTTTACATGGACGCTGCCGTCAATAGAAATGAATGTAAGGTTTCAGCGTAAGAATCCTTCTAGTTTATTGTCTTGTGTTCATATCTTGTCACCTTTCATTTTATTTTGGTAAATGACTCGACCCTCTCGTCTCAGGTGTCTGCACTTCCTGTCCTTGTGTGTCACCTGTCAGCCTGATAGTTGTTTCATGCTCCTTATTGTTTCCACCTGTGCCCCATTACCTAATGTGTGTGTGTGTGTATATTTAGCCCTTCTGTCCTTTTGTCTTTTGTCAGTTCGTCTTGTCTCCACGTCCATGCAATGGCGAGCCGTCAGGGCCCTCTAGGCCCTCTGTGAGGGCCTAAGATATTCTAAAAAATAATATATTTTTTTATATTTTCTTTATTTCTTTATTTTCGTTATATTTTTCATTAGTTTTATCAAAATAACTTGATTTAATTGTATTTAAAATAACATTTCCAAAGAAATAAATCCTTCGAATCTGCCTATTCAGTTTCTGTTGGAATGTGAAGGGTTAAGTGAAAGAAGCTCGTCTCTGCGAGTCTGTGAAGAGAGGAGCTGTTGGATGTCCAGGCGGTCCAGCTATGAACTCACAGAGGGCCCCGCTCTAGTAACTGAACGAGAGAGTAATGTCAAATGACAGTACAATTGACCAATCATATCTTCCCTCTAAATCGGTGGGTGTTATTATTGCGGACTTTATGACAAGTTCCGCCCGCTGTGAAACTTTTCTTGTTTCCATAGCAACAACAACTTCCTGTCAACAGCGTTAACTCGCCTTCAAAATAAAAGCATGCCAAATTACACTTAAGACATACAACTGCAACGAAAGTAACAAACATAATGCAATATCCTTTTCAATTTCGTAGAACACAAATAGGGTTATTTACAGGTGTTGTTTTGTGTGGTAGAGGGTCGCTTTCATTGATTCGTTTTGCACCCGGGCCGTTGTTTTGATATTCCGCTGAAGTATACTCTGTAACGTAATAACTCGAGGGAAGGGGTGGGGGTCAGAGGGCCTAGGTATAAAAGTCACGGCTCGCCACTGCGTCCATGTCTGTAACATTAGTGATCTGTTGAGCAACCGAGTAGAACCTAGTGATCTTTTGTTTGTAGCTTCAAAAGTCTTATTATTTTTAATATTTATATATTATATAAATAAAACATATTTTTGAAGTTAACTGAATCGTGCATCTGAGTTCCTGTGAGCCCTTCATGTCAATGAAGAGAGTAAAGACGTAGTATATACACGTTCTCCTGGCGAGACCTCAAATAGTCTTCCTAATATCTGTCAAACTATAGATCCTACACATCCACTGGACCTGGATTCTAAATGTACAATATACATTTCTCGCTAGGAATCTAATCAAAAAGCATTTTAATGGCCAAACTATTCTACAATTTAGGATTTTCCAGAGAGGGTTATTTGTGAATATCCGACCCTCCGGAGCGTTTGCAATTGCCGCAAATTGTTGTTTCTTACACGACCACTAGAGGTGCTAAACTTTAAAACGTGACTATAGGTCGTAATAAGTTGCTGAACAATCGACCAATGCGGTAGTTTTTTTGTCGAGGACAGGCTGTTCTGAATTGACCAATCCATTGAATATCACAAAAACAATCACATTGTTTGAATTCATGTGCCGTAATTTTTAGAATACACATCTCAGAGATATTTCATTAGCATCACTTTAGACACTTTTTATTTATTTAATATATATTTTAATATCAATTTAATTTCCAAATGAAAGCCAAATATTCATTATGGTGATGTACAGCTGGGAAATGCTGCACCACTGTCACTCCATGAATGATACAAGTGTCTGTGGTTAGTTCAAAAGCAGGTAATACTTATGCAATGTAAGGTAATAACAGTCAAACAACAGAGGTCATGTTATCTAAATTGCTTAGGTCAGTGTAACAGAACAAGTGAAGTGGAAATAACGTTGTCAGTAGGCTTCAGGATTGGTAATGCATGTTATGCTAATGACAGGGATTCTATGATTTTGTGAAGAAATATGTGTCAATAGTCTGCTACCCCCTACTATACCACAAGATAACACTGTGGATATGGTGACAATCCTGTATTTCCTTGTAAAGAGGCCCTATTATGCTTTTAGGTTTCCCTTCCCTTTAGTGTGTTATAGGTTTTTGTGCATACAAATGGTCTGCAAAGGCTTAAACCCCTGTGTTCCCTCCAGAGGGACATTCTCTCCATTATATTTCAAACAGGAGTTATAAACAGGAAAAAGACCTGGCAACTTGACCAGCTTTAGGTAAAAAGGTGAAACAACTCCAAAGTGCAACATCAATCGCCATGGCAACAGCCGCTTGCTATATTCCTCTGCACTTCACCTGACCACTGATGATAATACATCACCTATAAAAAGGCATTATGGTGCTTTGTGCCGCTCATATCCGCAGATATTCTCTCTGATGGCCTTCTGGCTCTCATTGCTCCTGACATTCTCTCTCTCACCTATATAAGAGGGAATAGTATTTCATGTCAATAACAATAGTCATATATATAAAACAGTAGCAGTGAATGAAAGGCAGAATAATAGCTTATATAAGAGGTAATACTAGTTCATGTGAATGACTATATAGGTATGTGTATAAAACAGAATGATAGGGTGTGTGCATTAGATTAGTTATGAGTGTGAGAGAGTATGATTGAAAAGGAAGTTGGACTAAATTCTCAGTTCCTGATTGGCTCTACGTTTTTCGTTTGATGGACACCGCCCAAGAAAGTCAGTAGAATGCTACCAATTTTCCCTACGCAACCTGAAGAGTAAAAGGGTCAAGTCCGTCAGAAAGCAATGACTGTAAGTGTAAGTGTAAGCCATACACTTACACTGTAAGGATTAGTAACATGTATTGTGTTTATGTGATGACATTTGGAGATGTTTAAACTCAATGAGATAATGCGTTTATTTTATTTAGATGCTTTTATTTTGAAGGTGAGTTTACGTTGTTGACAGGAAGTTGTTGTTACTATGGAAACAACATGACTGTGAAAAGACATACAGGACTGTCTCAGAAAATTAGAATATTGTGATAAAGTTCTTTATTTTCTGTAATGCAATTAAAAAAACAAAAATGTCATACATTCTGGATTCATTACAAATCAACTGAAATATTGCAAGCCTTTTATTATTTTAATATTGCTGATTATGGCATACAGCTTAAGAAAACTCAAATATCCTATCTCTAAATATTAGAATATCATGAAAAAGTATACTAGTAGGGTGTTCAACGAATCACTTGAATCGTCTAATTAACTCGAAACACCTGCAAGGGTTTCCTGAGCCTTGAAAAACACTCAGCTTGGTTCAGTAAACTAAATCACAAGTATGGGGAAGACTGCTGATCTGACTGCTGTCCAGAGGACCGTCATTGACACCCTCCATCAGGAGGGTAAGACACAAAAAGAAATTTCTCAAAGAGCAAGCTGTTCACAGAGTGCAGTTTCAAAGCACATCCACAAAAAGTCTGTTGGAAGGGGGAAATGTGGCAGGAAACGCTGCACAACCAAGAGAGATGACCGCAGCCTTAACAGCATTGTGAAGAAGAGTCGCTTCCAGAATTTGGGGGAGCTTCAAAGACAGTGGACTGAAGCTGGAGTCCAGGTATCAAAAGTCACTGTTCACAGACGTGTCCGGGAAATGGGCTACAATAGCCGTATTCCCATGGTCAAGCCACTTCTGAACTCAAGACAACGGAAGAGGCGTCTGACTTGGGCTAAGGAAAAGAAGCACTGGACAGTTGCACAGTGGTCCAAAGTCCTCTTTTCAGATGAAAGCAAGTTTTGTATTTCATTTGGAAGTCAAGGCGCCAGAGTCTGGAGAAAGGCTGGAGAGGAGCAACATCCAAGTTGCTTGAAATCCAGTGTGAAGTTCCCACAGTCAGCGATGGTTTGGGGAGCCATGTCAGCTGCTGGTGTTGGTCCACTGTGTTTCATCAAGCCCAGAGTAAATGCAGCTGTGTACCAAGAGATTTTAGAGCACTACATGCTTCCGTCTGCTGAAAAGCTCTATGGAGATGAGGAATTCATTTTCCAGCATGATCTGGCACCTGCCCACAGTGCCAAAACCACCAGTAACTGGTGTACTGACCATGGCATTACTGTCCTCGATTGGCCTGCAAATTCCCCTGACCTGAACCCCATAGAGAATATGTGGGGTATTGTGAAGAAGAAGCTGAAAGACACCAGACCCAACAATGCTAATGAGCTAAAGGCCGCTATTGAAGCATCCTGGGCATCCATAACACCTCAGCAATGCCACAGGCTGATTGCCTCCATGCCACGCCGCATTGATGCAGTAATCCGTGCAAAAGGATTCCCAACCAAGTACTGAGTGCATTAATGGACATTTTCAAATGTTTGATTGTGTTTTGCTGTTATAAATCTTTTTTTTTTACTTGGTCTGAGGAACTATTCTAATTTTTTGAAATAGGATTTTTGAGTTTTCTTAAGCTGTATGCCATAATCAGCAATATTAAAATAATAAAAGGCTTGCAATGTTTCAGTTGATTTGTAATGAATCCAGAATGTATGACATTTTTGTTTTTTTAATTGCATTACAGAAAATAAAGAACTTTATCACAATATTCTAATTTTCTGAGACAGTCCTGTATATTCTACATATAAAGACGGAGAAAGTAAAGAATAAAGTGTATGTTTAAATGTTAGCACCCCCCGAAGAGGCACAAGGTTGGTATTTACTATAATGTAAAATTGTAGGTTGTGTTAGGGCTGTGCGATTATGGCAAAAATCATAATCACGATTATTTGGGTCAATAATTGATATCACGATTATTTTGACGATTATTCATTGACCATTTATTGAACTTTAAAACAAATTATATTTTACCAATAAACAAGTTCAACCAATATGTTGGAGTGTACTTCCAAATCCATACTAAACATATTAATATGATAAATAAAAATAAATTAGACCAAAATAAATGAAATCAAACATGTTGCAGTGCACTGTCACAACCTACTGAAAACTCCTTAACATATAGCCAACATGTTGGTAAAACATATTCAACATATTCCACTCAGTTAAACGTTGAAGGCTGGCCCACCGTCATGGTCCAGAAGTAACAGGAAATAAATGTTGAACAATTTAAGACCAAATAAAAATGCTGGTAGGGCTGCTCATGTCATCTCTTAAAGATTTTTTGCAAGAAACACCAGCCTGTTTACATGGTCTGGTTTCAGAGATGAGCGCAGGCAGGTGACAATATTGCCACCTGTACTGAAGACCCTCAGCCACGCCCCGACACAGGGGTGACGCCGGCCAATCACAAAGCTTTGATGCGTTCAAGTGCATTATTCTGGCACAGGAAGATTATGTTACAGGACATTAACGATAAAACAGAATATTGTTGTTCTATTTTTAGACACATCTCGCGATCGACTGGTTGGGCACCCCTGGGATAGACCATAGGTCCGTTGTAGTCGCAAAGTAGTCAGCTGAAGCCACATCTCTCTCAACTTCCCCACGGCATTTGTCACATAGAGCAGGCAGCACAGACCTGCTGCAATAATACCGAGACGGCATCGCGTGTCCAACGTGTTGACAAGTTGCTTAAAGCCCTGGTTGCTAACAGTGCTAACTGGGCACATATCTTTAGCCATGTGAAATGTAATGGCACCTGTAATATCTCTGTGTCTCTGCGAGCTCGTCGCGTAGGCCGTTGCTCTGTACAATGCGTCCTGAATCGATCACTGTGATGATGTGGTGGATGAAGTCAAGCGGGCATCTGC
Source organism: Harpagifer antarcticus (assembly GCA_902827135.1). Classification (NCBI taxonomy): domain Eukaryota; kingdom Metazoa; phylum Chordata; class Actinopteri; order Perciformes; family Harpagiferidae; genus Harpagifer; species Harpagifer antarcticus. The sequence goes on from CADEHL010001058.1 coordinate 3,648,596, forward strand.
TTTTTGTTGTATTATTGCCCGGTCGTATTGCACTTTGTGGTTGTATTTCAGATGATTAAAGAGATTGGTTGTGTTAGCGTGTGGTGCTAACACAACCTGGTAACAAATCATGCACTGTACTTTGCTCCGCTCCACGTCGGACTCCTGAAAGCCAAAGTACTTCCAAATAGTGGAAATAGTTGTACCCTTCTTTTTAACGAGTTGCTGCTCTTGTTCTGACATCTTCGCTCGCGCTGAACACTCACAACACATGTCACTCCCACGTGGCCGAGTGGGCTTTTAGGGAGGGGCGAAAGCGCACCCAGCTAAATAATCGTATTTTGTCAATTATGCTGTTTTCATAATCGTCGCAAGCCATAATCGTAATCGCGATTAAAATACGATTAATTGCACAGCCCTAGGTTGTGTCCTAATTCGTTTATAAGCTGTTTTGTAGCTTTGCTGTCTGTTTACAGTTAACTTTTGGTAGTATGCTAAAGTGATTCTAATACGGATTGAGCCTAAATGTATTTGTTATTTTTGTATCTTTATAGCTCTTACGTTGACTCTGGAGTTTCAATAAATTTTAAATCATCAGTAAAGTCTAGGACCATATTTCGGAGGGATATGCTACAGCTAGCATTAGCTATATTTACCTTGTTTACACTTAGCGGTCCTAAGTGTTAATCTGTGTATGTTACCATTGCATGTATGAGATCATTAAGTGCCTTGTATCTTCTTTTTTTATATAGTTTCACTCCGTTTGAATGTCAGTGGACTGCAAATAAGTCAATAAAGGAGCATGGCTGCTCATTCCCTGGCTCTCAAAAGAGTTTGGCGGGCTGTTTAATCTATGTTCACACTGAGACAGTACAACACAGAGAGAGAACAGTACACCTATTGTGTAAGTGCATACAAGCAGGTCACACAGTATGATCACAAATACATAACATCTGTTCAAAATCTGTTTTTATTAAAAAAGTACAGGCTGCATTTAGTGTTCTCAGCCTTGGAGAAACTTGACATGTTTTGGTATGTGTCTGAACCTCTCTTTAGAGGTTCATTAATAAAACAGATATTTCAACGTGGGCCTACTTTGTTCATGTTCTGATGAGGTTCATTTCAGTAGTTGTGTGCTATAATGTATTTACAAAGTGGGAAGAGGAGGCAACTTTAGAATAGAGAACCTGTTCAGGTCAATTAGAGTCAAACTACTAGCTTATTGGTTATGAGCAAGACTTCACTTTAAAATAGGGAACATGTTCTTAGATATTAAATACCAAATGTTTTGTTATTTAGACTTAATTAACACTTATAGTTTCATGTCCTGTTACATAAGGATCGATCATATTTGTTAAGTGTAATTATGGGAGAATTACTATTCTTGTGGTACTACTGCCTTATTAGACACATATTGAGCAGAGCATATTAAGACCAAACAACTTCCTTACTTGCAACAAATAAGCACTAATTAGAGGGTATTGAGGAAAAACTCAACTAATGGCCTATTACTTGTATAATCTGGTCATGTAGAATAAGGCATTAATAAGTGTTTTATAATGACTAATAAAGAGCCAATATACTGCTAATATGCATGTTAATTATCAACTAGTTGATGGTGAATTTGTGTACCTTAATATTTAAAGTGTTACCAAAAATTCTTATTGCAGCTCAAATGTAGCTAGCAGTGCTCTGAGCAGCTTCAGGCTTTGTTTTCAAGGCTGTAAACCAGTCAAGGAATGAATATTTAAACTGGCTTCCTGTTGGATCAACCTGACTTCCTTTTAAAGGTATGCTCTCTCACAACCAGTTCAATGTCCTATCACATAAACTGTCATAAGCTCTCAAAAACACAAGCATTGTCTTTCACATACACACTACTATACTATCATACATACTACATTTCCTCTCACATACACTATCATTCTCTCTTACACACACTACTATACCCTCATGCATACTACAATTCCTCTCTCACATACACTATCATTCTCTCTCTCACACACACTACTATACCCTCATGCATACTACAATTCCTCTCTCACATACACTATCATTCTTTCTCACACACAACGTTTTCTATCTTGCATATACTACTCGTATTATATTGTAGTATGATGTTGTCTGTAAGTGGGAATAATAGTGTTTCTAAGAAAGTACAGTTTGGTATATAAGTAAGTTTGATTTATGGCCCAGACAAAAGTGTGAGAAAGAGAGTATGATTTTGCGTGTAAAAGTGTTTAGATATATATATATATATATATATATATATATATATATATATATATATATATATATATATATGTATATGTATATGTATATATATATATATATATATATATATATATATATATGTATAAAAGAGTTTAATGGTGTATGTATGAGATTCTGATATTGTTTGTAAGACCAAGTATGAGTTGTGAGCTAGACGGCCTCTCATAGAAACTCCCTCTCAAGGTAACTTTGAGATTTTAGCCTAACACACTGTAGGAAAAGGAAATCCTCAAAAAGCATAATAGGGCCCCTTTAAAACTCAAACATTGTTATCTATAGTTTTCATAAACTATTAAAATAAAGTACAAATCAACTATCTTTGACAATGCTGTGTTTGCAATGAACCTGTGTTAATAACATTTGATTGTTTGATCTTTTGAGACAAACGTACCTTCTTACTTTGGCATATACAGAAATATGAGCTATGGAAGAAAATACATGTGTGAATAAAAGCATCTATGCTGGTTTGCTAATGGGTGCGTGGATCGTTAACACCTCCAAGGTTCTCTATACAATTGACGATGAATTGTTGCTTCTTAAGAGCCTGGGGCAGCCTAGGCAAGGAAGTATGTGTGTGTGTGTGTGTGTGTGTGTGTGTGTGTGTGTGTGTGTGTGTGTGTGTGTGTGTGTGTGTGTGTGTGTGTGTGTGAGTGTGTGTGTGTGTGTGTGTGTGAATGTTAGCATATGTGTTATATGTGTGTTCAAGTTTGTTTGTGTTAGTGAAAAGAAGGCGCAGTGTAGATGAAGTGGTGCAAAGGAGCAGAGTTCAAGGATGCATCACAATATTTAATGTTTATTCTCAGTATTTATACTTTCTTTTCTCTACGTGTGTGTGTGTGTGTGTTTGTTTGTAGCCTTTATTTAACCAGGTGAAAGCCCCTTGAGATCAAAAGATCTCTTTTTCAAGGGTGACAGGACATTAGTTACACATGTAACATAAAAACAACAGAACAACAATAAGGATGACATACAACATAATGTACAGGGTACAGTTTACAAAACTCTATTTATAGTGACAGGTACCATGAGTATCAAACAGCATGTCACCCAGCCGAGTTTTAAAATGATGCAGGGGAACCAAGTTTGTGCTCAGTTTAAAAAAAATGTGCAGGCTGTTCCAATTTAGTGGAGCTGCACAACTAAAAGCTTTCTTCCCTAAGACAGTCCTAGCACTTGGCACATTTAATAAAACAACATCATGAGATCTCAGGCAATAAGTACTTTCAATTCGTCGAGAGATCAGAGAGCAGATATAAGAAGGTAGTTTACCCAACATGGCTTTGTAAATGAACATGTACCAATGACTGAGCCTCCGTACAGTAAGTGATGGCAAACCTGCCTTGGCATACAGGGTACAGTGATGAGTAAGTGCTTTACAGTTAGTAAAAAATCTCAGAGCACTGTGATAGGCGGCATCTAACTTTTCTAGGTAATGGGCATTCATATATCAAATCACCATAGTCCAACACAGGTAAAAAGGTCACAGTGACTAACATTTTCCTGGCTTGAAATGAGAAACAGGACTTGTTTCTGAAAAAGAAACCTAGTCTAACCCTCAGCTTTTTAAGCAGATTAATGACCTGAAGTTTAAAAGTAAGACAATCATCAAGCCAGATTCCTAGGTATTTACACAGGTAACCACTTCGAGTACTTGTCCTTGCATAGTAACAATATCTAAAACAGTCTCTGGAGTCTTTTTAGCTTTTGAAAAGAGCATTACCTTGGTTTTCTCAACATTTAAAAGAAGCTTAAGCTCAGAGAGCTGAGTCTGAATAATGTTAAAAACAGCCTGTAATTTAACAACCGCCTCCTTAATGGAGGGACCTGCACAGTACATCACGGTATCATCCGCATACAAATGTAAAGTAGCTTCATCCACTTTTTCACCTAAACTGTTGATATATATGGAGAATAAAAGTGGACCTAAAACAGAACCTTGAGGAACACCATTAGCAATGTTCAACCACTCAGCCCATCAAAGTGAACACATTGGGACCTTTCAGAGAGGTAGTTCACAAACCACCCCACCGCATGGCTGGATATGCCAATACTGAGTAGCCTCTGCTTTAAGATGCGATGATCAACGGTGTCTAACGCTTTGGAAAGATCAACAAATAGAGCTGCACAACTCTGCTTATTATCTAAAATACTCGTAATGTCATTCACCACTTTCATTGTGGCAGTGATGATGCTGTGTTGCTTTCTGAAGCCTGACTAATGTTTAGACAGGATGTAATTTTTACATAAAAACTCCTTTACTTGTTCACTCTCTAGGCGTTCGAGCACCTTCGCCAGAACTGACAATTTAGAGATTGGCCTATAGTTATTTAAAATAGTTGCCTCCCCTCCTTTTAGCAAAGGCAAGACATAAGCTGACTTCCATACTTTTGGAATTGCATTTGTGCTGAGGGAGAGGTTAAAAAGAGTAGTGAGAGGAGGAGCAATACAATCGGCAACTATCTTTAAAAAGAAAGGTTCTACGTTGTCTGGGCCGGCCGGTTTCTTAGGAATTAACTTGGTTAATGCTTCATGAACAACATTGACAGCAAAAGGAGTAAAACTGAAAGGGTTTTCCAGACCACATTGTTCAGAGTCACGGATTGGGGTGTTCACAGCAGCAGAGTTAGTGACAGAATCAAACATAGAACCGCAGGACACATAATGCTCATTAAAGCAATTTAGCATAGTGGCCCTGTCCGATATAGTGCCAGATGCTGTGGTAAGGCACGGAGGTAGCTCATTACGGATATCACCGGTGGATATCGATTTTATGGCTTTCCAACATTTCCGAGGATTATTTAGGTTTTCTGTGGTAACTGACAAATAGTACTTCGACTTTGCACTCAACAATCTGAATAACATTCAAAGAGATACAAAGGTTTTTAAAATCCTCTGACACTGCAGTTAAATAGTCTCAGTTAAAATCTCTAAGTAGCACTACTTCCTTGTAGTCTAGTTGCGATAAAAGATTTGTTAGCGAAGACAAGGAGTCCTTGACAGCTTAGGGGGGTCTGTAATAGCCCACCACCATGACCTGTTGGCCCTTTGCCACTTCTATATTTTAGGCTAAAAATTCAAATTGCTTACTGATAGATTTGGAAACTAATGTGGATACACTGAACTTATTCTTAACATAAATGGCAACGCCACCACCTTTATTAGGCCGGTCGGTACGATACACATTATAACCATTTAAGGCAATGTCAGAGGCCAAAATAGATTTATTTAGCCATGTTTCTGATAAAACAATGATGTCAGCGTCAGTTGAGCTCGCCCAAATGCGGACAAAATCTAGTTTACCTAACAGTGTGGTGGTTGTATTCTCCAGCCACCTCCCTTGTGTGTGTTTTCCCTTTCCCTGTCTGTGTGGGCGTGGTGCCTGTCACTCCTGGCTCCCGGCTCAATTCTCCACCTGCTGCAATCAGTTGAGCACCCTCCTCTGCGACACACCTGATTTCCATCAGCAATTACGAATGGCATATCAGCGGAGGCTCCACAACCTGTCAGCGCCAGATCGTTGTTTAACCCCAGTGGTAAAACTCTCAGCCTTCTCAGCCTAACTAGAAATAGTTACAATTTCCGCTACACCTGAATATTATTCTTACCTGTTCTTCTTGTGCTCCAGGATTACTCTCCAGTGGATTACTCTCCAGTGGATTACTCTCCAGTGGATACTCTCCAGCCAGATTACTCTCCACGCTCCTTCTCCTCCAAATAAAACTTTTGTAACCACACTGCCGTGTCCTGCGTTTGGGTCCTCTCAGATAACCATAACAGAACGATCTGGCCAGTATGGACCCAGCGGACACCGGCTACCAGGGCAAAACTACGGACGAACTCTGCCAAGCCCTGGCCAGTCAAGGCGCTCTCGTGGTGTATCATGATACAGTTCTCCGTGAGGCAATGGAGACTCTCCGGAACCTCTCTGTTAATGTGCAAAGGATCGGCACGCAGGTAGAACTGCTCACCTCACAGGCTTTTCCTCCGCAGCCCGCGGCACAGCCGACAGCCCCTCCCCCCCCTCCTGCCGCATTCCTCCATCAGCTACGAGAGGCTGTCATTCCCACACCTGAGCGATACGCTGGAGATTTGGGTATTTGTAGAGCCTTTTTGTTCCAGTGTACGTTAGTTTTTGAGCAGCAGCCTAGTACTTATCACACAGATGGGGCTAGGGTAGCATATGTAATGAGTCTGTTGAGGGGGAGGGCTTTAGATTGGGCTACAGCTGTTAGGGAGAGCCAGCCACAAATGTGCTGGTCATATGATACTTTCATTTCCGAAATGAAAAAAGTTTTTGATCACCCGGTACGGGGGAGGGACGCTGCCAGGCGCCTTCTTTCTCTCCGGCAGGGCTCCCGTAGTGTAGCCGAATTTTCAGTCGAGTTTAGAACAGTGGCTTCCGACTCACGCTGGAATAACGAGTCACTACAGGATGCTTTTCTTCAGGGGCTGAACGAAGCAATTAAAGACGAGCTAGCGGCTAGGGATGATCCAGGTAGCTTGGATAATTTAATTGCCACAGCCATTAAGATTGATAATCGCCTCAGAGAGAGACGTAGGGATAGGACTAGCCGTCACTCCAATCCCAGCGACTTCTCACTTGATCCCCAAATTGGCACTGCCACTACCCCAATCCCCCGATCTTTCATGACTCCTTACTCAGTCTCATCCCATGGAGATGAGCCCATGCAAGTGGGAAGGGCCCGCCTTTCACCATCTGAGCGTGCTAGAAGGATCCATGCTGGGGAATGTGTTTATTGCAGCCAAACCAGTCATCTCGTTTCCTCCTGTCCTAGTCTGCCAAAAGGTCAGGCTCGTCAGTAGCTGTGGGGATTCTGGCAAGCCCTTCCTCCTCTCTCAACCCCCGACCCAGAACGCAGCTAGAAGCCATGCTTTGCTGCAACCAACAGTCCCTACCCCTGCTCGCCTTAGTGGACTCGGGGGCAGATGAGAATTTTTTGGACATTGACATTGCAGCTCAGGCAGGAATTTCCTGCGAAGTGTTAGATTCACCTCTTAGTGCTAATGCTCTAAATGGAAAATTCCTGGCCCAAGTCACTCACCGCACCAAGCCAGTAAACCTCATTCTGTCTGGAAACCATCGTGAGTTTATTCAGTTTCACCTAATTTCCTCACCTCAGGCCCCCATAGTGTTGGGCCATCCCTGGTTAAGAACACACAACCCCCAGATTGATTGGGTAACTGGCAAGATCATTAGTTGGAGTTCTTTTTGCTTATCCTCATGCCTGCAGTCTGCCCTACCGCCAGCAGAGGCCGCCTCTCCACCACTCAAGATCGAGCCGCCTGACCTGTCATCTGTTCCCACTGAATATCATCACCTAGGAGAGGTGTTCAGTAAACAGCGAGCTCTTTCTCTTCCTCCTCATCGACCCTACGACTGTCCCATTGACCTCCTTCCCGGGGCCCCTCTGCCTTCCTCACGTCTGTTCAACCTGTCTCGCCCTGAGAGAAAATCCATGGAGAATTACATACATGACTCCCTGGCTGCCGGTGTCATTCGGCCATCCTCCTCCCCGGTCGGTGCTGGGTTTTTCTTCGTCTCCAAGAAGGACCGCTCACTGCGGCCCTGCATTGATTACAGGGGTCTCAATGTCATTACTGTAAAAAACAAATACCCACTACCCCTCATTAACTCCGCCTTTGAACCCCTCCAGGAAGCCACCATTTTTTCCAAACTGGACCTCCGCAATGCCTACCACCTCGTCAGAATCCGAGAAGGGGACGAGTGGAAGACGGCCTTTAACATACCACTCGGTCACTTCGAGTATCTGGTGATGCCTTTTGGACTGACGAATGCCCCTGCAGTCTTTCAGTCGATGGTGAACGATGTGCTACGTGACCTCCTCAACCGGTCAGTCTTTGTCTACCTGGATGACATCCTCATATTCTCTCATAACAAGGAGGAGCACATTATCCATGTCAGGCAGGTGCTGCAGAGACTCCTGGAGAACAGACTCTTTGTAAAGGCGGAGAAATGCGAATTCCATGTAAACACAGTCTCATTCCTGGGCTACATCGTTGAGGAAGGAAAGCTCAGGTCCGACCCTGAGAAGATCCAAGCGGTGGCGGGGTGGCCCAAACCAACCTCAGTCAAACTGCTTCAACGGAACCTCAAGCCTGACGCCCTCTCTCGCCAGTTCGCTTCCGATGGACCAGCTGCCAGTCCAGACACTATCCTGCCTGCCTCCTGCGTGGTGGGGGCTGTTACCTTGGAGATTGAGTCATTGGTCAGGGAGGCCCAGCGAACACAGCCTAACCCAGGTAACTGCCCAGCTAATAGTCTTTTTGTGCCTACCCCTGTTCGCTCCAAGGTCCTGCAGTGGGCACACGCCTCTCGTTTCTCATGTCATCCTGGTGCCCATCGCACACTGTTCATTCTCAAACAACGGTTCTGGTGGCCTTCCATGGCTCAAGACACCAGGGCCTTTGTTGCTGCCTGTACAGTATGTGCCCGCGCCAAGTCCTCCCACCAGCCTCCCTCTGGCCTGCTTCGCCCACTGCCGGTACCTAGTCGCCCTTGGTCGCATGTGGCATTGGATTTTGTTACTGGACTTCCACTTTCACAAGGAAATACCATCATCCTAACTATTGTGGACAGATTCTCAAAGATGGTACACTTTGTGGCTCTTTCCAAGCTTCCCACTGCCAGAGAGACTGCAGATCTTCTGGTCAACCATGTAGTTCGACTTCATGGGATCCCCACCGACATCGTCTCTGACCGGGGCCCCCAGTTCATTTCCCACGTTTGGAAGGCCTTCTGTCAGGCTCTGGGAGCATCGGTGAGCCTGTCATCTGGCTATCATCCTCAGACGAACGGGCAAACGGAACGGGCCAACCAGGATCTGGGGTCGGCTCTTCGTTGTGTGGCTTTCAGGAACCCTTCGTCATGGGTCCCACATCTGCCATGGATCGAGTATGCCCACAACTCCCTGCCAAGTGCAGCCACAGGTATTTCACCTTTTCATTGTGCCATGGGTTTCCAACCACCTCTGTTTCCAGCCCAGGAAGAGGAAGTTGCTGTTCCCTCCGTTCAGGCCCACCTTCGTCGCTGTCGTAAGGTGTGGAGTGACACCCGAGCAGCCCTGCTCCGCTCCGCTGCCCGCAACCGCCTCATCGCAGACCGCCACAGGACCCCGGCCCCCAACTACTTACCAGGTTAGAGTGTTTGGCTTTCTTCCAAAGATCTCCCACTCAAGACAGAGTCAAAAAAACGTACTCCACGGTATGTCGGACCCTTCATCATCGACTCCATTATTAATCCATCTGCAGTCAAACTCAAACTTCCCTCACAAATGAAGGTTCATCCGACATTTCATGTCTCTCTGTTGAAACCTGTAGCCAGCAGTCCTTTGTCTCCTCCAGTGAGTGTTCCCCCACCCCCCCGCATCATTAATAATCACCCAACCTACACCGTCAGGCAATTGTTGGACGTTCGTCGCCGTGGAAGGGGATTCCAATATCTGGTGGATTGGGAGGGCTATGGTCTAGAGGAGAGGTGTTGGGTTCCCCGGCGAGACATTGTGGGCACATCTCTGATACGGGACTTCCACCGGGATAACCCTGGAAGACCTGGTAGACCGCCTGGAGGCGTCCCTTAAGGGGGGGGTACTGTGGTGGTTGTATTCTCCAGCCACCTCCCTTGTGTGTGTTTTCCCTTTCCCTGTCTGTGTGGGCGTGGTGCCTGTCACTCCTGGCTCCCGGCTCAATTCTCCACGTGCTGCAATCAGTTGAGCACCCTCCTCTGCGACACACCTGATTTCCATCAGCAATTACGAATGGCATATCAGCAGAGGCTCCACAACCTGTCAGCGCCAGATCGTTGTTTAACCCCAGTGGTAAAACTCTCAGCCTTCTCAGCCTTACTAGAAATAGTTGCAATTTCCGCTACAACTGAATATTATTCTTACCTGTTCTTCTTGTGCTCCAGGACTACTCTCCAGTGGACTACTCTCCAGTGGATTACTCTCCGGTGGATTACTCTCCAGTGGATACTCTCCAGCCGGATTACTCTCCACGCTCCTTCTCCTCCAAATAAAACCTTTGTAATCACACTGCCGTGTCCTGCGTTTGGGTCCTCTCAGATAACCATAACAAACAGACTGCGCACATTCATGTGGATGAAGGCAAGGCAAAGTTTATTTATATAGCACTTTTCAACACAAGGCAATTCAAAGTGCTTTACAAAAATGAAAGACATTAAGAAAATGGCAATTAAAATCAGTCATTAAAAAGAAAAGCTAATAAAATAAACATTAAAAGAAGAAATACATGGATAAACATTAAAAGAAGAAATACATGGATAAAAGTTACAGTGCAGTCTAAGATATGAATAGTTCAATCAAAAGCAGCGACAAAAAGAAAAGTCTTCAGCCTGGATTTAAAAGTAGTCAGAGTTGCAGCGGACCTGCAGGTTTCTGGGAGTTTGTTCCAGATATTTGGAGCATAATAACTGAACGCTGCTTTACCATGTTTAGTTCTGACTCTGGGGACAGAAAGCTGACCAGTCCCTGATGACCTGAGAGATCTGGATGGTTCATAATTTAGCAGGAGATCAGAAATGTATTTTGGGCCTAAACCATTCAAAGCTTTATAAACCAGCAGCAGTATTTTGAAATCTATTCTTTGACACACAGGAAGCCAGTGTAAAGACTTCAGAACAGGAGTGATGTGATCCACTTTCTTAGTGTTAGTGAGGACTCGAGCATCGGCATTCTGAATCAGCTGCAGCTTCCAAATAGATTGTTTAGTGAGACCTGTGAAGACACCATTGCAGTAGTGGAGTCTACTGAAGATAAAAGCATGGACAAGTTTTTCCAACTGAAAGTGTGTTATGTAGCACCCTGTGTTGTTAAACATTGTCAATATGAAGTCAGATTGAAAGAATCGCCAAAAAAATGGCTATTTATACCTATTTCCGCCAGCGGGTAATATTTACCTCATAGAAATGCAGCGATCCTCGCGCTATTGATTTCGCGCGTAAACATAAACATGACGTGTTGCTATAGCAACGCCTTTTGTCTACTGCTGTAGATAGAGAGAGAGATTGAGAGATAGATAGATTGAGAGAGAGATAGACTTCATGCTCCAGCTGGCACACGAGCTGCGCGCTGAGTGGATGGCATCAAAAGCGCCACCACTGGCGGACCTGCCCTTCAGCGGTGCTGGTGCAGAAGAGCGCAGGAGAATGACCTGCATGGTGAAGGCACACTGCATGCAGAATAAAACGTTCTGCAAATGTGTCAAGTGTGGGGATGCTGTGTGTGGCAGATGCACAGCCAAATCAAATCAAATCAAATCAAGCTTTATTTATATAGCACATTTAAAAGCGATTTTTGGTCGAGCCAAAGTGCTGTACATGCAATAAAAAACACTTATAATCACAATAAAAGACAATAATTTACAACAGATATATAACAAACACAGGGAATAGTCAGGAGTCGTGCTCCGCTCTGACTAGAAGGCCTGAGAGAAGAAGTGAGTCTTTAGTAAGGATTTAAAAACCCCTAGGGTCTGGGCCGACCTCACGTGGAGGGGCAGAGTGTTCCAGAGCCTGGGGCCAGCTGCTGCGAAGGCTCGGTGCCCTCGGGTTTTGAGCCTGGTCTTGGGCACTACCAGCAGCAGATGGTCAGCAGACCTTAAAGCTCTGGCTGGGGTGTAGCGCTGGAGGAGTTCAGCTATATAGGCCGGAGCCAGCCCATTTAGTGCTTTAAAAACAAATAAAAGGATTTTAAAATCAATTCTGAACCGAACTGGAAGCCAGTGCAGTGAGGCCAGAATTGGGGTGATGTGGTCACGCTTTTTATGGCCAGTCAGCAAACGTGCAGCTGCGTTCTGGACTAGCTGCAGGCGTTTAATTGATGCCTGGTCCATACCCATGTACAGAGCGTTGCAGTAGTCCAGTCTCGAGGTCACAAAGGCGTTAATAACCCTTTCCAGGTCTTTAAAAGATAAATATGACTTGGTTTTGGCCAAAAGTCTTATTTTAAAAAAGCAGGATTTGACTACGCTGCTGACCTGCTTGTCGAATTTAAAAGTACTGGAGAAGGTCACCCCAAGGTTCGTGACCGAGGGGAGGATGTTTTGTTGGAGGGAGCCCAGAATATCAACCTGGGAGGCTGGAGGTTGGGGTCCAAAAAAGATGACCTCAGTCTTGCTTTCGTTGAGGTTTAGAAAGTTTTTGCTCAGCCAGGATTTTATCTCAGTTAAGCAGTCCATCAACTGTTGTAATGAGTGTGTGACACTTGCTTCGAGAGGGAGATATATCTGTACATCGTTGGCGTAGCAGTGGAAGGGAATATTATGTTTTGTGAGAATTGAGCCTAGGGGCAGTAAGTACAGTAGGAAAAGGATGGGGCCCAGAATCGAGCCTTGGGGAACCCCACAGGTAAGAGGGGCTTTTGCAGAGGAGAAGGCACCTAGCTGCACAGCGAAGCTACGGTCTGTCAGGTAGGACCTGAACCATGCAAGGGCAGAGCCTGTGATGCCAGCGGACTGTTCAAGCCGTGACAACAGGATGCTATGGTCCACAGTGTCAAAAGCAGCTGTCAGGTCTAACAGCACCAAGACAGCTGGGCTACCTGAGTCGGCGGCTAGGAGCAGATCATTAAAAACTCTTAAAAGGGCTGTTTCAGTGCTGTGCATGGGTTTGAAGCCAGACTGAAACTTTTCGTGGATTCCATGCGTGGTTAAAAAAGACTGCAGCTGGGCGTAGACTACTCTCTCCAGGGCTTTTGATAAAAAAGGTAGCTGGGAAATGGGCCTAAAATTTTCGAGAAAGGAGGGGTCGAGATGTTTCTTTTTAAGTAATGGCTTAACCACGGCATGTTTGAAGGCAGCAGGGACACATCCTGAGCTAAGGGAGGTGTTTACAACAATTGTGTTTGAGTGTTTGTGAAGCGTTGTGATCGATGTGTTCTTATTGTTCTTCTTCTCTGATGGTTTTTGTTATTTGTATACGTTCTGTGTTATCTGCTGTTCAGTTATATAACAAATACATCATTATATTATTGTCATGTTGTTGTTTTTTTACGAGTAGAAGGCTATCAGACGATATGAAGCATTTTTACCTTTACGAAACACAAGCCTAACATCAAGCGTTTATTAGCGAGAGTGTAATATTTCTTCCATAGAATATGCAGCGATCCTCGCGCTATTGATTTCGCACGTAAACATGACGTGTTGCTATAGCAACGCCTTTTGTCTACAGGTGTTCCTATAGATAGAGAGATAGATAGATGGATATATATATCGTTAGCCTAATAGCATAATTGCCCAAGTCATATTTGAATGTTTTTGGAAAACAAGGAAAAACACAATTTTTAGCAAGCACATTGGTATTTTTTATTGATTTTGTAACAGTAAGTTCAACCAGATGTGTGAACAAATGTGCAAAAAAAAAAAGACACAACATCAATTGCATAACAAATAAAAATGACTGCAGAATGTGCCATGACTTATTCCATTTTTCTTACACAACTTTGTTTACACATGAATACAAACATAACATAGAAAAGTAGTTTTACTTTACTAAATATAACCAAGTTGTGTTACCTGTCTAACCTTAACCAAGTTGTTCTAAATGTCTGACCTTAACCAAGTTGTTTTACTTAACCAAAATCCTACTCAGGTGCTGTGTGAACTCGTTTTCTTTTGATGAGGGAGGTTGTCATAGTACTGGTGGGCCACTCTTGGTAGTACTGGTTTCATTGCCTGCAAGTCATTGTATTTCCTGAGAGTAATTGGCAATTGGGCAGGAAAGAGTGGGACCCAGTGGACCGGTTCTTCGGGGATGCTGAGTCGCTGAGGTAGGTCCTCCCAGTCAGACTCAAAATCCAACTTGTGCCGGATTTGACCATCTGTCAAGTACTGGAGAGCCCGAAGGTCATGGACTGTGGGGTCGCCAACTTTTCTGCCTGGACGAATTTTGGTGACATAGGCCCCAGATAACTTCATGAAGTCACTGTGGTATAGCTGGGTCACCTTGTATGGGGATGGGTGCAAACGTGCAGTCTCAAAGATGACAATGTAATCACGTGGAGTATGAATATCTTTGATGGTACGCCGTTCAATGAGGCTATGCATGGAGTCGCACTCCATTTGTGTGTGCCCTGCAAAAATGCCTAAGTCAAAGCGATGACTTAGGCAGATAGTGATTTTGGACTCTAAAATGCATTCTGATAGGCTGTGGACATAGGCAATAAGGCAGGGTGATGCAGCAGTGGTAGGAGAGTAAAGTTAGGCAGATATCACAATTTGGCCAAAAAATGACTTAGGCAATTATGCTATTAGGCTAACGATATATAGATAGAGAGATAGACAGATAGATAGTTATAGAGAGAGAGAGAGAGATATATATACCTAAACAAAACACAAGTCTAACACCAAGCATTTAAATCAGCACTGTAGCGATATTTTATACTTCATGCTATCTGTACAAACTATATAATATGAAAAGCTGAGAGTCCACAGATTATATTGGTATACATTGCATCCCTGTGCGATCAAAACTCACTGTTCTGTATGATACATTGTACCTTGGAAATCAATTGCGGGTAAACTTTACCCGTTGGCGGATATAGGTATACAGCGACCTCTGGCGGTTCTAGTGTTAAGTGGACACAGAGACAACACATGTGCTGCTCCTGATGCAGAGGCACTGACTGCTTGTCTGATTTTCTGAATTTTGTCAGTGAAAAAGGAGGCAAAATCATTGCACGCCCTGGTGGATTCAAATTCAGAGGCTATTGACACTGGGGGGTTAGTTAGTCGGTAGCAAACAAGGCACGTGCGTTGTTTTTGTTTTTGGTAATGATGTCAGAGAAGAACGATTTTCGTGCGTTTTTCAATTCCAAATTATAAAGGCCAAGTCTCTCTTTATAGATTTCAAAGTGAACCTGGAGATTTGTTTTTCGCCACCTACGTTCAGCTTTTCGACACTCTCTTTTTTCTGTTTTCACGGTCATGGCCTTTCTCCATGGAGATATTTTCTTGCCAGACACTTCCTTTACCTTAGTTGGAGCAATAGCATCTATAATATTTTTTATTTTTTAATTAAAATGATCTACTAGCTCATTTACTGAGATGTTAGCAGGGGCAAGTGTGGAAGAAAAATTCTTAGTAAACATTTCCCTAGTATTTTCAATTAAATATCGCTTTGTGGTTACCTCTTTTTGAACATTTTTGTGAACAGAAATAGAGCTCTCAAAGAAAACACAGGAATGATCAGAGAGCGCAACATCAGTCACCACAACCTCAGAGATATTCAGACCCTTTGAGATAATTAAGTCCAGAGTGTGCCCCTTATTGTGCGTGGGCTCCGTCACATGCTGAGTCAGTCCATAGCTATCAAGAACACAAAACATTTCTTTTGCCCCTCTGTCCTGAGGGTTGTCAACATGGATGTTAAAATCACCAACAATGACTAAACGGTCAAAGTCAATACACACTATAGACAGCAGTTCAGTATAGTCATCATAAAAGCTTGCACAGTATTTGGGTGGTCTATAGATATTTAGGAACAGAGCTCGAGAGGAGCATGAAACCCAACTCAGATGTAGCATTAAAATCAGAAGGAGTAGCGATCTGACTACTACTACTGGGCGGACCAGGGTTAGGTTGTACATTTCCTGACAGTAATAACAACAAAAAAACAGGCATCTTTTCCTCTTAAACAACACACATACAGTATGCCTTGTGTAAATCGAAGAGATAATACATTTTATAGAATATAGAGCGAATGTTAGGAAATGCATGTGTCTGTAATAAGAAGATGAATCCACGAGGATGTCAGCTACAATCCTGTGGAAGCCATCAGGGAAGCAGCATGACGAGACCCAAGACAGGACCGCAGAGACAGGTTCAGCCACGACCCGAAGTCCACGACTTAATCCAGAACTCAGGATAGAGGATCCAAGACACAGGCCTACAGTAAGAGGATCAGCCTCGACTCCGGATCCCGGCGTAGATATAGATACAAAACAAGAAAAAAGATTTGGCTGGGTTAATCGGAACAAGAGAATACACAGACAGAGAAGAAAAAGGTCATTGGATAAAAGTTATTATTGATAACCCTCTAGAAAGATCTCATGAACTTCCCCACTCAATCTATCAAGACCCGAGCAGTTCTATTAAATATAGGATAAGAAACAGAGATAGGGAGCACAACAACCTATCTCTTCGTCAGATGCACTCCCCCGCTTATCTAAGCGACTCTGTACCCCGTTACCCTCTACAAGGCCATAGACCAGCAGAGGGAAAATGGGGGGTGGGTAAGGGTTTTTAAGAATAAACCGCAAGGGTCTAAAGGGAAAAAATAATAAATATAAGGTACTATATTTTAAGTAAACCTATCTACTATTCCTATATTCGAATAATGTATAAACTATTTTTAAAATACTTTATGAAATCCTATGTTATGTTATAAATATTAAAATAAAGAAATAAATGAAAAAAATAAGTAACTAAATAAATAAATGAATAAATAAATAATTATGTGTGTGTGTGTGTGTGTGTTTGTGTGTATTTGTATGTGTGTGTGTGTGTGTGTGTGTCTATGTCCCTAGGACTCTTTGACAGAACGCACACACATCCCCCTTAAACATCTTTAACGCACACACATCTTAGACATGTAGCCTTCCAGATGCTTGACATGCTGTGTCTAAATAAGGATGTCTCCTGCCATGCAAACTGCTCCTACTTAATACAGAGTAATTAAGCACACACATATGTTTAAGCCAACCATTCCAAAATGGTGTGGCAATTTAGCACGAACAACATTACATTACATTGCATTTGCTGACGCTTTTATCCAAAGCGACTTACAATAAGTGCGTTCGACCAACAAAATACGAACTTGAAGAAAACAGAATCATATAAGTACATCAGCTTTCATAGACCAAAAAACATGTGCTACTCAACTGGCTTTAGATAAGCCAGTCCTTTATTAGTATATAAGTGCTTTGTTAATAGTTCTATCGCTCGAAGTGGAGTCGAAAGAGATGAGTTTTCAGTCTGCGCCGGAAGTTGTGTAAGCTTTCTGCTGTCCTGATGTCAAAGCTCATTCCACCATTTTGGAGCCAGGATAGCAAACCCACGTGTTTTTGCTGATGGGAACTTGGGTCCCCCTCGCAGTGAGGGTGCAGCGAGTTGTTTGGCTGATGCAGAGCGGAGTGCACGTGCTGGGGTGTACGGTTTAACCATGTCCTGGATGTAGGAAGGGCCAGATCCATTCACAGCATGGTACGCAAGTACCATTGTCTTGAAGTGGATTCTAGCAGTTACCGGAAGCCAGTGAAGGGAGCGGAGGAGCGGCGTGGTGTGGGATAATTTAGGAAGGTTGAAGACCAGACGAGCAGCTGCATTCTGGATGAGCTGTGAAGATTATTATCATCTGATATTTGGGAAGTGTGTTACATTTGAAATGGCAGAAAGTCTTGTTGCAATTTCCAGATATTGAAAGAGGCCCCTGGAGTTTCTCTGGTAATTATCAATAGTAGCAGTTAAGTGAATACTGTTCAAACAATACCTGTGTTTGTGTTTTGTATTGATTTCTCTGTTTTATCCTTTCATACATGTGAGGACTAAACTTGCTCCTAACATTCTGGGGTGCTTGGAGTAAACAGGTTGTATTGCTCTGTGGGGGAGGTGTAGGTATGCAGGACAGTGGGCTAGGTGGATCTCCATCTCTATGTCATGTTTCAGGGAAGTCTACATATCTTGAATAGTATATGTGTGTGTTTAATTACTTTGTATTCTTAATAAGCAGTCTGTGTAACCAGAAGCTGGAAATATGAGAGTATTAATATGTATTATCTTTGTGAACAAGGGGATATTCTTTAGACACAACTCAAGTCTCTGGAATGTGCAGAAAGGGTGTGTGTGGATGAAAGCTGCAGTAATATGAGACAGCTAAAGACTCTTGTTTCCATGTCTTCTGCTGGCTCGTGCTGATTTGCTATGACCACAGCTCCTCCTGTTTTATTTTCTGCATGTAAGCCTGTTCTATCTTTTAGTTCTTTCTCTTTTGCTTCTGCCGACAAGATGATAAGGTTCTCCCGGCATTTGGACCAGAGCAGGGGGTGGGTGGGGCCCGGCCCACCCCTTTGAAAGTGTAATGTATTCTTACCGTTTATCATTAAAACAGATTATTGTTTAACCCCTATCCTGGTTGTTTTGAGTTTTCCTTCTTTTAAAGCAAACTCATATAGGATCGGCGTGGAGCAGAGATATCTGCTCCAACAGCTGCAGAGGTCGAATGGCACATGCAGGTAGACCAGCCAGAACATGAACATGAAAGAATACAACAGAGAGGAATCAAATAAAACACAAACACAGGTACTGTTGATCAGTAATCATACAGCATGTATAGTGTTGGAGTCTGAGTGTGGTCTGAAACCCACCTCGGCTCCGCGTGTTCGTTGATGAGCTGGTCAGATTTCATAAAAGAAGGAATTCAAAGCACCAGATACAGGGTTAAACAATAATCTGTTTTAATGGTAATAGAACAACAATACAAATACAGAGCACTCTGCAATAGTACCAAATACAGAGTGCTCCGGGCTTAATTCCTACCACCGTGTGATATACGTACCACAACAGCCAGTCAGGAAGAGAGCGCCGATTACGAACATTGGGACAGCTTAAATACAAATTCTGTGGGAGGGGTTGTGTCGGTTACTCCTCCTCAGCTATTTGTTATTGGCGATTTTACTTCTGGGCGAGCCCTAGACCGTTAGCTGGTAGTTCTCCATTGGCCAGTTTCACTTCTGGGCGGGACCCTAGGCAATGAGTCAGCAGTTGTTGACTCTGTCTGATTCGCTCCCTCTCCTTACAGTGTGTGTGTGTGTGTGTGTGTGTGTGTGTGTGTGTGTGTGTGTGTGTGTGTGTGTCTAAACAAGGATGTCCAGCATATATATAGCCACTACAATGAACACACACATATGCAGCATTCCAGAGGCTTGAGGTGTGTGCAAACAAGGACATCCAGCATATATATATAGCCACTACAATGAACACACACATTCCACCATGCAGCATTCCAGAGGCTTGAGGTGTGTGCAAACAAGGACATCCAGCATATATATAGCCATGTTCTCCAAATAGTTAGAACAATGCAGCAGGTTTTATCGTACACTCATTTCATTATGCAGCCCCCCACACACATGTCACCTGATTTTCCTCTCTGAAAGCTATGCTTGGATAGGTTTTAACCGTCCTTGTCCCATGACCTCCCCTGGATCAGCCAACTAAACAAAAGTTACCGGTTCCCATACCCTCAGGCTCTCTTTGGACTTTGCAGGAAATTAATCATTACTTTAACTGCATTATATCTGAGAAAGATCTCTCTTGGAGTTCCCCTGTTAATTGCAAAGACCATTGATGATTAACAAAGAGACTCATGTGCCTCTCCTGATATCTGGGAACTGCAACAAGACTTTCTGAAAAATACTTAATGGGTAATCTTTTCACTCAAGGCAGAAATCACAGGTTATACCTTACCCACTCACAAATAGCCAAAAAAACACCCTTCTGATTACACACAAAAGTGGAAGAAAAGACTATTGCGCTATCTTTTACTACTTTTACTAACAAGCGGACATTGTTTCAGGAATATATAAAACACCTCTCTATAATTAAGAGGAAAAAATGTACTTTGTCCATTCAAATTTAACACACATCCTATATATCAGGTGACATAAAAATGAATATACCAAAAATACGCTGTATTAAACTTTCTGCTGTAAAATGTTACTTCAATAGCCACTGCAATGAACACACACATATGTTATCCTGCAGCCTACCACACAAATGTCACATGTTTTTCTCACTGTGTCTCATGACATCTTTAGGATTAGTTAACTAACAAAGGTTAACTGTTCTTATATCCTAAGGCCTTCTCTGAACTTCTTCTAACCTCGAAGTCAGCTCACTTAACATGAATACATCTATTGATAATTCAGAACTCTAACTGTGTGACTCAATCGTCTCATGGCCTCTCTAGGAGTCTTGCAGGATATGCATGATCCAATTAACTAACGTCTGCACATGAGCGCACAAACATTTTCCCCTATGCAGCTTACGCACCAACATCCTTATCGTTTCTTAGCTAATGCATGCTGGATATGAACCACTAACTAACAAGACTTTAACTGTATTATATCTGAGAAAGCCCTCTCTTGGAGTTCCTCTGACCTCTTACCAATTCACTTAACATGGGTACATCTGCTGTTATTTGCAAAGACCATTGATAATTAGCAAAGAGACTCATGGGCCTCTTCTAATGACTTTCTGAAAAATACTTATCAATGGGTAATCATTTTACTCAAGGCAGAAATCACAGGTTGTACTGTACCTTACCTACTCACAAATAGTCAAAAAAAACCCTTTTGATTATAACACAAAAGTGGAAGAAAAAACCATTTGCGCTAATCTACTTTAAATGGGACATCATTCTAGGAATATATATACATATAAAAAAACCTCTCTATATTTAAGAGTAAAAATGTACTCGTCCTTTCAAGTTTAACACACATCCTATATATCAGGTGACATAAAAATTAATACACCAGAAATATGCTGTATTAAACTTTCTGCTATAATACGTTACTTTAGCTCTGGGATTGGATGTTGGAGTGGCAGTGCACCAAGGTTACGCCCGAGCGTCAAACAGCTGTTTGAAATGGAACGAAACCACGCCAGACTATCCAAAACTGGAATCGAACGCCCCCCCTTGATTCTGATTAATGATGTGAAATATAAACAACCCTTAAATCAGACTTTAGTTACACCTGAGTAAAATTCAGGTAAAGGTGATTGTCAAGTGCCAACAATCAGGCGAGATATTTGATAGTTGGCGCTTGAGAAGTAGGGTTGGGAGCCGAAACTCGGTTCCAGATGAGAACCGATAAGAAAATTCCAGGTACTCGTACAAAATACACAATGTCGGTTCTGCTTAACGATTCCGAAATGCGGTAGACCCTGTATTGCACCGGGTCCGTCTGCGCTTCGGTGACCCGGTGGAATACAGGGTAGGCGGACTGGCCATCTGTGTGTTCTGGAGAATCATAGAATGGCCGGTCGTCAGCGGTCCGTTGACGGCCGGCTCGGTACGCTGCGGCCGGCACTGCCCTTATTTTATTTTTTTAAACGGCATCATAAGTTGTGCTGACAGGCGACAGAGGTCCACAGTTGCCCCACAGCGAGGCTCCCCCCGCCCTCCCGTAGACAGTTCACAGCTCAGTCACTTCATAACACCAAAGATGGATCGCGGTAAACGCTCTAAAGTGAGGCTCCACTACACTAAAAAAGATAAAGACAAGGCACAGTGTAATGCCTGTTAATAGCTTTCAGTTAAAATAAAGCACAGCTATAATGCAATACATTTTTTATTGCATGTATATTTTAAAAGAATAAAGATATTATTGTTATCTAAACGTTTGACCTCTTTCTTTTACAATTTTGGAATCGAAACAGGGAATCGATAAGAATCGGAATCGATAAGAACCGGAATCGATAAGCGGAATCGATACATTTCAAACGATACCCATCCCTATTGAGAAGACTAAACATTTATCTGCGATTGACATGAATGGAAACGAGTAATAAAGTATACATTCATCACTCGTTATTCGCTACTAATAGTTCATTAAAGACTGTATAATGGCTATTTTGGACATCCATTTCAAGATTTTCTAAGGTTTATTGACATATCATATACACAACTATGGTGTAGTTATGCAATTAATGAAAAACTTAGGTCGCAGGTTCCTCAACAGTGCATTACAAGACATCTATAAATATGTGTGTATACCTCCACCATTAAACTGTCATATTCTGCACATTTCTTATACTATCTACATACATAAGAGTATAATTCATATGTATAATATCAGTTAAAATAAATGCTTAAACATAGTTAACATTGCAGAAAAGCAATATATTAGACGTTAAGTACTTTGTCCGGCTTAATATTTATCTGTAGATAGATAGCCCCAAAGCTTTTTTCTTATTTAAAAGAAGACCTTAATCTAAAGTATTATTTAATGTTCGAATAAAGGTTCATTTGTTTTTCTGTTTTGCACCTCCTATTAATATATTTGTACATCCGGCACTAAACTGTTTTATTGTAGAGATCATTTATAGTATCTTCTTGATTTTTTATATTCTATATTTCTATCATTGACCTTCTACTTTCCCCCTATTAACATAAGTTAACATTAAAACAATAATTCAATAATGTGCTTTAACCACTAGGCGGTGCACACAAGGTACACACAGCCATAATAACTTTGTATTATTAGTGTAGGACACTTATGTATGTATAACATCTGAAGATGTGTAGTTTTCGCCAAACTCAACTATATGCTGCTTCTAATAAACATGTTAAAGAAACACGTGAGTTGTCTGACTGAAATGGGGCGAAGCCTGCGAGCTAGTTCAGGCAGTCAACTCGAGCACTTATGCTGCATTCATACATAACGCCCCTTGCCACTCTACAACCAACAAAACAGAGTCTCCTTAATATGCCGCTCTATTTAACCTGCCAGATCTCTCTCCATGCATTGCTTGCTGCTGCTATTGCTGCAGCTACCTCTACGTCGATGCTGCTTGCCTGCCCCACCACCACCCCAGCTTCCACCCCAGCTTCCACCTGTAGGCTCGGGGGTTAGTTATCTAAATAAATGCTATTCTAAAGGACACACAAGTATAACTTCATACCTTCAAAAATCTGTAAAATATATTTTTCTGGATGTGTGAGTGTGTTTTTGTGTTTGGAGGTCAGTGTTATGTTGCATTTGGAGTTATTTGTGTCTCTAAATGTACGGGAACATGTGCACTTGCAAGTCCTTTTGCATCTTTTTATTGATGTTGTTAGAACGGGTGCTTGTCTGTTTGCATTTGTTTTAGGTGTGTGTCTGTGTGTGTGTCTGTGTGTGTGTGGGCGCACACTTGCCTGAGCATCTGTTGATTGCAGTCGGATGGAAAAACAATTGGAAACGCCTCTCTCGCTGATAGATCCATGTAATCAGCGGTTACAAAGCGTGCAGTGTTCAGAATAACAATGTTTTTTTGCAACACAACTAGTTACCATATAGATAAGACACATAACACCTGCATCCTGGTATTTCTGTCCTACATTAAAACGCAATCAGGGCCTCACATCTGAGAGCCAACAGCCTCTCCAGCTGAGCAGTTCCAGATTATTGACTGGCAAGCATGTTGGAGGGGCTCAAAGGGTAAATCAAAGGTGGATTAACATGAAGAGTGCAACATAGTGTTTGGAGCTGTGAGGAGCCGACAGCTGAATGAGAGCCCCTGGTCTGCTTAAAAAGAAACTCGTAACTGTTGTGGAATATTTTCCAAGGCCCATAACTTTGACCCAGTTTATCAGTTCAAACTGTCCTGACTGAGCACACGCACCTCGTAACCTTGGCTGCTGTGCTCTCAGTGTTCTGTCTCCCTGTTCCTGCCTGTTGACGTCAGCTGATAGAGGTGTTATGTTTCTATCTTGTTATGCAGCATGTTGATGATGCTCTCAGAACTAGCTAAATACAGGGGTGTGAGGTAGAGTTCTTTAGAATTGACGTGGCAACTCTCCCGTGCAGTCTCACCGTGACTGATGTGACTTGTGATGTGAATCTCTCCAGCCGTAACTCCAAATAAATCATCAGTGTTTGACATCAAAAGCTCCTGCTCTACCGTGTCTCCTTCCTGAGTCGGTGACTCCCACTGCATTGCTACACAGAAGTTTCCTCCACAGTAACAATGTTTAAAGACTTTACTAGTTTGCTATCCTGGCTCCAATGGTTGCCCCATTGATATCAGGACAGCGGAAAATGCATGGCCGCTCCTCCCTACAGGCCAATCACGCAGGCTGCATGGGGTCCCGCCTTGCGCAGGGGGCCCCACCCAGAGGGCCTCAGCTGCTGTGTGCAGTTCTCCGCTCAGTTTTCTCCCCCCCTGCGAGAGTGAGAGGTGACAAGGGGAGCACGTCTGTAACCGGACACCGTTGCAATGAATCGACATCTGACCAATCACGGCTTTGATAGGGCCACTAGTGCAGGTGAAGAGATGTCGGTGAAAAGACAGTTTCAGTCCGGCGCAAGCAAGAGGGGAAAAAAACAAAACATGAAGAAACTAGAGCATCACTCGAAGGTGGGTTATTATTGTATGAGTCAAATGTACAACTTGCAAATGTTGTATAAGTCAAATAGCCAATTGCCATATTAAAACATCAGCTGCAATTCACGACATGAAGAAGGCAGTCTCTGCATAGCATATAGGCTAATGGAGATTAGGGCTGAACGATTAATCGATTTTAAATCGAAATCGCGATTTTAAATGATGCGATTATCAAATCGCAAAGCCTGCGATTTTTTTTTTCTGTCTTGTGTGTCAGTCATCCACACTAATCAGAAGTGCTGTGCTCCACATGTACCATCCATTGTTAATCAATCAGAAGTGGCCCATGATAGAAGGTGATAGACAGATTGATCCAATCACCTGCCAAGTGCTTCTGAAAGTGCCTGCCCTTTCCAAATGGCTTCCAATGGAGCTTCAGATGGTTTGGTGAAACAAACCATCTGGGTCAGGTTAGTACTGCTCCATCACATGTTTCTATTACAGGGTGAATCTTAAACTGAAGCTTGACTTTAAGGCAACCCAACGGAAGTTTCATGTAAGTTTAGTTCTTTCACTCGTAGCTGCTAGAGACGTTGATACGACCTTCCTAGCTGGAGTTATGGCCGCATTTTACAATAAACTTCCGTTGGGTCGCTTAAAAACAAATATCGCAATTCGAATCGCAATCGCAATATTTGTCAGAAAAATCGCAATTAGATTTTTTCCCAAAATCGTGCAGCTCTAATGGAGATGCAGTTAATTCCAGCATTCTTTATTTACCATTCATTCAAGTATGTGATGCCTTTTATCTGCTAATGTACAGGAGGAAGAGTGATACACTGTCTGTCTAGTTGGCTTACATAACAGTTAAAGTTTACAGTCTAAAAAACATGGAGCATTTGTTCCCCTCTTATTCAGTCAATTTGCACATTTCGTGGTGATGCTCAGCCTCTCCCATGAACTCCTAACAGTCATCATGTCAACCACAACACAGCGAAATACTGATAGAAATGTGTGTGTAGTTGTTGATACATTGCTGACAGAGGGAACTACATTTGAATACAGATTTAAGAAATATCAGTTTTTGAGCATGTCATAAGCATGTTTTGTCTTGACTATATTACAACTATATTATAATAAAATAATATAGTATTTATATTATTGAATTGATTATTATTATTAGTAGTAGTAGTAGTAGTATAAGTAGTTTATTTGCATTCATTATATTTGAATCTTTTTGAGGCTAGTATTTGGCAGGAAATGCAGACGTATTCACCTGTAAACGCATACTGAACATATACCATTTACCTCACTGTATAAAAAAGTAACTGTGTTGATAATAATAATAAACAGGAATTATATTTGCAAAGTAGCCTACTTTGTTTCCAAAAAAAATGTTTTCACTCCTGTCGGTTGGGGGGGGCCTCATCTCACAATGTCGATTGCGGCCCCAAGTTGGCCAGGGGCGGCCCTGAATGCATCTACATTGTAAAACCATTCTGTGTCGATTGTACCTTGGCAATTCAATTAAACAAGAGAAAAGAAAGCACTTGAAAACGTTTATTTAGGCCTGTAACTAATCCACCAGCACTTACAATGGTATGACTTGCTTAAAGTGAATATATCTAAATAGTTTTTGCACTTATTGTAGGTTTCTTTGGATAATGTGTAAGCCAAATGAAATGTAATTAATTACTGTCACTGCCTGAACGTTACAACGACACAGCACTGCACTTTAATTCTAACCATAAGGTGGTCAATTAAATTCCAATTTTAAATTACGAAAGACCAAACTAGCGATAACTAAGTTAGGTAGCTAACATTCACTAGCTGACATGGGTAGCTAATGTAAACTAGCTAACTAGGTGGATAGATCGCGAACGTTAGCTAGCTTGATAGCTTATGTTCGCTATAGATAGACTGATAGACGGACTGAAAAACTATGATTTTTTTCAAGAATTTAACGGAACACAGGCGGAACAATCTGTCAGGAAATGTACTTCTTTCCTTTCAAATCCAAAATGAGTCTGTACTGAGACGCAACAAAACATGTTTTATCATACTTTTATCCTCATAGAGGTATTTTGTCGTCACATGTTAAACTTGGCCTTTCTCTTGTCATGTTTGACCTCACCATTTGTCCCTTCCTATGAACAAGGCAAAATACATACTATTATACAAACACATACCAGAGCTTCAACAATTTCAATACTGCAGTCAGGGAGTTAGACAACAAAAGTAAAACTCAGATTAACAGTGTTTTTCCTTCAGGATTCAAACTCCCAACCTCAGGAATAGCTGTCAGGTACACAGCCTGCACATCCTACAGGGTGGCTCTGTGGGCTGATCTCCTTCTGTCTCATTTTTCTATTACCAGGAGCTACAGGGAGCCTCAGCAAAGACAGCACAGGGTCGACCAGGTGTCACTCCCTGGATCTGTGTGTGATCGTTTGTGTGTGTGTGACCTGCTACCAAGTGACAGGCCAATGAAAACAGCACCAGGAGATAGCTGCCCTCCTCGAAAAACAGCACCGCAGCCGCCAAGGTCAAAGGTCACTCCCACTCCCTGTGGTGTGTGTTCATGAGTGTGTTTTCACCTTTAAGAATTGAGTAATTATCTGTGTAGTGACATGTACGCATATGTGAAGGATTATGCATATATTAGCATTTTTGTCTACCTCATACGTGTTGTGATGCACACAGCAGGACCAGGGGTCATGTTTCCTCCCAGCGTGACAATAGTGAGAGTGTGTGTGTGTGTGTATTAGTATGGGGCAGTGAGCACACGCCGGGGGTCTATGAGGTTATAAGTCAGCCTTCTACCTAGAATTATAATGATGTCCGCTGCTCTGCTGCTGTTCCCCGCTGGACCCAGCCTCCCTCTGCAGCCTCATCTTTACTGTACAACACACCTCCTGAATACACACCTGTAATACTATGGCCCCCATTTTCCTACTGCGTAGTTCAGTAGCTTTGTCTTCCTAAGGGCAGTTTTACTCTCTTTATCAGTCGTTGGAAGCAATTAAATAAAGACGAAACACAAAAGACATCATTTGATTTGAAAGGTGAGGGTAAATTCAGGGTTTCACTCCAGTGTCATTTTAACATTACACATAGCTTTTGATATACACATTCAAAAGTGTGGTGCAGGAATGAGTCCTTAACCCAAGAAATGTTAGCATTCAACCATGGTTCCCTTGTCCAAAAGTCAATTGTTTTTTTGATATAAGATCTGTGGTTAAATGCCCCAGACGAGAGAGGGTAATGAAACATACTGTAATAATGATTTAGCTTTTATATATTAAACATTATGGTAACACTTTATATTAAGGTACACAAATTCACCATCAACTAACATGCATATTAGCAGTATATTGGCTCTTTATTAGTCATTATAAAACACTTATTAATGCCTTATTCTACATGACCATATTCTACAAGTAATAGGCCATTAGTTGAGAGTTTTTCCCCAATAACCCTCTAATTATTCCTTATTTATTGTAAGTAAGGACGTAATTAGTAAATTGTGTACATGAGCTTTGGTCTTAAAATGCTATGCTCAATATGGGTCTAATAAGGCAGTAGTACCACACGAATAGTAATTCTCCCATAATAACACTTAACAAATATGATCTATTCTTATGTAACAAGACATGAAACTATACGTGTTAATTAAGTCTAAATAACAAAAAAATTGGTATTTATATGTAAGAACATGTTCCCTATTTTAAAGTGAAGTCTTGTTCATCACCAATAAGCTAGTAGTTTGACTCTAATTGACCTGAACAGGTTCCCTATTCTAAAGTTGCCTACTCTTCACACTTTGTAAATACATTACAGCACACAACTACTGAAATGTACGGAGCCCCTAAAGGGACATGGGAAGAAAAAAAAAAGCCGAGAGAGAAAAAAAAAGTCAGGATAACGGGTTTGTATCTGACTTTTTTTTAAGATGCTGTAACGATCACAAAGGGAGTCGGAAACAGGCTTCTAGTTATTAGGCTTTAATAACTCTTCTTCTTTACAGATGATCACAGGTTCAGGTACAGCTTGTGGGTTCAACCTCACACTCCTCTAACTCCCACACATACCCATATATATATCAGTGTCTACGTCACAACTTCACGCCCTCCCCCGTCTGCTCCCCCAACCACAGGCCCGCACCTCAACCAGCATCACTGTGCAGCACTATGATTGGCAGAGAGACGGGTATGACTGAGTGACACCCTCAGCATCCTATACAGGGTCGCTACACTACCCCCCCACTACAAAGTTCATCGCCCACGAGGAACAAATAAAACTCAGCACAAACACTATAACTACACACTGTACTTTGACTAGGAAGGTCTGGGTGGACTACCATCCCTTCCAGTGTGACCAGGGTGCATTCTTGCCCTCTACAGGAACCGAGGGGTCTCACTATAAACTTTACTACCAAACAAAGTCTCTGAAATGACCCGGGGGTCGTGACTGCCTTCTCGGCAGGGGGACTGGGGTCAGGAGGACAGGGGTTCACGGTGTTCCTTGGGCCTGTGGGGAAGCGACTCCTCTGTACAGAGCCAACCTGTCTCTGTGGAGCCCAACTTTTCTCCGCTTTGGTGGCAGCTGCACCCTGTAGACCACTACCTCCACCCTCTCCAGTACTCTGCAGGGACCAACTCACTGGCTGTCCAGTTTTGGGCACCGGCCTTTCTTCCGTTGTGGACTGTAGACCCAGACCAGCTCCCGGCCCGGAAATGCTGCCCTCTTGTCCTGGTGTCATAGTTCCGCTTCTGTCCACCTCGTCCAATCTCCTTCAGTTCGCCTCCGAGTCTGAACCTCACAGAGTCCAGGGTCTGCTCCGCCTCTGCCTTCATCGAGGCCTCTCTGTGTTGGGCGTTCTGCTCCATGGTACTCCTCTCCACTATAGCTACGCTTGCCTGCTTCTGGGCCTCATCCAGCTGAGATTTACAGGTATCCAACTCTGCTTCTGTCCTTTTCAGGTCTTCTAGAGTTTTCGAAGTGTCCAGTTGGGATTGTTCTAGCTTATTCTGGAGCTCGTTGTAACCTTGCTGCAGCGCCTTAGCGTCTCTACCCATCTCGCTGATCCTCTCCTGGTACTTGATGCAGTCCCTCTGCAGCTGCCGGACCTCCAGCTGCTTCTCCCTCAGCAGCTCCTCCAGCTGCCATGCTCTGCTCTGGCTGCCTTCCCTGACCCTCTGAGCGGACCTCAGCTGCTGCTCCAGCTCCCTCTGCTTACCAGACTCTGCTTCTGCTCTCTCTCTCTCTCTGTGATTGCCTCATGTCCTCCTCCAGCCTGGCGGCCCGGTCGCTCTCGCTCTGCGCCTCAGCCTCCAACTCGGCCCGCTCCCTTGCCAACTGCTCCACCTCCCGCTGCAGCTCGGCCAAGTGCTCCCGGTTGTCCGCAGCCTCCTGCTGGTAGTCTGCGATACTGCCATTGAGCTGGAACAGCTGGTTCGTCAGACGCTCCTCCAGGTTGTCCTTCTCGGCTTCCAGGCTCCGGAGCAGCTCTTTGAACTGCGCCTCCCTCTTGGCACCCTCCTCCACCAGGTTCCTTTCTCTCTCTTTGCCCTCTTGGAGGCACTTCTCCAGAGAGGCCACAAGGCTCTCCTTCTCTTTACTCTCCTGGAGATCTAGCTCAAGAGAGGCCAGCTCCGCTTTGAGTCTAGCCTCCTGTTGCTGCCGCAGTTCCCTCTCTGCATTGACAGCTGCTTCCATCTCCCTCATTTTCTCCTCTAATAAAACTTGAACACTTTCAGTCATTTCGGTAACCCATACAGGCTTCTCCTCCTCTCTGCAGCTCCTCACAGCCGGTGGTACCGGCCCTCGGTTGCTCCTCACCGCTACACTCCACACAATCTCTCTCTCCACAGCCATCTCCAAGGCCGCCTGCAAGGACTGTGGATGCTGCAGCTGTACCCCAACCCTCAAGTCCGCAGGGAGGAGAGCCCTGATGAATTGATCACGTGCCAGCTCACTCTGCACTCCGGGTGGCATGTGTGCATATGCCCGCCGCGTCAGGCTCTCCACGTCGTTAGCCAACGCACGCAGCGTCTCTCCAGACTTCCTACAGTGGTTACTCAATTCGTTCCGGATCAGCTCTGGCGGGAAACACTGTCCAAACCGCCTCTTCAAAGCCCCCGCTAACGCTTCATAGCTGTGTTGGTCCTCAAGGCTAAGTAGTAGCAGACATGAAAGAGCCTCGTCTGTGAGGCACAAAGCTAGCTGTAGTGCTTTAGTCTCTATTGACTAACCCCCGGCATGTGCAAGTAGTTCAAATTGGTCGTGGAAAGCCTCCCAGTCTGCCTTACCCGAGTATTTGGGTGTTTTCACGGACGCGGCGGCTGCTACTGGTTGATGGGCGCCGCCATTGTTGTTTACATCCAGTTTGGAAATGGCGCGAAATGCCGCTGAAGACGACGACATTCCCGCGTCTCTAGCCATCTTCACCGCCGACTCTCTCAGGTGCTCTCTCGCCTCCAGTGCACTCCTGAACTCCCCACTCATGTCCTTCGACCACCCGCATGTTCCATCTTCTTCTCCATCACTACTTTCCTGCTTCACTCCCATCTTGCTGAACTTTGTGAAGCTTGTGGGTTCAACCTCACACTATCTCTAACTCCCACACATACCCATATATATAACAGTGTCTACGTCACAACTTCGCGCCCTCCCCCGTCTGCTCCCCCAACCACAGGCCCGCACCTCAACCAGCATCACTGTGCAGCACTATGATTGGCAGAGAGATGGGTATGACTGAGTGACACCCTCAGCATCCTATACAGGGTCGCTACAATACTTTCTGTTATCCTGACTTTTTTTTAAGATACTTTATCGTGCGCACGCGAATGTATCTTAAAAAAAAGTCAGGATAACGGTTTAAGGGACATAAAAAAAATATATGAGAAAAAAAAAAATTCAGGAAAACGGGTTCCTTTCTCGTGCGCACGCGAAACTAATCCGTTATCCTGACTTTATTTTTGAATCCACTTCCTATTAACCAGTGCGCCAAGGAGGAAGTGCAGCACACAGTAGACCAACATTTCAATGCAGACTTGTATGTATAAGTATTTAAATGACAGTGGAAAGTTTAATTCGGGTATATTTTAATCTCGGACTTCCTTATAAGGACATTACGTTCCTGCTTGCACGTCGTCACCGTTACATTCTTTCCGAACGGCATTTAAAATGGATTTTGAAGTCTTGTCGTCTGTCCCGGCGCAAGAAATACTCCAGTTGTGAGACAGTAATTACTTTCATCTCTGATCAATTACAAACATCTGGCCAACTTCATGGGTATAGGTGGATGTTCACAAAATGCAAGGAGAATGGATTACTCGTCAGAAAAGAAGATGTACGTTTAATCCTCAAAGAACTAGATCCAAGGGGTGTTGAACTCAAAGCATCCAGACGTCTCCATCGCCGAAGCTATTTTGCCAAAGGACCGAATTATATTTGGCACTTACTCCTACGATAAATTGAAGGCATTTGGAATCTGTATCAACGGCTGCATTGACGGATTTTCAAGAAAAATCATTTGGATGAATGCATTCACCACAAGCAGCGACCCGAAAATTGTTGGATGTTACTACATTGAGGCTGTCGAGAAATTGGGAGGTTGTCCGAGGATTGTGAGAGGCGACAAGGGAACAGAAAACGTTAAAGTCAGGGACTTTCAGCGTTTTGTCCGACGCAATATACAGGACGGCTCTGCTATTGACAGTTACATCGAAGGGGCAAGCACGGCCAACCAGTGGATAGAAAGTTGGTGGGGTTTCCTCCTTAGGGAGTCAATGGAGTTCTACATCTGTATGTTTACAGATCTGAAGAACCGGGGTCTATTCGACGGTGCATTTTTGGACAAAAGTGTACTTCAGTTCTGTTTCATGGGCATCATTCGGGTAAGCTACAAATGTAGCGTAACTGACATGTTTTTATATTGAACACAAACGACCTTCTCTACACAAAACAAAGCATATGCTGTATATATTCTCTAATTAGCAGACACTGCATGGCTGTTTTTATGAATATGGCTGAGTTTACATATGTTGTTATTGCATTTCAATAAACAGATATTGCTTATCGATTTAGGAGGAAAGCAGATTTCTCACACACAATTTAGAAAATATTATGAAATTATTATCTATCAATCAATCAGTGCATAATTACAATTAAGCTAGTCCCAACACACTTTTCTATTAAAACAACACATGAAACATACATCAAGCAAAAATCATTGTGTTCTAAGCTTTATTCATTTGGAAATGTTGTTGTTGTTGTTAGTGTTCGCCACAGGGTGTGAGTAAACAAGAGAATAAACGGTAGTAAAATTGTACGAATCAGCAGAGCAGTGTAGGCAAGAGAATAAGTGTTTCTTTTAGGTTTACTCGTTGTGGAACAACACCATAAAGTTGTGACGAGTGAAGAAAGAGAACTGTTGTCCGCCTAATCTCTAGCTGCAACCTTGTTGTTATTATTATTTTAAATATAATAAATAATAAGTATCACTATCATTGCTATTATTGTTATTATTCGAATTATTATTATTTGAAGTCAGGCACGTTAAATATCAATTTCAAGATGATGTTAAAAGAATGTTAAGGGATGCAAATGAAAGAGAGAGTATGGTAGAAGAGATACCTGAGTATGAAAACAGGAATCATACTTCTACTAATAGTTTCATCATACAATGAAAATGTGGTTGTTTATTAAGATTAATTCACTTTATTTTTCCCTTTTTGTTTATCAAAAAAATAACCCTTTTTTATTTAAAGCCCTCATCTAATTACCTCATGACAATATCAAATTGTATAACTGATATCAGTGAACTTGTTTTCAGACTACCGTATCAACTGTTTTCCAGGACGAGTTGGATGAGACCACCTGTGTGTGGGATTCACATGTCATCAGACCATCAAAGAATGACAGAGTACCCAGCGGTCGGCCCAAAGTCATGTACATGTTCCCAGAACTCCACACAACTGAGGACTGCATTTCCCCAGTGGAAGGAGCAGACGCACAGCTGTGTCGGAGTAACTGCACATTCAGACCAGCAGTGCCATGTGACACAGACATCTACAACATCTGCAACCTTCTGATGATGGAGTCACAGTTGCATCTTCCTGCTGATTCTTATCAAGCATTGGATTTGTACCTGGATTTAAGGAATACAATCCGATCTTCTCTGTGACTTGAGATGAAACTACATTTGAAAATAACTAAATGAAACCAATCTCACAATTGATCAAATTTTATTTTTACATTTGTGAGTGAATTTTGAAGCAGGAGTGTATATACTTGGTGTTCATGTTATCTGACAGGTGAACTATTAATAAGGAAACATAATAACCCCAGACACCCCTCTGAGTATTGAAGGTTAGTTGAACTGAGTGTATAGTCAAAAATGTTTAATAATTGTACAAAAAATAAGCATAGTGGCAAGAAAAGGATTGTGTAAAGGAATTTATTCAGATTGACGTCTCACAATAGTGGTATTACTTATTACTAGTGTTACTGTTTTCATACTCAAGGTTCAAACATTTTGGAACTACATATGTACCCACCATTACGTCTTTTAAGCACCTGCAGAAGTGACTGCTCTAGAATCAATGCTGTGCGAGATATTTTGTTGGGAAGTCACAGTAATATCTTTGTCATTGTTTATCAGGAAATGTATTTATACTTGCATAAGAGGAATTTCATTAGAGTATTGCCTTTTCTTAATGGTGCTAATGGAAGTAGACACTTTGTTGTGTATAGGACTGTAATAATAGATGTAATAATATGCTGCCTTTACATCAGTTATTAGGTAGGTGACACATGAACATAGGAAAAACAATAGGGATGACATCAATGAGAAATTCCACCTTTTATTGAACAATGATGGATTACAATTGTTATAGTAAAAGCTTCAAATAAACAAAACAAGGCCAAACATGTTTCTTGTTTCAGTTTCTTGTATTGGTACAGTAAGAGTTTTTGGCACAGGCATCAGCTATATGCTGAAAGGACTTTTAGAACCGTGTGGTTATCATTCTGTAAACTAATTTGGAAATAATCCTTATAGAAAAA